>WBNO01011344.1:15642-61989 GCA_013400575.1 Peucedramus taeniatus
GCGCCTCCGCCTTATAGCGGGGGCTGGGCGGCGCCGCGCCGCGCCAATCGGGGCCCGGGCAGCAACAGCTGACGGGCGGGGCCCCCGCCACCCTTCCCTCCTTTTCCGTGACAGCCGCCGTGGGTCCCGCCCCGCGCCGCGAGGGGTGAGAATGGAATCGCAGAAGAGAATCACGGAGTCGGAGAATCATAGAGGTATGGAATCATCGAGGTCGGAAGAGATCTTTAATGCCGTCCAGTCGAACCGTCAACCCAGCAATATCACAATCACCCCTAAACCTCTAAATCACATCAGCCAGCGCCACATCCAGACGCTCCCTCTTAAACACCACCAGGGATAGTGCCGCCACCATCGCCCTGGGGAACCTATTCCATTGCCTGACTACCCGAACAGCCGCCGTCTCAGCTCAAAGCCATTTCCTCTGGTCCCCTCACTGTGGGCATGGCAGAAGAGACCGACCCCCAGCCCACTACAACCTCCTTTCAGGCAGTTGTAGAGAGTGATGAGGTCCACCAGGAACCTTGACGGAACTAAGCAAAACCAGCTCCCTCAGCCACTTTCCATAGCACATGTTTTCCAGACGTTGCTTAGCGGGTCTCGGCACCAGCGGCCCGCGGAAGGCTGAAGGGCTCCCTTGAAGGGCCGCGCTCCTTCCCCTCGCCGCCTCCGCCCTGAGCGCCGCGCGGCGTCGAGGCGAGGGCGTGAGGGCACAGCCGCCAGCGACTGAGGCTGTCGCTGACCCAGCCCCAGCGCTCTCCTCGCCAGCCCTGCCGGCGTAAAAGCCCTCAGACACCTCCGTGACCCCGCAAGAGGCGCCTTCTCGTTTCACCGGGCAGCAACAGGACGGGGCGCCGTTAGCGGAGGCCACACCTCAGCTGCCGCGGTGCTGGTGGCACTGACGGGCCCGGCCAGTCCTCCTTCCGTGGCCCCGAGCAGACAGCGCCGGCCTCCCTGAGGGCGTCTGCCGCAAACCTGCAGTAAGGTCTCGTTCCCAGTATACCCATTATACTTGGTAATGTGCTGCAGTTAGGAAATTGCCCAATACAGGGATTTGTCACCCTTCGGCTGAAGTTGATCGTTACTGGAATAAAAAAGAATATTGTAACTCTCTGATGTGGTATAGTTACAGGTAACGCAGATCCCAACTTGTTTGAGGTTCTTCTGAAGTCTGGTAGAATGAGTTTTGAGGGAATAGACTGTGACAGCAGATCAAGTTTGGAAGTCACCATGACTTACAGAAAAACTTGTTTTACAACAGTTTATCTTGTGGTTTAACCCCAGTCAGCAAACAAGCTCCCTATTAGCAGGATGGGGGAGAGAATCAGATGACTTCCTTTTATTATTCACTTTTAATTATCAACCCTGCTTTCAAGGAAGATCCAAAATGTAGCCCTACACTAGCTACTATGAAGAAAACTTACTCCATTCTAACCAAAACCAGCACAACTGCAAAATTTTCTATGGGGTAAAACTAACTTTTCCTTCCTTCAATGCAGTGTCCACCATAAGCATGAAACAATGTGTGTGGTCTCTTTCCAGTCTCATTCAGTGGAAAGCTAAATATGGCCCAGTATGCACATGGAAGCCTCACCTCCTACTTGCTCTCTAAGCCATCCAGACACAAGTCATCTTTTGCCTGGGAGCTGTACAGCCCCCTTCACATATGTTGGTGTGTCAGGAGACCTTCCTAAGATGGCAGGTAACTCTAGACTGCTCCCAAATCCTATCTAGCTAGTTTGCAGTGTTACCAGAGCAGCTCTTTCATGGTACACACTACCCCAAGCAAACCAATCCTGTATTTTGTTTAATCAAAAATGCATGGTGGCATGGAATATCTGAGATGCCACAGCCAGTTAAGAACATTTTTATAGAAGTCATTGTTTAATGTAAGATTAACAGTTTAAGCTTTGGATCTAAGTGTAGTGCAGCATCAGTTTCTACTGTCTTTATGCATCAACCATCATAGAAGAGATGATAAAACACCATGAAACCTTAAAAGCTCATAATCTTTTTTGAAAGAAGTGTGAGAATAAGCACAGACACTGTTTACTTTCTCTGATGCTAGCAAATGGTCTGAATAGTCTGGTAAAGTAGTATTGGCCATGGCTGTATCCTTCTGTCGTGAGCAGATGCAGAGGTAGCCTTTGGGTCAGTAATTTAATAAGATGTCTAAATCTCATTTTGATACTTGAATCTCTCCAGAGATGCCTGTTTTACTTACATAACCATGGATGGAGTCTCCACTGTATATGAGTGTCCCAATCCATTTCAGTGAGAAGGGTCATGCCCTTTTGTACAAAAATCATGAATGCAATTACGACGAAGCTGACTGGTAAAAGCCATCCAATAATAGCACAGCCTTAAGAGAAGAAGACTGGCAATCTCTTTTGGTGTAATTTGAAAACTTTTTGCCTTTGAGAAAGTTTTAATAGTCATTTTGTATCTCATATTTAGTAAATTGCATGGAGAACAAAGCGGGTTCATTCACATCAGTTTCTTATCTTTGAAAATAGTCTGCTTGCTCTGCGCAGGCTTGGATGGGAGATTTCCAGTGTGCTGTGGAGAAAGTACAGGGCTGTTAATCCTTCAAAATCACTTTGAAAACTCCTCTTACTTTCCTACCTTCACCCACTCCCAGTTAACACTTAAGGCTTTTAGCAGGGGCAAGGGTTTAACTCCTTGGTGCCAAATGTGTTCAGTAATCATTGTGCACTCTAGAAAGTTTATCAGGGAAAGAGACCACACAGAATAGTTTTGCAGGCCTGTAGGGGGATTGTTAAAGAGGACAAACTGCTGCTGTGTCTATTTGAGGAGGTGTAAACAGCATCTTGCACCTTTACTTACAGGTCACTGGAGAGCACATACATAGAAAATGGGATCAAGGTGACCCTCTTCAGCAACTTGAGCAGGTTTTATATTTTCTTATTTCATCTGGAAAAAATGCACGAGAAATTATTAATCCAGCTCTGTGCATGAAGAGAAATGAAAGTATATGAAGAGTTTGTATGGGTCAAAGTTTAATTTTCTTTAAGTTTTGCAAAACCACCGGGTAATACTAAACCAGGATTTGCTTCCTCTACCAGAGCATGCTGTACATGCCCCCAGATATTTTCTTGCATTCTTCTGCTGTGGAACCCTACCAGCTTTCCTTAGCCTTCTGTTTAAGAAAGCATCTGTTGGATTTTGTACTCAGCTATTTGTAATTATGGGTATGACTCATGAAGTGTAAAAGCATTTTTAAGATTAGTATGAGAATAGACTCACTGTATATCTGAATAGTAGAATCAATCCACTTCTGCATTAGTGCTAGGAATACACACCATACCTATTTAAAAGAAAACCTTCAAAAGATAGCTTTTATATGACAGCATAATTGAATGATGCACTCTCTAATTCTGATTAGTGCTGTAAACGGTACTTCATGATGAGAGACTGTGAATTCAGGCCAGGAAAAATGGATTGTTTAAAACCCATCTGAGCATAAGCTTTAATTTAGGTTTCTGAAGGCTGTAGCCCTTTTTTGGCATAGAACCTAAGTTGGGACAAGAGGTGTTTCTGCTTGGATGCCTTGCATTCTGCCCTGAAAAGACAGCTTTTATATATAACTCCATAGATTATAAAAAGTGAAAACAATGCTATACGTCATATTCACAATGAAAAGTGTAATCTTTATTTTGCTGCAACACTAGGGGATAGCTGCAACTAACTCCTATTCACTTCCACAGCTTCAAAATATGCAAAAAGGTGAATTTGCTGTGTTGAATATCTTCGTCTCATGCTTTGGAGGCTGTTTTTGTACCTGAAAACTGATGAACAAGGTACAAAGAGTTTCCTTTGTGCAGCTTTATTTCTAAAGCTCTCTGCCAGAGTTGTGAAGCCTACTGAGAAAAGACATCTGATGAGAGTGCCAGCATCTCAGGCTCACTCTGTGGATCTGGGTGCAGTCAGTTCTCCATCCTTCCAGGTTATTACTTAGCATCCAACAGCCATTTTAAAACATGTTATTTTAAACTTGACTACAGACAGGTTTTAGCAAAATCAAATGTTGCTCTGTAATTAGGCTGCAGGCCAAATCTGTAGGAGACAGGAGAGAGTATGGTTTCCTAGTTAAAAAATTTTGCAGTGTAAGAAACTTCACTTTACAAGAACAGTGTTTGCTTGGCACTATAGGTAAGTTTGTTATGCTGAAAAATAGATTCCTTGATATAGATTTGGAAAGCACATTTGGTAGAGTGGTTCAGCATTTCCTTCAATTTAACTTTGCCGCAAAAAGATTTACAACAAGGCTGTTCCCTGTGGCAAGACTGCAAGCAGAGACAAAAGTTTTTCTTTTCATTCCTCCTCTCCTCCATGGATAAAACCCCACATGTTTTATGTTCCTGTGTGTAGCAGCCTTTTCCTACTCTGGATGAACTTAGAATGCCCATATTTCCTTCTGTCATCAGTAGTGTGGCCCAGAATATGCTTTTCCGTTGGCAAAGCAGTCTCTTAGGACAAACAGTCTGCAGTCAGTTTCTCACTGGTTTCTTAGTAGGAAGCTGAAGGACTGCAAAAATGGAAGATTAGATAAGCACAAGCTTAGCGACCTTCATAGCCTGCAGCTAGTTCAGAGGAACAGGGACCTAAATATAAAAATTGTCTTTAAAAATGACATTGCTAACCATTATGTGTGTAGTTGGATTTTTTGTTTTCTTTATTTTTGAGGAAACATTTAATGAAAAATGGAGTGATTTAGCGACTTTCTGGAAGAGTTGGTCACATGAACTAATTTTATTAAGTAACTTGTTTCTTTCAGGTGTTAAAAAATCCAATTGTAAAGAAGTCTTTAGTTTTATGTATGGATTTTGATAGACCTTGGCCGATTTGGAGATATGGGTAAGTAAGTACTCTGTCCTGTACACTGAAACTGAAGCTTTCTTTTTCAAGTTTACCATTTTAAGTGAATTTGATCAAGTAAACAAAAGTGGCTTTGAACATCTACTAGATTTTTAGCCCTCTCCTTGTTTACTGCTTCCCCTACTCGTGCCATATTTCATGTCTTCAAGACCTGTATTGGATGTGTTAGCTGGGGAAACCCAAAGAAAATCTGTTTAGTTTGCAAATTTGTGTGTTTACAAAATTCAGATTGGAGTAGGATTGTTTTGAAACTGAGTAGTCAAATGTTTAGTAACTTCTTGACATTCTTATTAGACTTTATCACCATAGTCCTGCTTTTTACAGCAAGTTCTTCCTGAAACAGTGTAAGAGCAGTGACACAAATCAGTGTCCCCCCGTGCATTGGATTTACTGTGACAGATTGTATTGCAGTGAAACATCTCTGCAGATAAAGCCTAGTTTGAACTTTCCCTACTGTAGCAAAGAGAAAAAGAAATCCCTTGTTATCTCAACATTTGTGCCAATTTGCCTGACTTAGCTTTGAATTTTAGGAGCACTTCTGAAAACAAATTACAGTAAACTGTTCAAACTGGAAGTGTCAGCTCTTGGGGAAACCAGAAAAAACACTACATGGCTGATACCTACCCAGAATAGAAATCAGATGAAACATTTGCTACTGCACTTTAGGACTAACTGCCTGGTGCTAGGAGAGAAGGTAGGGATGATTTAGAGACAACATGGGGGTTTGAGTGATGTAAAAAGGGAAGACAGAAATAATCTGAAAAACTAAGCCTAGACTGACAAATCAACTCAGCTTCATCTAGTCTCTTGATAGCTCTGGTCATAATTTTTTTCTGCAAGTTTTCTGATAAATTTTGCGTGGATGTTGTTTACTCCTCCTGTTTTCCTGGGAGTAAACACAACCTGTGAAACCTAGGGTAAGAATATTGCACCAGAGCAATCAAAACATTTAACATAGGCAATATTTAATACATGAAGGAGCTGTTTTATCTACTAGTAGGGAAGACTATTACAGCAGTCTGATTATGAGTAATTGTTGAGCTGCAATTAAGATCTTCAGATTAATTTCCTGAATGCCAGCAATTACTCACTATACTACAAGCTGAGCCATAGGCTGTTCTGATGGTGTTTGTTCAAAGGCCTTCACTCTCCTTCAGATTCCTGCAACTTAATCTATCTGTAACTTTCCCCTCTTCCATTTACTTCCATTGTTTCAAGTGTCAAGTAAAGATTTTTTTTCTCTTTATTAAGATTAGCTGTACTCTCCCTCTGAATATCTGCAGCTGGACATAATTTGGGCCGATTCTGCTACTGTAGCTGCATTTTGCTGTGTCAAATCCTAAATGTCAGAGTATGTGCTTTTTGCTACATTTTAGTTGTTGGCAGCATTCTGTGACCAGTTTAGACAGGGGTACAGAGATGAAGAGGGTATGAAATGGAAGTCTGTAGTGGTAGAGGATGCACTGGTCTCTATGTGAGGATCACACCTTCTGAAGAAGGCCACAAAGCTGCAAGGATCACAGAGTTCAGGGTGTGAATCTTGGGAAAGTACTTCGGCTAACAGTATATGCAAATCCTTAGGGAAGGGGGAGTTTGAAGGCCAAGGAATTCAAGGTGTTAACTCTGCACGGTGAGCAGTGCACAAGAAGTCGGCATTGGTGCTTGACTAGTTTGCAAGTAAAATTTTGCATCCTTGTTTCATCAGCTGTGATGCTTATTTGAGCAATGCCAAGTCCCTCCTAGGAGGGCAGAGTTATGAGTGCCTGTTAGCTGTGGAAGGATCAGAACTAGTGACCTGGCTGTTTTGTTGACTCAGCTTTTAGAAAATTCAGGTATTGTAAATTTTTATCCTAAGAAATGTGGGTTAAGTTGTATATGTCAAAAGTTCAGTATAAATGTGATTTTTGCGGTGCTTTTATTTGGAATAGCTTTAGTTTAGAAAATCCTTTATTGCAGAATTTATGCAGTGGTAAAGCTGTTCCTACAAAACAGTTTACAGTAGCTGTCAATATCAGATGTTTTCTAGGCACTACATTTGCCACCTAGCAACCACAGTAGGGTAATTGTGCTGCAAGTCATCCATGTGTGCAGCCCTGTCAGATAAAGAGACTCTGCTGTAGGATTACCCACCAGTCATTAGTCATTAATGACAAGATATCTTTCTTACAGTACAAAGTGCTCTGGAGATTCCCCAGGGTGAATGCACAGGGCTTCAAAACAGCACTGCATTTTTCTGTAAAAGAAAACCTATATGGTATTCCTTATGATGAGGTCTCCAGTCAGCAGTTATTCCCTGCAAGGCAACTTTTGTAGGAAATATTTCAGTATTTTTCTTCCACTGCATTTCAGAATTCCAAAACTGGACATGCATATTCTTCGAAGCTTATATTAATTGCTGTGAGAAATCAGATTCACTGTGCTACATGGAAAAATATATAACCCTTTAAATAGAATGACACATTATTTTTTCCCCCCTTTCTATTATCTAGATACTCTTACACCCCATCTGAATACCTGCTCTCCATTTTAGGGACCTCTTTGTTTTTTGAAGAGTCTCATGTCTACTGGACTTTCCTGTGAAGCTTCTCTGCTATTACTCATTACTGCAGCTATACTAATGATGGATATTCTGGACAGCCTAGACTGTCCAGAGTTAGACACTGTAGCTGTTCCCAGTTTGGCAGCTGGCCATGGCACTGGCTGCGTCTGGCAAGGACAACATGCTGTATTGGGGCTTGTGGTATATTGCAAATTGAGTAACAGGACTTACTGAATGCTGCTGCTGGGAGAGCAGTTACTTAAGAACACAGGGCAATTCCCTTAATTCCTTTAGTCTTCTGAATGGTCAAAGACTCTATGGTAAGAGCACTAGCAAGAAAAACAGAGAGCAGGCAATCTGAAGGACAAGAGAAATGCTTTAAAAACTAAAGGAGAATACAGAGCACAGGGACGCAGCGTGAGTATCACCCCAGAAACTTGTGGGGATTATCCCAAACATTGCTCATCTCCATTTACTAGTTGTTGAGGCACTGTATGGAAAGACTGTAGCTTCAGGTGGGATATAGTATATCAAACATGAAGGCATTCTGGGGATAGTCTTCCAGATTTAGGTACACATTCTTTTTAACAGAAAAGTCAAGAAAACATGTAAATATTCAAACATGGAAGGTATTACTAGGATGCAGTTTAGATCTGCTCACAGTTATAACTATGAGCAGTTTAGCTTGTTATGGTGTGGCTTCTCTTGGAGCTTTTTATCAGACATTTGGATAGGGATGTGATTAGTGTGATTATTTGGATCTCATATTTCTATTTTATGTAGTCATGATTACTTCTGTTTGCTGGAGTGTCAGTGCATAGCCAGAGTTCCTTTTCTTTACTTTAGTTCCCATCTCTGCAGACCTGTCTGTTCCTGGCAAGAACACTTTTGTTCCGGTGTAGGCTGGTTGTGTTCCCTCAAATAAACTGACTTCTTTCCTTGCATACAATTTTGTGTGTGGCAGAAAGGTGATAAAAGTGGAATCTTTGCCTGCATGGGTTCAAAATAAAGTAGGGATTTTTACATTTTCAGAAGATTAACAGCAAGATTATGAACGTTTTTTACGTGTTCTGGTAGAATCCCCTTTCCTACTGTATTAGATAACTATTGGCCATGTATGCAGTTCTAGAGATTTAAATTTTTTCTTCTACTTTCCTCCAGACCTATCCTTCCACTGAAGCAAAATCAAATCTACATTTGTATTCTGATTACATAATACATAGCCTAATAAAAATAAACACCACCACCTCTCACTGTCTACACAGCAGCAGCCAGTGCCAGAAACTGTGGCCCACACTCATATGTTAGCTAATTTACAGTACTGAAAAGGCAAATCCATTTGTGGAATTCAGGAGAGGGTATTCCAGTGAAAACCAGATTTAAAACTAGCTAGTATCAACCTGTTTTTCTTTCTTCCCCCCACCTACCCCACCCCTTTTCCTTAACTAAAAACTTTGCTCTGACTTTGTGAGGCTAAGGTAATGGTGGCCATACAAACAGTAAAAAGAATTCAAAGCTTGTTTGACTGAGGAGCAGTGGGGTTTTTACTCACAGTTTTGCACTGTCTACGTCACTGCTTGTGGCCCAGTTTTGTCCAGCTAGAGATGCTGAACATGATGCTTCTTCAGATGGCATGTGCAGTGCTCTCTAAATCTCTACTGCCAACTGAAACCTTGGAGCTATGTTTAAGTAAAGGTACAACCAAGAGATTCCTTAGCAACATGGAAGAGCCAACTTGAAACACTTAGCTGCACTTACTATGCAGCCAGCCATCCTAGCCTGGTGTACACAGAAACTTTATACACATTTATCGAATGTTTCAATTAGAGGGTGTTTTTTGGTGAAAATTAAACTCTTTTGTAGGAGGAAGCTTGCTCCTACTCCGTTGCACTCTTTTCAGGGCAAGCTAAACATATTTGTGTTCTAAATGAGTTTTTTTTGCCCTCTTTAATTTCCAAGTTCTAAAGGGACTTTGTCATGCCAATGCACTTAAGGCATTTTTACTCTTTGTAGATACCACATTTGTCCTTCCTCCCAGTTTTTGCATCACCTCTCCCTTCCAATATGCAGAGAAGTGCCTATAAAAAAGGGAAAGAGCTGTAATTAGGACACCAAATTACTAGATACACTTAACAGCAGAATTAGAGATCAAGAACTTGGCACCTTAAATCCATCTTGGCTCAGCTTTCTTGGTTGTTGCTGAATCAGCTTAGGGCACAGCTTTAAAATTCAATCAGCAACCTTATTATTATAAATGGGAAATTTTGATAGGCTTTTCAATTGGTGTTCCCTCACAAAGACCCATCTCTTCTGGAAAATACTTTGTACAACACCCGCATTTTCTGCTGTTGATGTGTTCTTTATGAACAGTTCTTTTGTGAGCCAAAGGAGTCACATGAACTGTACCAATGGCTGGAATCATCACAACTTTGTAAAGCAGTGCTGGCAGAACTCTTCAAAAGGTCTTCAAATGCTTGTTTCTCCTAACAGTATGAAAGACTGCATGTTGTGACCCATTCAAATACGGATGTTAACTGGGTTTTTACATTAAATAACAGAAATTTCCAACTTCCACATCCTGTAACAGTGAGCTAGCCTCTACCTTGTGCCAAGTGTTAAAGGTGTCCAAGATTCTGTGTGAAAAATCTAAGTGATTTGCTGCTACAGAATTTTGAAATAACCCAGCTATTTCCAGCCATATGTGCATCACCAGAGTCTGGAGTGGTGACACATGCAGAACGAAGAGGTGTGAGAGGAGAACATACTACACACAGGACTCAGTGCAGTGACTGGAGTTCCCTTTGGGATCCACCACTACCATGATCTGGGAACTGGGAGAGTTCCCCCCACTTACCAGGTGTGTGATCTGTGCAAATCTGTTTTCAAAACAGACCAAGTCATGTCTTAAACAGTGACAAGCCCTTGGCCATAATCATTAGGTGAAATTAAGCTACAGGATAGATACATGCTTTTTGACCCTCCAAGTATGTTGTGAGTCTTCTCTGGCTGGAGGGACTGTAAATGAATGCACTTTGTTTTGACTGTAGTGGGAGAAGCCTCCAATATCTCTTTTAAAAGTTCTGGGTTGATTCCTCCTGACCTCCCTATAGGCAGCATCTTATATATATGTATATATATAATGATTCACAGTCTTTGAGCTTTATTGAATGTTCTAAGTCTTAAATTTCGACCTAAAAATAGGTTGCAGCAGCACAGTTTATGGGGACACTTAAAATCTCTTGAAGACACAGATTACCATAACACTTTCCCCACACACGCCTTTTTTTTTTTTTTTTTTTTTAATGTGCTAAACTTACAGCAGTTTTAGCTAGTTAACATCTTGGCATTTTAACGAAAATTTAAGAAAATGTTAATCAAACTTTCATGTTCTAATGAATTGTTAATCTCTCTAGACTAGACAGAAAAGATTACTACAGGATCTTAAAATTTTTCTAGGAAGTAGGACTGTAGCTCCATGATATTACTTGCTATAGAGAGTGTTTAAATGCATAATTAATCTCTTTTTATTTATATACCATGTATTAGTTTATTCAGACTTCTGCTTTGCTAGGCTAAGTAACTCAGCTAATGACTTCTGTTTGTGATTAAACATGGGAAGGTTCAAAAGCAGTAACTTAAATAATGAGAAATGCATGCATTTTCATTTAGAATGAGTGATGCCATGGTTGTCAGAAGTATGAAGGGGAATTAGAATTATGTGGGAAGGAAGTCAGACTTTTCCATAGTTATAAGTTATACTGGCCAGTTGCATAAATAATTTTTGTATGCATATTATTAATGGATAAACACTTTTCTAGTGCTTCTATTAGATATATCACATACCATCTAGGTTTAAAAACAAAACAAAACAAAAAACAAACCAACCAAACAAACAAAAAAACAAAATAAAACCACCAACGACCCAAACAACTGCACAACATTCTAACATAGACTTCAAAGAGGGATTTACTAACTCAAGACTCAGATTCAGGTCATAGTGTAGAACCCTCAGTTCAGTTATTATTGTACACATTCATATGAATGAAATGGCTTGACTGTATAATTCTACAGACCCCACCCTCTTCATTTTTGGAGCTGCTGAGCTCTCTTAGCTCCCCAGGCAGCCACTGAGATGTCTGCATTCTCAAATCTTCTAGAAATCCACACCACTGCAATGTAATTCTAAACCAGAATATATCCCTCTTCTGCATGACATCAGGCAGAAGATTCCAGTTGTTTGGCTTCAAGTAGAAGAATACACATAAAACTGTCCTGGCCATTACCCCTTTTTACCTCTTCAAAGCAAGTTATTTTTCTTCTCTAACACAGACCATAAAAATAACACTGAACTTTCTCATATGCTACTAAAAAGAGTGAGAGAAAAGATTAAATTTTTGGAAAGTAATTGGCTCCATAGGAAATGCATGCCTTGATTCCTACAGCATGACAGATCTGAATGCTTGCACAACTGGAAAGCAAACACCAACATATGGAGGAAAAAAGTTAAAAACCAAGATTAGTATTTTGTGGAGGGGAGGGAAATGCAACTTACTATTTTCTTTTCACTGCAGTTGTTTAAACAAAATGGAAACACAAAGAAACTGTGAAATTTGTGTATTTTTAAAATGTGCAATAGGATTCAAAGTAAATAGTGTCAGATTACTATCATGGGGAATGAACTTGTGTGCTGCTGTGCCTCACAGATATGGTAGACTGCTGACATCAAACGAAGAAACACAGTAAAAATATAGCACTTATGTGCTGTATGAAAAATGATTAATTTATGACTCTGCAGCTTTGAGTGTCCTGACTCTCTTTGAACTGTCAGTTTTCAAAATGTCTTCCAGAGTGCCTCTTTTATTTATCCTCTCTGCACTGAGCAGAGTGTGGAAGTGCTTTCACTTTTCCCTGAAACTTGTGTCTGATTGGAGGTGTGAAGACCAAAGAGAAGCAAAACTGTTTGAAAGAGTCTGTAGCAGCCCAGGAAATGCCACAAGGGCACTCAGACACTTCTGCAACCTCTTCATCCTGATAAGCCAAAGAAGAAAAGCCAACTCATGAGCTTTAAATTCAAACTTTTCAATCTATCTTCCTCTTAATGTAAATAATTGTTTCTTTCCACTTCTACCCAATAGTCTGGATTTACCTGCACAGCCTGTTCAAATTAAGTGTATAGTTCTTAAGCACCTTATTTCAAAATAACCTAGATAGAACAATGCAAAGACACTATCTTCCATACGATCACAAGCAAAATTATTTTTTCCCATCATTTGTATCTACATAACAAAAGGACAGATTTCATAAAATTTGTAGTGTTTGGACTTGGTTTAGATTGAATGTCTTTTCAGATGGAAGCAGCAGAACAGGGCGTTGTAGGGTATCCTCAGTGACATAATGTAGCAGGCTGTCAGTGGGGTTAAGCCTTTGCCAGATAGAAAGCTGAAGTTTGAAGCCTCGTTGCCCTGCAGACAGTGGGATGCAGTGTTGGTTCTCTCTGCAAAGCCTTCTCCCCTTGCAGTTTTCCCTGAGCTCTGTGCACTCTGCACTGAATGCATGGCAAGGGCTGGGAACCTAGCACCAGTCACCAGTACAGTGCTGGATGTCTCACACTGTTCATAACACACTGAAAATCCTCTCTCTTCTACCTTGGGGAATAAGGATTTTGGGGATCCTTATTGCTTGGGGATATTGGGCAGACTGCTTAATGGTTGGGAAAGAAAACACTTTTGAAAATGTAAAGAACAACATTTCATTTGCTAGATTTTCCCTTTCCACTTATTTTTTGTCTGTTCCATCCTATTTTGTATTGCTATCTTTTTTATTCCTCTTTTCCATGTCTTGCTTTTTTCCTCTCTATACAACCAATACTGTTTCAATGCCATCTTAAAACTCATGCTTTTCTTAACTCACCTGTGAACAAATGTGGAATTGGGTTAAAATAAAGTTTGTGCTATATTCATAAGTAATACCAAGAAAAGGAGACTGTACTTTGTGAGTCTGAAGTATATTTTTATAGATAGGTGAGTTATAAAACCTCTAAAATAGGAGGCTATTGAAATAGAAATGCTGAGATAAATGTTACTGGAATGACCTGACTGCAAGGAACTGAACTTAAAGTTTGCTGAAAATAATGAGGAGTTTAAGTATTGCCACCGTAACACAATACTGGTATTTTCATTTTAAATGTTAGAAGTTGAGTAACTGGATTTACTTGATTTTCTTTCACTTGTTCGGCACTCAGTTCTGCTTGGTCTCTAACCCTACAGTGCCTGCAATGACCCACGGCTGCCCTGGACAGCTGCTTACCTAAATGGGCACTACATGTAGGAAAAGACTATATAGCATTCAATTCAGCACACAAACTGCTGCCTGGTAAATTAAAACAAGAAGTTCTATTACATATGAAATGAAGAAAATCATGCAAGAACAGAAAAATTGCAATCTGCCAGATTTTCTAAAAGCATCCAGTAACATTCTTGCATATTTCTGCAGCTAGTGCTCATTGAGGTTGGCGTGGCAGCACTAACCATTGATCTCTGCATTTTGGCACTAATCAAACTCATACCACTTTTTATCCCAAAGTTGTACAGAAGCTGATTGTACAGCTTCATAATTCCAAATTATAATTATATTTCAATAGGCTGTTTATTTTGAGGAAATACTAAGATCTTCATCTTTTACTCTTCCTGGCTGCACTGGTAACTACATAGAGTAGTGGATGTAACTAGGTTAAAAATAGTGCTTGTCTCATGATGCTTCCAGAAATCTTTGGGGTGTCTATTTTGTGTTGGATCAACAGTGTGCAGTGAGCCAGACAGTCTCATGTACCTGTGATTGTGGTGCAGTGTCTGATTCTCTGCATGCAAGGAACTGCTCCAACAGACATTCAGTTCATGTGAAAGAGATTCAAAATAGCAGGAGGATTTTCATACTCAGGGCACCCTTTTTGAAGAAGGGCCTAAAATATTGCTGCTGGCAGAAAGGGAGATGCACTGACAATCCCTAAGCAAGGATTAGCATTCCCTTTCCTGTATCTGTGAGTCAGATTTAGCTGACTTGACCTTTTATTCTTTAGTATTTGCCTTTGCGTTTTCATTGATGTTGAGCCCTCAGTGGGAAAAGACAGCAATTAAATTCTTCCCAAGGCTCTGAAGTGGGATATGGCAATTGAGGGATGATAATTCAGTGAATGGCTGTGCAATTCAACCAGCCAAGGGGCAATGCAGATACATTGTGGCAGCACTGTATGATACCCTAGAATATCTCTACTAGAAGTAATAGCAGGGTTATTCTGTCCTGCTAAATAGTGCTATTTGCTGTTTCTGGTATCTTCAGAAGGTCTACATGTGAATCTTAAATACTGTAAACTCACAGCTGCCCCCAACTTCTTGAAGGCAGGAGGCAACAGAGGATGATGAGAAAAGAAAAATCAGTGCAATAGGCAGTGGTGTGGGTGCAACAGCAGCAAATATATAGACTGGCTGTGTTTTAAAACCACATGGTAGAATTTTGTAAGATGTTGTAGAATTTTGTAAAATGTTGTAAAAAGTAAATGTTTGATAATATTCCATTGAAGAATTTTTAAGAATCCTTTCTGTTCATGATAAACATAAGGAAGGAAACAGCAGGCTGCAGAGGTGAACAGGGAAACTTGCTGAACAGGTCAATATGAACAAACAGCAGATCAGCTCTAGGGGCACATAAATTGAGAGTATGGCCTGAAAATAAGGTAGGGGTAGATTAGGAAAGGTTTTGGAGATTGAAGGGAGGAGGATCAAAAAAGGATGTTTCAAGCAAGTTTTGATGGAATAATTTAAAAACTACCAGAGTAAAAAGTGTTGTTGAAGGAAGTCAGTAGCATAAAAAGACTGAAACTACAGTTTTAATTATACCCCTAATATATTAAGGGAAAACAAAAGCAAAGAAAAATTCAGTAAATAAAGTAAGTCCAGAATGTATTAAGACCTCTGTGCATGGGAGGTTTTTATAGTGCTGCTACAAGGGACAAGGAAAAGAAAGTGGGAGAAATGAAAACATTTGGAGTAAGGTGATTTCAGTGTCATGGGTTTATCAGTAGGAGCTGAATAGTGAGATAACTGTACATCAGTACAGCTTAGAGAAACTGTGGAAGCTCCTGTAGCAACAAAATAACTGCTAGAAGCAATTTAAAATGAAATTGATTGCACAGAAAAAAAATCAATGCACAGAAGAAGGACTGAGTTGTGAGGGGAAAAGATCTACACATTCCTCTGGACCTCATTAATCAATTTCCTTCTTTGAGTTATACACATAAAATATTATGCAGTTTTCTCTGGGGTTGTAGCAGTGCGTGCTGAAGGGAATAAAGGCAGCATCTGGGCTTGAATGTCCAAGCACTCATGGTGGTGTATAAGGGAGTATTGAGGAAAACTTGTTTACCACCATTTCATCTCCCTTCCCATTACCTTTTTTTCTCCAGGAGGTAAGTCAGTGAAAGTCTGACCTTTCTTCTCAGTGGCTGGTTACAGCCAGTCCACCACAGGAGTTTGAGTGCCTTCATAATTTCCTGCTGAACAATACGTGGTGATCTGATTACCATGTATCCAAAGCAATCTCATTAACATGTATCAAAAGTAGCAATATTGAATGATAAACAAATAATAGCCAATACAAAAGCATTCACTGCCAACAACTATAATATTATCTTTGAATCCTGAAGAATTTCCTCAAGATTTAAATTCATTAATGACTTATTTCATTCTGCTGATCCAACTGGATTCAGTTTGTCACGATCAAAGCTCTCTGGGTAAAAAGAGAATGAAAAATGAAGAGAAGCAAACAAACACTTTTTCTTTCCAGAAATCTGATCTATGTATATAATTTGTTTAATGTAGCCTCCAAAAATGTTGATAGGCTTTTCTCATTCCCCTCTGAAGACTTTTTACAGTGAAGGATTTTTCTGTCTTTATTAAAATAACAGCAAATTTATTTAAAAAATAGGGAAGTCTTCAGGAGGAGCAGATTTATCCTAGGAAAAGCAGCTGCTTTGAAATCTGTACATCACCATCAGAAAGGCAGAAATTTCTTGTATGAACATAAAAGCAGCGAAAATCTTGTCTAGAAAAATATAATATGTCAGAGTATCCGAGTGTTATTTCTGGTCTGAGTCTTCTAAGAGTGTAAGATTTCTCTGGACACTTCCTCTATACTGAGGGAGGGTAATGAGAGGCTCTTCTCTTAAATAATGCTGTTCATTGGTTTGATTAGGTTTTTGCTTGCTTTAATTTGGGTTATAGCGGACACTGTAGAAACTGCATGATTGGGCAGGATTTTGGCTGCTGGTCCCAGTGAAATGGGGAAGGTGTTTGTGCAAAGACACTGCCAGGATCTCCCAAACACACAGAGAGGACACAAAAGCATGTGGCATTAGCTCTGCATTCCATGTGCTCCACTAGAAATTCTGAGCTCAAACTGTTCAGGTCAGTGCCTATATGCAACAGGAGTCAGGTTTCAAAAAGTACAGGGAAAATGATTTTCCAAAGTGATCAATGGTTTGGGTACCTCAGTTTCCAGAACTGAATGTGATTTACCTAAAAGGAATTCATCTTTCAGCACGGTGTTCCTAGTCCCTGGCCACAAGCATTTGAGGATTATGGTATTGTCTCATCACCAATTCCTTGCTGAAGAGCTGCCAATGAGCAGGGAGCATCTTGGATACATCCATGAACTCTGCTTCTGGCAAGAGAGAGGTGCCCCAGGCAGGGTCACTGCAGAAGACTTTGTGGCCCACAAAGGTGTGGATATCACAGCTGTATTTCAGAGGATGCTTTCCTGAGGATGTGTGTCATGAGTTCCCTTGGGTCCAGTGGGATCATCATCCCCTCCCAAGTTTCTGTGCACCCGCAGCTTCCTCGCTGGCCAGGAGCTACAAGAATAGAAAGATTGTTGCTCCTGCTGTAATGTTGGAGAACAGTGTGATCCTTCCTTGGGGCCTGAAATAAAAGTGAAAGTAGGTCACTTCTCTACATTCGGATAGGTACTCATTGGCACGTTATCCAATTAAATTATTCTCTTATTAAATATTTCCAGAAGTTGTGACCTAGATGGGTCTCATTCATAGTAACTGGCAAAAAACCCTCCCTTTTGATGTATCCGAGAGATGCTTTAACTTGACTCTCTTACAAGTGTGGCAAATGGCAAGGAAACCCCTTCCCTTCTGCTGGAGGCATCTCTCTTGGCTCTTGTCTAACACAGAGGCAGAACAGGTGTTCTGATTTTGCTCCTAACACAATCTCTATGAGACCATCCATGAATTTAGTTAAAATCAGGTGGTCCATCAATGTTGCCCTTACCTGGAGTTATTGTGAGGTGTCAGTAAACCAGTATGTTTATTTGCATTGAAATTAGAAATGTGCAAAACACTCTGTTAAAATATACTGAATGTTTAATTTTAAAGTTTCAGATGAAAAATATAAAGTATACGTTTACTGGTTTTGTCTTGTCAATCCACCAACACTAACAGGCTGGGTAAAACATACAAAAAGTCTGATTTTTCCATGCATGAAATGTGAAAGGTGTATTCCTACTGCTTTACAGTAATTTCAGTGAACATGTATCTGGTGTTTCTTGTGTATATTAAGAATATCTTGCAACTCAAATGCTGATTTCATAGGTATCGTGAGGTAACATGCTTTTATGAGCACATAATAACCACTATGACCACATAAAATGTGAATAATCTAAATTGTTGTAAGCTTCAGAACACTCTTATTCCTTCATGACCAGCAGATCTGAATAAATTTATTATATTGATCAGCTCTTTATAATAATCCTACCGACAGGAATTAAAACCCAGGGTGAATAGAGAAAAAATGTCATCCAAATAGATGTGAAGATAACAGTTCAGTCCTGAGCGCAGTAAATTCATATTTGTAAAATATTCTGCCTTATAATGCATAATTTCATTTGTTTTTAAGCCAATTTCACTTCAGTTTTTCAGACTCTTTGGTGCAAGAAGAGAACTGGATTGGACTTGGAATCCAATAAATATTGAGCTGTGTTGTTCTAATGTACTTTCTGGTTGTATTCCATCTACCCTACACACAGATGGTAGGTCAAGCTATATTGGCTGTACAAATATAGATACTGTGTTCAATAGACCTTCATGTACTCAGGCAATGGAGATGTTTTTAATTAAAACATATGATGATTCAAATCAAAGATAAACTAGTAAAATAAAATGCAAATTTCAGACACGGTTCTGTAGTTCTGTTAGGTTTTTTTTCAATAATGTATTTTAATTCCATCTTTTACAGGGTTATGACTTTGCCTTTTTGAACAACATATCTCAAAGATTAACTATTTTTCCTTTTTCTCTCTTGTCTATATAATGTTTAATTCCAAATGTACTGAGAGGTCCAAATCAAAATAACTTGTATGAGATCTAAAATTGTAATTTACAGAAAAAGAACTACTTGGTTTCTAATGTTTAGATCTACCTCTGCTGTCATATTATCCTTCAGTTGCAAAGATTTATTTTACCTGAACCAGTTCCAAACTAAACCTTAATGCTGCAGTCTCAACAGATGCTGATATTTTCAAATGAAAATGATTCATTTGTATTTTTAGAGAACATCTATCTCTAGATTTAACATCTAAGTTTATAAATTTGAAAGGAAGACTGTCTTGTGATGATAAGTTTCTAAAATATTGCACTGGATCTGACAATTCATTTGCAGAGTACAGCTCTTGGTCCTTCAGGTCAGGTCAGAACTGTAAATACAATCTGTATTAATACAGTGAAAGAGCAGATCTGAAATGTTAATAATCAGTCTGTGACTAAAGACAGTCATCACTACCCTTAAACTTGATGGAGGGGAAGGAAGGATGGCAGAAAGGAGGTGAAAGGAAAACATGGAATCTACAGCTAACATTGTCCACGTGACACAGGAAAAAGTCTGATTGTTCCATAAGGTTCCTGGAAAATTTTGACTTGGCCAGTGTAAAAGAATTAGCTTTCCTGTGAAGAGCATTACTTGCCAGACTAACCTTAAGATATGTAGCAAACCCAAAAGAAATTACAAAAAAATATAGGTGTGGAAGAAAAAAAGATATAATTTTTAAAATTTATCTACAGAACATTTTTAAGCCTGCTGTTTGTCACTTTCAAGGACTGGGATAATAGAGCTATTTTTATTCTCTTCCCTCTCCTCATCCACTGCCTAAAATATCCCAGCCAGCAGAATGGATTAGCATTTTCTACTCCATAGAACTTGATAAGAAAGCATTTGGTCTGCAGAAGGTACTGAGAACTTGCCTGGCCCTGCTTTACAGGCATCAGAAGTTTAGGACCAGAGGATTAAGCAGTAGAATCAATATATTTGTTCTATTTTTGCCATGCTACAAAGGAGTCTAGAGTCTTTTAAACCAAGGAGAAAGTTTGCCATATATTTTGGTACTATCACTGTGTAGTTTGCTTTCTGTGGAAAGTAACATCAGCCCTGCACTTTGCTTTCAGTCAGTGCCTAGAGGGACAATATTTTCATCTGCTCCTTTCTATTTATGACATGGCCGAGGGCAGCCCTTTAAACCAGTTGCCAGATTGTTTCTAAAGATCACAAAAGACCTGCTCAGCTTGTTGAAGTTTCATTTGAGTTTCTAATTCTTTGAGATGTGGAAAGAAAATTAAAAATTGAGTCCACTGTATTATATCTTCAGTGAAATAACTTTTTTGGGTAGATTTTCAACTTTTTTTTCCAATAAAAACATTTTAAAAGTATCTTTTCATTTTAATGAGGACTTCATTTTTAAATGGTGTGCCTAGATCCATCATGATATGTGTTGCTTTTAAAAAGTTAACTTCTCAGGCACCTGTAATTATGCTTCAGGTGCAAACGCTGCCCCAATGGACTTTGGAATTTGCCAAGGTATATCCAGGATGGGCCTCTGCTTGAGTGCCTGTGGCATTCAAACTGTGAAGTGTTTGGAGGCTGTTTTGGGACACGGTGTAATCAGTATGCCTGGAGTACAGATAAATGCACATTGGGTTTGGAAAGCCTCATCTCCAATCTGACTGTCCAAGATTAGGGTAAAGCCATCTTGAACTTCAGATTTCTGACAAAACTTTTATAAATGATGAGTAGATATCAGAAGTGCTGGTGCATTATGGTATCAACAGTTTGACATTTGAAATGTTTTTGCATCCAAACCATCATAGCCAGGTTATTGTACATAAAGTATAAATATGAACCATCTTGAAACAGATGTATTGATATAAATTTACTTCTCAGATAATAGGAAGAACCCCAGCTCATTTAATGCAAGATAGAAAAAGTAATTGGTAGTTCTTTATGGCTCCCAAGTGGCAGCTAATTTCAGCTGATGTAAGCAGATAGTGGATATCTCACAGATGGGCAAAGAAATGAAAGTATGCTTCCCCTTTTGAAGAGGATAACCCTCACACTCACAGCTGGAAATAACTAACTTTTGGCATTGCTTTGTTTCACTGAATAAACCTTTGTAGGAATGCAACAGATCAAATCACAGTGAACGACTCTGAATTAGACACTTTGTACTACTACACTGAACATGTAATTACAAATAATAGCTCTACTGCTGTTTGAAGCTTTCTACGATAAAGTGCATGTGCACACATTGTCATGGGATAATTACATATAACATTGTAAATGCCCAGCTGCTCGAGGGATATTCTTCCATTTTCTGGGTCTGTTTCTCCTCCATCTCCACCAAAAACTAAGTTTACCTGTGGTACAAGCATGTTATGCAGCATCTGTATACAACCAATACCACTTTGGCCATCTTCTGCTGTGGAGAAATTTCACTGGTTTGGTTTAATCCACTACTCTGTGGAGAAAAATGTTAAGCCAGAAAAAAAAAAGCAATTGCCTTTGAATAAAATTCTTATGCTTCCTTTGTATATCGAAAACTGCATTTCAGGCTGGGTAAAACAATTGTCTTAGTTTCTTCCTAATTATCTTGAACTGATTGCAACAGTTTTTAATTTAAAGTGTAGGTACTTTTCTTCATCTTTTTAAGTGTTTTTGTTCCTCTCCTAGAGGGAGATTTTCTGTACTCAAGAAGCCTTAAAAAACTATTGCCAAAATGTGATTGTTGAAGATAAACAGTAAATGGCAGTGTGTGCAGCTGCAGCCTGCAGTGCCCTGTGAGCCCAGGCTGGTGTTTGTGCTGCACTCACAGACTGCCTGAGGCAGGAGCAGAATTGTCTCTTTGACCCAAAGACTAGATTATTGTTTCATTCTCTATCCTGCCTATTTTTGCTGTCTGGCACTAGCCCCAATGGCTGGAGCAGTATATCATCACAATGTCTCAAACCCAAGTTCTGATGTTAGTTCTTAGCACTTTTATAATCTTCTGCCTCCTGAGTTTGTCACTTCTTCCCATATTTGCATCAACATTCTGGAGATACTGCACAGATCATGAGGCATATTGGTAGCTGCTGCCTTTAGATAGGACAAAGCTTCTGTGCTGACAGGTCTGATATTGGCTGTAGCTGTAGATTTGGCTCTTGTCCTCAAGAGAAGGAATCCTGAGTAGTTTTGTGGCAATTAAATAATTTCTGAAGCATGAGAAACTAGCAGCTGGTGTAGTGCAATAAGGTCTGTGCTCACAAGATTTTGTTAATCTCTTCAAGATTGCATTAGCATTCTGTTCTATATATTTTGGTAATTTTCAATGTGTGAGGACTTTCACCTGACAGGTACTGCAAGTGCTTTGTCAAAGTAAAACCAAATTAAAGGGGAAAGGGGAAGCTCTTTTCAACTTCACCTGTACTTAGTATGAAGCTTCTAAAGCTTCTTGCTTGGCAAAAAATTAAGAAAAACTCCACAAATATAAGGATAAGATGGTATCTAAGTACATAAAACAGATAAGTGCAGGGGATGAAAGTTCATTAGTTTATTCAAAGTGTTTTGAGGGAATTCTGAGGCAGGCTGTCTTTAATACCATCTCTTTGCTAATACTCTTGTCATTATGGCATCAAGCTGAAGATCTGAGCAGTTGTGCAGGAGCTCCTCAGGGAGAGGGCCCAGGAGCTGCAAGGCCACATTTCCCAGCCTCTCCTTCCAATAGGTAGCAAAGATTGAGGCCTAATTTAGTGCACATTGTCATTGAGCTAAACTGCTCTTTTAGTATTGATTTCAGTGGAGCAAACAAGGCTCTTGTAGTTCTCATTGCAGTTATAATATATGGAAACTGAATAGATACAGCTGAGGGCAAAATTAATTCCGCTATTTGGAGAGAGAGAAAGTTGTACATATGCAATTACAAGGAACCAAAAATATTTTGAATTAGTCACAGGACATTCAATGTCTTAATAGCACAATTTAAGACTCTAACCTAAATAAACTCTGCTTGTTCAGAAATTTGTATGCAAGACAGCAGTAAATAGGCTGAGCTAGCAGTCCTGTAGAAATATTTGCATTCTCACCAGTTTCAAAGCATCAGTCTTCTACAATTATGTGCTTGTAATAAACCACTATTGAAGGCTGAATTGGAAAAATAAAGTAGAAGATTATTTAACTGCTGACACAGGACTAGTTGTGTATCCAAACCTGAACATCTACTTTCTGTAAGTGCATCAAGTATCACTGCTTTAATAAGAAATGTATAGAGAAGTTTGGTATTTTGAGCAAACCCTTAGCAGCATTCCATGGCTGATTTATGCTTTTTGTCATACATTTTCAAGCACAAGATTTAAGAAATACTTCTGAATTCAAAAGTACAATTACCAGAAGAGAGCTGTGTTTGTTCTATTCATCACACAGTTCTTGTGTAAGGGGAAAACTCATGCTGCAGTTTTGTCAAGCTCCAAACAAAATGATTTGAGAAAACTATTCCCAGCATAGTGACTTTCTTGCACAGAATTGATGTTTATTTATTTACTTTTATGATTTTGTATATATTCAAATTTTCTGCAATTTTGAAATAGCTCCAAGCTATTTCTCCAATTTTTCAATCACAATCTCTACATTTAGTCACTAATGCTTAATTGAGCATCTTGTGGTGGTACTTCAGTGATTTAAATGATTGCACACAGATTGTCAGCATGCTGCAGTTGCTTTGAAATTCACTTCCCATAAATGTTTCTGCAGCTAAATAGAGTTTTTGGTCTTGCATCTGTATTCAAAGGGCATACAGTCTTCCTATAGCCTGTGACATAGAACTCCAGCTGAATAGTCACAGAATTATTTAAAATAATTATTTGAGCAATCCATTGTATGATGGAGCACAAAATAGGATCAGATCAAGGACTGAATGTGCAGTTCCCCAGTGTCCTGAAAGCACTTACTAACAGCAATTAGAAACTCTGGTAGCAGCAAATTGCAAATGTGATTAACCTTAAATGGAAACAATTTTATTAAACTAAAGATCTGATTAGCAACTGAACTGCACAAGGCAGATTTTCCAGCAGGGGTTACAATAGTACCAGAGCATACAATTTAATGTTGATATGAGTTAATTTGTTTCTTTGCATAAATGCTGTGGTAAAGATTTTTTTTTTAAACCAGATATGTCCATCCTTAAAATAATTCTTAGTGGATCTATTGTTGCTAGTCAGTGGGCTGTGTTGGAAATGACTTACAGAACATCAGGAAAAAAAAGTACAATATCAATTCATTCCCACTGATGGGCATCTCTTGCTTTCTGGGGTAGGTATAGCAATAGGTATTGCTGCCACCCTTCCACTGTAGTGATAGTACAAAATGTCCACAATTTATTTCTAGTATCTTTCCTTCCACATTGCCCAGCAGAATTAGGGAACAGTCCCTGTTTGAAAGCGTAAGAAATTCTGAGGTCATGTACAATATTGTTCCATAAATTCCTTGCCTGTTGCCCTGATTTTTTCAAGTTTTACTAAGCCTTGTGATGTTTGCATTCTTTGCACAAACTTTCTCACAGCACTTTATGTAAATAACTTATTGTTTTGCATTCCTTTATGGAGGACGAGCAACTTGACAGACTGTTGGGTCGCCCGGTGGCATTGAGGAGGTGGCACTGTAACCCTCCAATGACACTGGCATTTCAAAAAGATATATATATGGAGTCAGATGTTTTAATAAGGAGGTTTTTTAGTTTGCTTTGACCCGAGCTGCTCTGTGTTGTTCTTGTGTCGCCCAACGGTGACACTTGCCTGTTTTCTTTTTTAGCTGTTTTTACATTCAGAACTACCCAGCCAAGGTGTGACAAACAGAGGGAGAATGTCTTAGCCAATTTCTAGTGCAGTCATTGCTTTTATTTGTTCAGTTTGCATATTAGGCTTCTCCAGAGAACTCATGACATACCTGGAATCAAGCTCTTATGCAAGAATCCCCACAGATCTAAACCCACCATGCTTAGTTTTATGGAACAGGGAATGAAAGCACAGCTCATGGACAGGGAAGAACCACAATCTATGTAAAAAAACCAGTAAGAGAAGACCACCTTCATTTGTAATTTCTAGGGATGTTATTCCTCAAGTCTTCTTCTTATAGCCATATTCTATACAGTTGAAGAAGAGCTCTACAAAGAAAAGATTTTACCATAAATTGGCACATCCTCACTTTTCCTATAGCATTTGGCCAGTTTTCTGTGGAGCTTAGGTAGCACAACATACCAGTCTTTATGAATGTATGTGTGTGGGTGGAAGCAAAGTCCTGTTTAGCATTTCATGTAGGAAGTGAAATATTTCTGCAATTCATCAGCAAAATAAAATGTATGTGCCTTTTGATACTTCAAGGCTTGTTATCACAGTGCAGTGATGTAGATTTTGACATACACTGAGCTTTTCTCGCAGGGAATCCAATTTTTGTTTTGTGTTTGGGTGAGAGTAGTTCATTCCTTCCAGAAGAATGAATGGTGCACTGTGTTCAGTGCAGGGATGTCCAGTCTTCACTCGTGAGACTTCTGGCAATATAACAGCCTCTTTTGTGAGGGGAACAATGTTCCTGTTCCACTGCTTTCCCAATTCCCAGGGCAGTGCTGCAGTCCATGCAGTCCTTCTGCCACTGCTGCCATGTGTCTGCTGCCTCTCCACTCCCCAGTTTTTCTATGGGAAAGGAATCTTGTTCCTCATTCAGAAAGCTGGGAATGCAGCTCATTAGAATCTTGGCAGCATGAATGAAGCTTGTCATTTAACATCAGATCTCATTATGGCTCAACAGAAGATATAAATTGTCAGATAGGGAGCAAACCCAGTACAGTATGGATTTAGTAGTCTCTTTTTTCCCCCCTCTATTTTAATATGCTTTTTGGATATGAAGTAGAAGAGCTTAAACCTCTCACTGAAGTGTTTTTGAAAGTGATCTCATTTCTTCTAGATCTCCATTATTATTGTGCTGCCCTCTTTCTGCCAGAGAATCCAAAGGGCTTAAGGAAATTAAATGCTACAGATATGATGCAAGAGTTGCTGAATGGCAACTCCCTTAACTCATTTCCCTTAAGGGGAAATTAGTTATATTCATACATTTTCCTTCAATTCCCAGAAAGTGTCTCCAGGACATCACATAAAGGATGCCACACTTCCTGCCAACTCTAGGGTGAAATTCTTTGAGCCTTAAGAAACATGCACAATCCTCCTGTGAAAATCCTGTGCACATTCTGGAAAAAGGCACAATTTGCTTACTTCCCAGTTGATAATCCTGTCTAGTATGTTACTGTTGAATGCCTTTTAATTTGAATTATTCCATATTACAGTTTTAGGCCTGTTTTACACCTCTGTATGATGTCATCAAAGTACCCATGTACTCCCACTCCTTACGTCAGACTTGCTGCTGTACTTCTTTTTTGCCATCTTTTCTAAAAGCACAAATTCTCTGCATATATAATTATACATATACTGCTGTTACAGTTGGGGAAAATGCTTTGTTGGCTTCTCTGTGTAGTACTTTTTCCTGATGAAAGCTAAGAAGACTGCAGTTGGGTAAGGTATTGTTAGTGGCACATTCTTATGGTACAAAAATTCATTCCCTCCCTCAATCCATGAAGATCTCCTGGACAGTCTAGCCCTCATTCCCCAACAATTCCTGTCTGTGGTGGGGGCCAGGCAGCTGCTGCCTTGCATGAGTCCTGCAAGGGTAAGGACACAAGGGAGGGAAGGTCATTTGGGCATTCCTTTAGTCTTTAAAGCCTTGCCGATGGAAATCTGCAGCAATACTGTCAGCATTAGGAGAGCGTTATTTACATTGAAGCAATCAGGCACAATCTTTCTCTTCATTCCCAAAATGAAGGAATGAGGAGAGAAAAGAATCCTGACACAATCTGCTATGACCATTGTAAAGTCACTGGTACAAGGAAGAAGGTACCCACTAACTCTTTTAGCTTCTGTTGTAGCCAGTTCACTGAGTTTGAAATTAATATGAAGAAACAAAATCAGACTCAAGTAAAAAACAAAAACATGGTGAAAATAAGCAAGTTGAGGTTATATTATTGAGAGAGAAAGAGAGAGAGAAGAGCTTTATCCCCACTGTTCAAGTTGCAGATATGGCTATGTAATCTATATATAGATTTTAATTTCTTTTTAACTGTGTCCATTTCTGTGATACCTTCTATATTAATAGGTATTCTTCTGCAATTATGCTGTACATGAGTCTCTGTACTTATGTCATCCATACCTTCAGGTGCAAAGTTCCACTTTCACAGTATATTGAAATACTGGGTGTCTGTGAGTCAAGTGAAACAGCTTTACTAGATATGTTTAAGCCAGTGTTGTCAGAAAAACTGGAAGATCTTTTAATGAAAAATCACCAGTTATGATTTTAGTTATTACAAGGAATAAGCTATTTACACTTGTTCAGCTTGTAATTTTTGAGCATTTAGAGTACCAGAAGGTATATTGACATCTCTAGCTTAGAATAAATAGAATTTTTAAATTACTCAAATCATACTGAAATAAATTTTTTAAGAGTCTGAAGCAGCTTTTAATGTTTAACCATGAGTATCTGCAGTAACTGAGCTGCAATGAGACAATCTGCAGAAATTAAATTAGTATCCTTGAAATGAATTCCACTGATTTAACTAGATTGGATATGATTAATTTTGTTTTAATTTAAACTGCAGTTTAGACTCTGCAGTTTTCCTGTGTGAGTGAGGCCTCAGAACTGAAAGTACACCAGAATGCAATCTCACCCAGCCCAGCACATTCAACATCACTTGTTTTTAAATTGCACATTTCTTCTCTTAGGATGAGGAAGTGCTAAAGAAGTGCCAAGTCACAACACAAGACCCGTGGTTAAGTCATCTCTACAGTCTGGCAGGAATGAAACTGGCAGTGTCATCATCTCCCCTTGTTTCTTTGCAGACACACTCCGGTTTTTCCCTGAAGCAGACTGTGCTCTGAGCTTAAGGCTGGCTGTGCTCTCTTCAGGGCACTTTGTACCTGTGTTTTGTGCAGACTTCAAGTGTGTTCCAAACCTGACAGTCATTAGTGCAGTAAGTTGTGACTGCAAATAATGGAACTGCTATAGAAAAGTGTGGCTTCCCTCCTTTATTAAACAAAATGCAGCGGAACAGAGTTTGTTAAAGGAAATAATAAATTACAAAGCCGAGCACTTGCTAAAGGATGGTATCTCTGGGCACCTGTTCTGTGCAGTGTGGGTGACTGTATTAACAGGTCAGATGCCTCAGATGCCTGAAATTAGATGGGATGAATAGGGGTCTAAACCAGTTTTAGCCAATTACCTGATTTTCTATGGCTTCTGCAGCTAATAATGCATAAAAATAACTGTACTGAAGATAGAGGCTCCAACAAATAAGCCAGTGTTTAAGGTTTATGTCAAATAAAGAGTCACTACCATTTTCCCTGCATGCTGGATCATTGCCTGAGGTCCAAGTGTTGGTGCAGTGTGAGCACTGCAGCAAGGTCTGTACTGTCAGCACTAATTGCTGTGGAAGGGGAATGAACAGTGAGTTCTGACTGAACAGGTACTTGAACTGACTGAGAAGGGGAAGCAGAGCCCTGGCATTACTATGAGGTCTGTCAGTAGATAAGTAAGTACTAGTGCTTTATACAAGTGCATGTACTTAAAGCAGAACTCTGTCTACACAGTGGCAGTGGTTGTGTGAATGGGGACTGACATCAGAAAAACTTCAACCTTTTTATGAAAAGCTTAAGTAATTTCTCTAATCTAAAAAGTACCCAGCCAGTAACACAGCTTTGTGATTTCATCATATGCCATGCTGCCTATCTATTTTGGGCAGAATCAAAAATGTTTGCGGGCCATAACTATGACATGGGTTTATAAAAATAACCTGATCATTAAAAAAAAAAAAAAAAAACAAAACCAAAACCAACAAAAAAAGCCACAATTCTGTAAGACTCAAACTGATTTCATTAATCTACGGTCCAAGCTGCAGTGCCATCATCTGTTTTTGTTAGGGCATCACTAAAAAAGCCATGCCAGTAATTCCCTATGGTCACCAAGTATTTAGTAGAGAGGATAGGTTATTAGAAGAGATTATTTTAGTTATTTAGGCTTGGGTACTGGGTTTGGAAGTGTAGCTCTTCCTTCTGCTTTCAAACATTTTGTCTGGCTATTTCATGGAATATTAGTGTTCTCTAACTCCTGTGTTCAGGAAAGCATGTGAAAATGTTCATTTTATGACTAAACATCTGGAAAGGGTAAGATATTAACCAGTATACAACCAGCCTAGTTGTATGAAAACAGAGATATATTTGAGATGTCTCTGTAGAGTTCTTTCTGGTTTTTGTATTTGACAGTATTAGCTGAATGCTATGAGTATGAAAAGAGACAACTCTTCAGGGCTTTGAAGCTCTTTTTAAAAATTTTGTCAAGTTTTCCTAATACCAAGTAAACCTAGTAGGAGTTGTTGCTTTTCTAGTCTAATACATATCCAATGTACATTTTTGTCCCTTCTGGTGGCAGCAGATTCCTCATAGTGTATTGCTTTCAGTGAAATAGGGACAAAGGACAGGATCTGATAGCCCTGCTGTAGGGTTGAATCATCCACACTCCTTGAGATCCTGGAGATTTCTGCCCTGGGATTTGCTAGCGCAGATCATTCAATCCAATGTTGTCTCATGTGGAAGGAAAGCAATTCAGGGTCTGAAATTTAACATACCTACTATAAGGTATTCAGAGGAAAGATATTTGCCTATGTTTTCTTAAGTTTCAAAGAGATTGTGGCTCTCTGGAATTTTTAAGTTTAAAGAGGCTTTCAATACATTAATCCTAGTTTTCACATTATGGAAGGGTTTAAATGTTATTGCTAAGCAATTATGTCCTAGATACAAACTACCCAGTTCTCTCCTTACATGTAAGCTCAGCAAAGCACAGTATGTTGAGGTGCTGCTGGCTGCAAGGCATTATGTAGGCATGTTTGATGGGGAATTACATGCCCTAGAAAGAAAATTAATAAAGGTATCTGCTTTCAACTCCTAAATTTTCTACCTACTTCTTTCTGTGATTAAAAAGCATGTATTTTAATATATGCAATCCTAACATTTAAAATTACACAGTCCATTTTTTTTTCGCATCCAGGACTTCAATAACTCAAGCAATTCATGGGAGAGTGGGAACATTTGTATTATCTCTTCCAGATAAGCTGGAGCAGAGTAAATAGGCTGTACACAGCTCTGAGAAAGCAGCTTGTTTCAAAGGGATCCTTTCAGCTGCAAGCCATGATGTCATCCCCTCTGAAGAGCTGCCCAGGCCTGCAGCTCTGGGAGAGCTCAGACTGCTTGTCCTGGGGCTGGCTGGACAGACTCCAGTATTTGGCTATAGCTTGGGATGCCGAGTGAGTGGCATATTCTCATTGGAGCTGCAGGTGAGAAGCAGAGTTGTTAGTGATGCTGGCAAGGTGGCTATGAAAAAAAGCATTTATATTGCATCCTTTAAGAATCCAAGGTGTTTTTATGCAGCTGTTCTTTGTGGCAGTACAAGCAAAGTTCCACAGAATGCTGTGTTCTCATGACTCAAAATACATCTCCTGCAGTCATTTGTTTGAGGACTCACCACTGGAGTATAAAGCTTGCTTATATTAAGATCTGTGATGAAATGTTACTTCCATTACTTTTGATACATGGGCTTCATCCACTTTGTTCACTGTGGCATAGTTTTGGTAAACATCCCTCTGTGTGTGATACACAAATTCTTTCTTAAATTGCAAAATCTGCAGAAGCAAACTTAAGTATTTTTCCCTCCTATGGTTCTTAACCCGTTCTTGTATCTCTTTGAGTAAGACTTGCTTTTTTTCATCTTCATTTTTAACTGATGATTTCTCTTTCATTTACTACTGTTATGTGGTACATCCATAATAATTTTAAGGTTCCAAACATTGGCAATTTTTTTTTTTTTGGACAGAAGTTTAATTTATGAGAATGTGTGTTTTTAGTATCTCTCTAACAATGAAGTTTCTCCAAATTGCTGTGTCTGTGGGTGTGGTGTCCAAATTACTCTACAGATTTCTAAAGGGAAAGAAGGAGGAAGATATTTGTATGTAGTTTCAGGAGAATTTAAATAAAAAATTAATAAACTGAAATTGAATGCCCTTGGTAAACAACTGTGCACTACCATGGTTAAACCCACTTGTGACTATGTTACATTCCCCTTCAAACTATTTATTTTTTTATCTGCTGGAGGTTAATCACTGAATTAATGTTCAGTTATATGCCAATCAAGAGAAAAGCAAGGCTATAAATTGGCACTGAATTTAGATGTAGTCAAGCAGCATTCTGAATTACTCAGAAGTATCTGATGAGCTTCAACCACTTTGGAGGATAACATTCTGTATTACTGGCAATCTTGAATGGTTTTGTGTGTTTACTTTATATATTTTATATATATATATAGTTTGTTTCATGGTCTTAAAGCAGGTCTTGAACTTTGGTGTATTTAGTGCCACTTTGAGAGAAGACTGGGGAGCTGTCAGAGTAATTACTGTGCAGGAGCTACACAGTAATTTTCTACAAATAGGTTCTTTAACTTGCAACCTGTGAAAATCCTGTTGACAGCAGGGATCCTTGAAAGCATAAATTCCCTTCAGAACACGCATTTAATGGTTTGAAGAAACAACAGTACCTTGTGTAGCTCCAGGCAGCCCCTGTGTAATGGAAACAGAAGATTGGCGCTGTGAGATGGAGCAGAACAAGGCTGCAGGGCCAGAGGCTGTCCCTCCTATGGCTCTCCCACAGCCAGCCAGGGAAGAGCTGCTGTGGTTCCAGAGGTGGGATGGCATGGAATCACAAGGTGGAAGAGAAAGATGACTGGAGAAGCTGGAGTTGATGAAAGGTCTTGTCAGGAGTAGGAATAATATCTCATGGATAGTGAAAGCATTGAAGTGGAATTAGGTTCACTTTTATTGCCCTACTCTAATTATTATTAGCTGTTATACACTTGTGTCTGATTAATAAAGGACCTAAAGGGAAAGAGGCTGATGGTAGTTCTGCCATCCTGATGCAGATGAAAAGAGGGAAAGCATAACTGAGTTCACATATAGGGAATAGCTTGAAACATCTGGAATTAATGTATTTTTAAAAGTTTAAAAGATTAAAAAGGAATGTGGGTGATATGGAAGAGAACAAGGTTTTGCAGCAAGGTAATTGATGTGGGTAGCTATAAATTGCTCTTGCTGCTGTGGAAAAACATAGATCCCATTCAACTTGGAAAGGATGGAGAAACTGATTTTAAGAGTAATGTGTGTCATAAAGAAATAGTCCTAATAATAATTTATTAGGGCTGTCTGTCCTAATAAATCTTTGCTGTCTATAGGTAGTATTTTGTTTGTTTCTTCTTTTGGAAGTTACATTTCAAATGTAGAAATAACTGCAAATTGCTGTTATAAAATGAACTTTTGCCCTTTCCTGTTTTGTTGGGTTTTTTTTGTTTGTTTGTTTGTTTTTGTGTGTGGTTTTGTTTTGTTTTTTTTTTGTTTTGTTTTGTTTTGTTTTGGTGGGTTTTGGTGGGTTTTGGTGGGTTTTTTTGGGTTTTTTTTTTTGTGAGTCTGAAAAATCTTGAGTAAAGGAATCTCATTTTCCACATAAGCATAAGCATCAATTCTAAGAAAACTCTTTGATAGAAAGTGGAGCTGTATTTAAAACAGGGCAAGGAGCTGGCAAGGAGCTGTGTGCCCTGCATGCAGTTCTTCCATTGTTTGGCAATTCATAGGGAAAAAAATAAGCAAGAGAATCTGCAGCTGTGTATGTACTGCTGGTCCATAGTCATAAGTAGTGATTTCTTTTCAACAGAGACAAGAAATCTGTTCACAATATATTACTTAATAAATACATCTAATGTGACAGACTTGAAGGTGGTGTTGTCTTTTGTTTTGGTTTTTTTCTTTTGGGGAAGAAGGTATGAAAATGCTCAGTTAGCTTTGCAACCCAGGCTGCAGGTGCATCTGTCCTGCTCGCAGTCTTGCAGAGAATTAACAGTATTTACTGCTGCATACACAAGGACTGGACACACTGGCTTCTCTGGGCTGTGTGACCTTGCAGCCAGAGTAGTAAAACTTCACAGATCCTGTAGAGCTGCTTGTCAGGGACACTGTATGCTTGTGTACTGGACACAGGGTCCAGTCTAATGAGAGGATGAGAGCCAGAATTCCAGCCTCTGGAGCTGAGCAGAGCTCACTTTTCAGTGTGGAATAAGTAGCAGAAGCATTTTTTTTCAGCTATTGTTCTTTCTGGCAGCAATGTGGTCACTTGGCTTTTTTACAGACATGGCTCCTTCTGTTCTTCACCCCGTGGTCTGGCACTTGGTAACTAAACCTTCAGCACCAGCACGTTACAGCAGGAGTGTACTCTGACATATGCCAGGGAAGATAACAGCAGGAGTGTACTCCAACTCCTGTTACAGCAGGAGTGTACTCTGACATATGCCAGGGAAGATAACAAATGATGCATAGTCCATACAAGAGTGTACAAGAAACGACCAGAATGACAGCAAACATCTCAAAAGCTATTTCTGAGTCCCTCCTTATTAGACAGAGGCAGTCCTGTTTCATGAGAACCCAGAGGAAATATGGAGAGACAGGAGAGTAGCAGGGTGCTATTTTAATTAATATCATCCTCAACCAAAATGTCTTAGCATGTATCTTAACATCCTTTGTACAGCTTCTCTTTGTCTGGGATAAGCAAATGACTTACTGCTGCTCTATTTGCCTTGTATAAAGGGTAAACACACATTGTGAGAAAAGAGAGCATGGTTACCTTGCTGACTTGGGTATTTGCACAGGTGAAAGGTATACCTTTACCATCTGTAAGCCTTGTCAAAGGCTGCTGCAGCACAGGTGTTTAAGTACCTCTTGTCTGCTTCTCTAACTGTGGATGTTGCCTGTGGACCATTCTAATGTCACAGGAAGATCCTGCCATGGATTGTGCTGGTAGATTCTTGTGAAGTCTGAAGCTACACAAAGGTCTCCCAGGTACATCCATGCAGGGCAGCAGCCCCAGGGAGGACCTGCCATGGGGAGCCTCATGCACTTCCCACATTTAGCAGCATTCCTTGCCCAGGATCTTTCACCCCCTTCTCTTAGTGCTGATCTCATACTTCTCTTGTGAGCTTTAGCAATCTTCTGGGAGTTAGACCCTAGTAGCACTCTGCTCTTTCAAGAGGACATCCAATGCTGTGTAGCACATAAATGAATGAAAGTCCTAAAAGCTATGTTCAAGCCCTTTTGGTAGGATTCTGATATAGACTGTCCTAATAGGGTGCTGTAGCTCTATTTTTTGCACGATTGTATTTCTCAGATACAAATTTTATCTAATTCAAGCAATAAAAGATGGTATGATTATTTCTAATTGTTACATGGGAGGCCTATTTGCATTGTCCTGTAAATTCAAATAGGGCAGCTTTCACTAGTATATCCTGCAGTTTCTAGGGAACCATTTCTATTTCCCAGTTTGCTTTTGCACAGCTGCTGAAAGAGCAGAATTGCAACTGCAGCACTGTCAGTTACAATCCTGGCAGGGTTGTTATCACCCATCCAGCTTTCCCTGTATAATTCAGTGCAGCTCTTGCTGAAGGAAGTTGGAGTTTTTTGAGTTTCACTGAGATTTCGTAAGTGCTTCAGATAACCACAGCTAAAAGCATCCAGTGTGCTTGTACTGAAGCAAAATCAAGCAAGTTTTTCCCTTTTTTTCAGGTCAGTGGTCCCCAGAATAATAATGTATGGTTGAACACGCAGCCTCAATTCCATAAGGATAATATTGCAGCTTAAATGTTTGATGTTGAATTCTAGCCTCAAATAAACAAATTGTAGCCTCCACATAGGGTTTGAACTGGAATAAATGCAATGTTTTGCTCTATGCCTTACATTCAGAATCTGAAAGTTGATTCATTACTATAATAAAAAGATAAGCTTTAATTTCTTAGAATGCTCATTGTAGGGCACTGAGAATAAAAATTAAATATGTCAGCAGGAGTTTAACCACTTTGCCCATTTTAATTCCATTTTCTTGCATATATTTCACATTCATACCTAATTTGAAAACTATCGACAGGCTGACATTTAATTAAAAAGAATGTCACATTCCTCTGCATGGGGAAATTAGATGCTGATTTCACACTGATTTAACATTGCTCTTCTAGGCTGCTCTTACAGCTGACATTTGTGTCTTTCCTTTGGGTATCCAAACCCAGAGTCTGAACTAATCAGCAATAGCTGAACATTGAATGGTTTGGGCATTCTGGAACAAAGTATACATATTCCAACTCAGAAATAAATTAATAATATCATATACAGTTACTGGTCCACACCTACTGATTTACAGAAGATAAAATGCATGGTTTGCTAGACCAACTTTCCATCTAATTTTTCAAGTTCTCAGGATAGGCAGCACACTGATACCATTGCAAACAGTCTCCAGTAACTTCATGGAGCAGTATAACTCCAAATAAGATGGAATACCACGGAGAATATTGTGTGCCTGAATAAAAGATTTTTCTGATGGAGATTTCCATTACACACTGTGTAAATCTCTCTGGGATTTATATGGAGAGGGGACATTACACACACACATAGCTCCCACTTTAGAGCTGGAATAATTAATTCAGATTATATTTTTATGTGTGTGTGTGATATGGGTGTTTGGGAGGATTTGGGCCAGGGTGAGTTTTTTGGGTTTTATTATTTTAATGAACAATTTGTATAACTTCTACCTCCGCACCTGGGTAATTTTTAAATTGACTTTTTTCCCCCTCTGTTTTGTCCTCAAACACTGATAAATAATGGACTGTCCATTAAATTTGCTCAAAACACAATCCCATAATAATCATCTGCAACAGAAGAAATTCCGTGTTCTGCTGTAATTGATTCACCTCATCTTGCAACTGTGAACGTGGCTTTCCCATGTTATTTGCTGGAGGTCACCTTTGTGGGCTCTGAGTAAGAGCAATTAATCTCATTTTGTCAGTGGCAGCTCTGTGCAGTGGAATTGGAATTACTTTGTTACAGAGCAATTCAGTAAAGGAAGTAGGAAACTAAACTTGGGTGCTCAGACTACCAATGTTTAACCTATCAGCTGTCCCCTCTAAGAAAGTGACCCACCTTTCTTATTCTCAAGGACTTAAGGGCATTCAGGTGTTTTCCCCAAGCCTCTAAGCAGACCTGGTGCATGCTTAGGAGCACTTCCTAGCTAGAATAAAGCACAGGAGTGCAAAGTAGGAGTTGGAGGAGTTATTGTATGCAATTGTATTTTTTCACTCTCACAAAGAGAGTCTGCTTTACCTTGTGTGAAATGAAATTTAGCCCCAGGTTTCCACAACCTCTTTAGTTTAAATGTTAGAAAGAAAATGCCTCTAGTGCATATCTCTTTCTCTTACTGCATTTCTGAGCACTTTCACAGGTTCTGTAGAGCTGTTAACCTTAAAATAAATTACTTCTAAAGGTAATTTCCTCCTCACACTCACTACCAGCCAGTTCACAGCCCAGAGCATTGCCTGTTCACTGGTCCATTGTAACTTCTGAGTGTCTCTGTGCTGAGCTGAGAGCTGCCCTTGTTGGCATTACTTGAAACCTCCTTTCACTCTCAACAGTCCGATCATGCAGGTGATTTCTGGTCAAAACTTCAGCTGTGGCAGGTGGAGGAAGCAGCATTGACACAGAACAACCCTTGCCCTGCAGCACATGGGAGATTCTCTGCTCTTTTCTGTGGAATGATCAAGAGCAAACAGAAATATGATGCCAGCATTAGAAAGGGACCTCATTTTGTGGGAGCAGTACTGTACTTACTCCACCTGTTGTGTTTGCTACACTTCTAATTCAATGGATTTTAGTCACTTCATGTACACATTGCTGAAAATATCCTGAGTGACACCTCAAACCCCTTGTTTGCCTCTGAGACTTCTAATACAGTTGCCCAATGAAGCAGGAAATTTTAACTTCCTTGGAAGTTTGCCTATAGGACACAGACCAAACACCTTTCAGTTTTCTGAAGAGCCATCAAGGGGCAGCTTCCTTCACACTGCTTGAAAGCAGATGGGTAGGAAAGCCTGCCCAGTTGTCTTGGTTTAGGCTAATTCCAGTTTGCAATGACAACAAGGTCAGTCTGAAGGGAGGAAAAATGAACATTGAGGGGTTTTATTTTTAATCTGAACAGACCTGTGAGGGGGATCTGAGAATTTATTGCCTTTGACTTATCAGGTACGTAAGGATAAATTCTTCTGGACTGTTATTAATTTTATCTTCCTATGAAGCACTGTTGCCTTCACTCTGACTTTTTCAGGTTTGGTCAGTCCTTTAAACCCTGAGCCCTTTCCACTCTTGCTTGCTTCTCCTAGGCAGCAGGCTGGTAAAAAAGAGATGTTCGGTAAGGTTGCAGTATTTCTCTCTGCAATGCGTTTGCCTCTTACGTATGACTTAATTTGGTTCCAGCCACCTGAAATGTCAAAGAGAAAAACCAGTTCTCCTGGATGACAGACATTTTCTTTTTTCCATTTGAACTGAAGTCTGCTTATCTCTGAGGCAAGCAGATTTTTGGATTCTATAAGCAAACCCAGAAAATAATTACCGACATGTTTTGTTCTGTGCTTGCCTAGAAGGATAAAGAAATTAAGAAGGATAATTACCATGAAGGCTTTTTGCCCCACAGATGTTACAAAACACATTTCTGTGTCAGTCCCTTCTGGATACAGTGCCTGCCATCTTGTGGACAAGTCACACTATGTCTTAATCCTTGAGACAAATATTTAAAGACCATAATATTTTGTGTGTGTGATATTTGTAGCTCAATGCAAACAATCTTTCTTCTTGGGGACTTATTTTTCAATTGAAGTTACTTGAGTTTGCTTGGTTCCCTCACTTTTGAGGATGCTTGATTTCCTCTGCTCCACTTGTAACCAGCTGTAAAACTATCAAATGTAAAATTCTCTGCAGTTTTCTGTTTAAGTAAATTTAAATCAATAACCTAAAATGCTCATCTGAGAACCAGCCAGAAGTAATTCTGCGAAATCTGTCAAAGCCGCTACATGCCAACAATAAGGAGAAAATTAAGTTTGTAAAAGTTAAAGTTAAGTATGTAAAAGTTTAAAAAAATGTGTTACAAAGATGAGGTTTTTGCTGTCACATTGGAAGTACAGTTTTAACAGCTGTTGGTATGACTTAAAATCTAATTTGGACTCAATTTTTTGTTTAAAACAAAAAAGACTGTAATTTGAATTTGATTTAATTAATAAAAGTTAGTGGATGAATTGTCACTACTGTCACTCCCATCTGATTAAAGAAACATTAAGGTTCATTGTGCTGGTAGCTGTGTCTGCCCTACAGGTGGGTAGAGCCATTCCCAGCTTTAGGGCAGATGTTCTTAATTGCTCCTGCAGAGATACTGGAAAGGTGGCCTATTACCAAGCCCTTCCACCACCCAGGTGTAACAGAATTCGTGCCACAGAATTAAGCATATAAGGCAGCTCCTTATAACAGATTTGTGAGGCAACTCTGGAGTGCTGAAAGCTATCAAGGAAGTGGCAAAGCAGCTGGGTCAGATGTACAAATGAGGCTAACATAAGCTGCTCAGAGAACGGATGACTTATTAGACAATCATCTGGGACTAAACCCAAGTGTTGCAAGTGCTTGAAGGTTCAAAAAAGCTGGCTCTAATGACAATTAATGACTTTGTACACTATGGGATAATCATAAGGAACTGTGTTTGCTGACTAGTGCTGGACAGTTATTTATAAGCTGGACTAAACCAAGCCATAAATTTGCAGAGAAGCAGTTTATTTTTAGTTACTGAAGATTCTGCTGTGATTGTGTCACAGACCACATGATTTTGCTGCAGGGCAAATTCAAGAGGAGCTGTGCATACAATCAAGACTTGCAGAATCTCTGCACCCAGCAGATAGCCAGCTCTCACCAGCCTACCTGAGGCTTTCTAGTTCACTTATCTTTATTACTAGTCTTTGTAAGCATGTTCAATTGTTTACTGACTGCTTTGTTTATCATAAAGGATCGGTCTGAAAAGACAAAGGTTTCATTTCGAAGGAGGAGTGTCCTAAATATTTGGCATCCAGTGTAACAAGCCACTCAAGGCTCACACAAATTTGGAGAAGTGTTTTCTTAGTGTAGCAATGGCTGATGAGATTGCATTTCACCATGATTAGTCATCTGTTTGGTAAATGGCTGTTCATTGCTGTTGCTGTTTTAGCTCTGTAGCTATGACATTCGTGCCCAGATGATAAGCTTCCTGGCTTGCTGCTTCCTACAGACAACCAGTATCAAGTGACAAGAAATGACATATAATATCTGAGTTTCTGAAACAGGAAGTGACCCCTTCCGACCTGAGACTTGAGAGATTCACTGAAGTGGCTTCAATGAAGGCAGTCCTGCCAGAGGTGGGCAACTGAAATGCTAAACATGATGTCAAAGCTATCCTTAAATCATATAACCTTGTCACCCTCGAGCCCGAAATGACACAAACTCACTCCAAGGCTGGTTTGCAAGTGAAAAAGATTTAATACAAAAAGGTCCTCTCTTTTATAGACAGATTCGACACATTCTACTTAACTGGCTAACTAACAGAAACATCCTTCTCACAAACAGTCCTTCAGAAGAGTTGAAAAACAGAGTAGGAAGACACAACCTGCAGGTTGTTTAGACTAACAAGTTATCATTGTTTTCTACAACTCCCTAAATGGTCTCACAGGACCACTGTGAGAAAACAAAACCCGTTTTCTCTTTCTCTGACCAGGCTTCTGCATCCACATAACCTAAGTAAAAAAACCTTAGAAATTATAAACCAATACATAATTCAATACTGATAACTCATAAAGTAAGAGAAGTATAAGAAAACAAATGCTTATTGGAATCTAGCTTTGCACAAAATGTGTGAGTGATGCTAGAAACAGGCTTTAAGAGAAGGGGATATTTGAGGCCTGAAGGAAAGCCTTATTGGATAACTATGAATTTTTAGTAATATGGTCTCATCTTTATACATATTTCTGTATTTCTTGCCTATATCCCAACTAGATCACAATAAATCTGGTGTCCAGATGACAGCTGTGTGAATATTCTATCAGAATTACACACAAGAGAATACTGTATCATTCTTTACTCACTTTAGATCCACAGAGTTGGATCAAAGCACTTCATGAAAACGTCTAGCTGCTGCCTCAAGCAAAATAGCAGGAAGCTTCACTGTAAGATTTAGATCAGTGATTTCAGTGTCACATACAAGAGCTAGCAAGGCTGATTATGCCAAGATTATACCACAGCTTGTCCAAACAGCAGGTCAGGCATTATTCTGGAGGAAGGGTAAGAAGGAATGATTTTTACACCACTTCATTCAGCAATGACATCAGAGCAGTGGAAATCATGTTTCAGTTCTGTCTACAGGAAAAATAATCAGGCAGCTTTATTTTAAAAATCACATCCTTCCTGTACCCTGTGAAGGGAGTAGGAAGATGAATTTGAAGGGTAAATGGTTGGGGTATCATAATTTTCCTCTCTATTTTGTCATGGCATTAATAGATAATCCATCCAATAATGGATGACTTAATCAGGACAGACCTGCTGTTTTTAAAGGTGAAGCTTTTCTATCATAACCATTTCTTTTTGGTTGTTCATACTAGGAGAACCATTACTGTCAGTGAGTGGTTATTCTCCTCATAATTCTTTACATGAGTGCCAAGTGTTCTGAGAAAAAGAAATCTATCATTACCTCTTTTAACACCACACTTCTGTCTCACTCTCTAGGGGAGATAATATGATTAACATATGTAAATATTTTGCTGTAGTGTGTTTTGCAGTGTGGCAGCTGTTATCAGTTGTTATGATAACCAAATAACACTACGGCAGTTGGTAATTAAGAAGGAAGCAATACTAGAAGAACAGCAAAGTACTAATATTTAGGTTTTCACAATTCTGTCAATCAGTTGCAAACTGGGGGATCATTTGCAGTTTTCGACTAGATACACTCCTTCTGTTTAATGTGATAAATCCATTAATATTCCAATCTTTCACAGGAATATTACCCCACATACTACCAACTTTTGCAGATGAAATAAATGGGTCAGGAAAGCTCCGCTTCAAGCCCAGCTCACCAGAGAGCACTGGGCAGATGTGTCTGAGTGGCTGTTGTGAAGGGTACTTATCTTCACTAAATAGTTTCTGAAAGGGAAGGTGTACATGTGGTCTATTTATTACTTTTTTCTCCCTTTTTTTTTTTTTTTCCCATGCTCCCTCTATCACAGAATTTATTTAGGGATAGTCTAAGTTGAAGTTATTAACTCCCAAATGAACACTAATGAACACTGCAAAGCCTCTATCACAGCTTTTTTTTTTCTTTTTTNTTTTTTTTTTTTTTTTTTTTAGCAAAGTGTGGAAACCAGCATTCAAGGTAACCCACTTCTGGACAGCTTTGACCCCAGGCTCTGCTCTCGTTCACACAAGCAAACTGCACCACACTTTCCCATGAATTTGGCACCTCTAATGTCAGGCTGTTTGACAACAGCACATGTTGGGAGAGTTGGTTATATTGAACAGAGCTCACCCAAGCAGAAACAATACAGCAGTGTTACCCAGGCTTGCCTCTGATTGAGTTTTTAGCTCCGAAGTATTTTGTGATCAGGAGTTTTGCAGTAATAATACAGGAGAGGAGGTATATTATGGTTGTACTTAGTTTTAATTGTTGCAGAAGGTTTTATGTGCACTCCTTCAGAAGCATCCTAGAGGATAAAACTGTACTGTCTGCATAGTACAACTGGAAAATGAAGTTACCAGAGAGTGGGTCCAGAAGCTGATGAAACCCTTAAACTCTGAGCTAAACAATACCCCTAAGCTCAAGTGGTTCCTTTAGCTATTGCTCCTCTGCCCAACAGGGTGGGAGATGACCATGTGGAAGTTAAAATTAATTTATTATGCACCAGTATCACCAGTGCTTTGAGGACACCTCAGCAATGTGAACATGCATTTGACACTGAAGTGTGGGATCTTGTTGTCATCTTTGAGGCTTTTCATGTGAATTTCAACACTTGTATCATTGTACTAACTGCTGAAATTTTGTTGGAGTTTTTGTTCTGCTTGCTTAGCAACTTGAATCAGCCTTTGCAGCAGCGAAGAAAAAAATCAAACATTCTTTTAGATTATTTGGCTTAATATATCTACCTTGCTTCTCTTTAAATCTGTCTTTGTACGTTGATCATTGCTCTGAAACTGCATTCTGGTACAACTCCATAATGTTGGAGTTATGGTATATTATCATTTCAATCATTTTGAAATGATCAAAAGTCATAGAAATTCTTATCTAGCATCAATAAATCAGTATATGCAAAATTACATACACACATATAAAAAGATTTATTTGTATGTGTGCAAGTCCTGTGATTTCCAGGCAGGAGAAAATTAAGGTGAGATTAAGGTTTACTTATTTTACACGTGAATGTAAAATATGGCTAACAGGCTTTTAAATGTACATCAACTTCTGAACTTCATTTAGCTTCTTTTACAGAAGCCTACTACTGTAAAAACAAAGGCTAGTAAATCCAGCATGCAATTATTTTTGGGGCTAAACTGACATCTGCTGGTGTTCTGCAATAGCATGTGTGCAATTGGTGTGATGACAAAACATCCACTATATTCTTTCTACATTTCCACGGAGCTGTTAGCAGCCCTGGTGATGAATTAGTAAAGCAGAGAGAAGCTGAACAATGAATAGAGTAGGTGGGGCTGCTGGTCACACTGTGCCACGGGACTGGGGACAGAGCAGTGCTCTCATGGTTACATCCTGCTGCGTTTGTATGTCAGACTTCTGAAACTGACACGGGACCCTTTTTTCTTATGATTTTTTAAGAACGAGTTATGTTTATAATCTTCAGGTACACAGCTCATGTGGAAGTGGAGGGGAGAGATAAAAAGCTGTATCAGTTTCTAGCCACATTTCCTCATGCATGCCTTGAGCTGGCACTGGCTGTGTCCCCACCCAATCACCCGCCCTGCCACAGGAAGGGAACTTCTGTGGGTGCCACAGCTTCAGAAAAGCTGTGTGGGCTTCCTAGGGCCTAACCCAGGTAGGTTGTTGGGCTGCAGCTCTGTTCCATTAGACAATGAAATTTGGCACAAAATAACCCCACTTCTTTTGGAGATCAGAGGGGCTGAATGCAGCTGGCCTTAATTTTTGGTTATTATCAATTTGGCACTCTAATCTGGTTGTGTTTAATAAGAACATTCACAATCACAGATTCACAAATAGTACTACTTACTGAAGCAACAGAAATACAGATTTGGAATTGCTGTTGATACATGCTGTTACTGCACTAGCACCAGCCAATGGTTAATTAAAATAAGTTAGCTTCAAGCTAAATTAAAAATTCAGTTTTTCATTACACTTAACTTCAAAGTTATTTAAGCTTAGTTTCACCCAGGTATGGTCTGACACAGAGACATGAAACTCACTAAAGATGCATCACTCCTTTGGGGAGGAGAGAGGAGCAAAAACATCCACTTGTCTATGAAATGGGGTCATATTCTCATCCTCTACATGAAGGATTCCAAATATCAATTTTATTTTTTCAGATAAATGGAGGTGAGACTGTAATCAAATATAATTGGTTACCTGTTGCTTCCATCTTAGATAGTGGGGAGGAAGGCACTTTCTCAGTTGCATGTTGGTGTATGTTTCATAGGTAAATGAGGGATAATGAGGGTTTCAGTTACTTTTGGTCAGGCTGAGTTAGGATTAATGGTTGAATCAAAGGCAGAACAGAAGCACAATACTTCAGTATTGCTTCCTCCTCCACTCAGACGAGGCAGCAGTAAAGACCATCTGACCTTTGCTTGACCATCTTTACTCCCATCAACATTTTACAACTGCACATCATCATCACAGAATCATAGAACATTGTGGTTTGGAAGAGACCTTTAAATATAATTTATTCCAAAGCCCCTGCAATGAGCAGTGACACCTTTCAGTAGATCAGGTTGCTCAGAGCCCTGTCCAATCCAGCCTTGAATGTTTCCAGGGGCATCCACCACCTCTCTGGGCAAACTGTGACGATGGTTTACCAACCACATTATAACAGCCTCTTTTTTATCTCTAATCTAATCTAAATCGACCCCTCCTTCAGTTTAAAATCATCATATCTTTTCCTGTTGCAACAAGCCCTGCTAAAGTCGGTCTCCAATTTTCTTCAGACCCCCTTCATGTACTGAAAGAAACAGTACGGTCACTCTGAAGCCTTCACCAGGCTGAACATCTCCAGCTCTCCCAGCCTGTCTCCACAGCAGAGGTGCTGCAGCCCTTGGCACATCTTCATGGCTACCTCTGGACTTGCTTCAGCAGCTCCATGCCCTTGTTACGCTGAGGGCCACAGACCTGGATTCAGCCCTGCAGGTGGAGTTTCATGAGAGTGGAGCAGAGAGACAGAATTCCCTTGCTTGGCCTGCTGGCCACACATCTCCTCACAGGACCAGATTTCTACTTCTAATACAGCCTGTGTGTGTGGATAGGGGGGCTGAGGCCCTGTCTCCATACCAATGTGTGAGCACACTCTACTTCACTGAGGCACTGAGCTGGGAGCTTTACACTTTAGCCCAGATACCATGAAGTTCTTAAGCCTCACTCAAGTCAGGTGTAATATAAGCAAGCGCCTCAACTCGTCCTTACCCAACCAGCCTCATCAATTCTCCATAGCAAATCTGCCAATTTTCCACAAGTTTGTCACTGAGAATCAGGAATAAAACTGCTTAACACCAATGTAGTATTAAGAAGCAGGGCATTACTTTTTATGGTGCCTGATGGACAGGATAACTCTGCCTAAGGTGCCTCCTTGGCTCAAGGTGGTACAAGTATTTATTAGAAAGGATATACATATTCCTCAGAAAAGTGTTACAGTTTGTTACTTTAGGTGGCCACAGGTTTGCCTGTGTTGGGCCAATTTGTTCTACTGACCACTAAACAATGTTCCATTAATTGTGACTTCTGTGTAATTTTCCACACCCTCACAAGTGCTGTGGTCAGCCACAGAGACTGGCTAAAGCTGATGCTTCTTTCACCCAGTGCCATCCAGCAAAAGGACTGGAAAGGCAGAATTAGCAAATGGTGAGCAGGGTGAGAAGGAGGATGGATAGTGAAGGAAATGCACTCACAAACCAGTAAATGGATGCCAACTGACTATCTGGACATTTGGTGGAAACAGTAGTAGGGCAAAAAGGAGAAATGTTACTGGGGTCCCAAAGGAGAAGCACGAGCCTAGACTAGATGCAAAACACAACACATGAGAGAGCATGGCAGCTGGAGTAAGAAGGCTTTCAGTTGAAGGTCATGCCTTATTTCACCCTGGGATATGTGTTCAGTCGTGGCTTCTCTCTTCTGTGGCTCCAAAGCTGCTCATAGCCACCTGGGGAAGGGGATTTAGTTAGTAAGAGAACAATTATTCCAAGTTTAGTTAATCCAGGCCACCAAAGCCCAAATTACTCAGGTTCTGCTCCTGAGAAGAATAATATATTATGTGATTTCTTGATAATGGTGTAAATTTATTCACCTCTAAGTCTAGTTCTAATCTCAGTGCTGATGAATCACACTCCACACTCCTCTCCCTGTTCCCCCCAAGTTGGTGGACTGGAGTATTCATGCCCTCAATACTCTCAACATCTGATGACATGCCCAAGCACCCATACTTGCAGGTGATTCAGTAGATACTGACTACAGAGCTTCATGTTGGGTTTATCATCACTATGGGTGAGAATTCCTTTCATCCTACAAAACCCAACTCCTTGCTCCAGGATGGGTTTGAATTTAAGCTTTATGCATGTCCTTTAGAGCAAAGTTCAAGAAAAGATTTAAATACAAAACTAGGAGTTTAATGTATTTTAGATGTTTTCAGCCAAAAGGCCTTATGATGACCTGCAGGGGTTGTCAAGTCCCTTCAGTCTAAGGTAGATTCACACAAACCAGCGTGAAACTGTCCCTTTTGAAGCCCATTTAGGGATCTGGCCATAATTTACTTTTTTGCTGTCTTGGATCTGGATAGAGAAAGGATTGACATACTCTTGTGTTTTCCAAAGACTGAATCCAACTGAATTGCTTGTACAGGCACTACCTGAAATCATTGAATCTTGAATTTTAAGGTTATGTTGATCATTTTGTGTGTTCTTGTACGTTGTCTGAAATACCTGATCTGGTAGCGTAAAGGGCACTGTAGAATAAGAGAAGTGACTTCCTTGCAGTGTTACAGACATGGTGCTTGGCTGCGCTGCTGACGGGGCAGTTGAAGATTACTGGTTTAATCTGAGCGAGCTCTTGGCGAAAGCCGCGGAGTTCCCGATCGCCGTGACTGCGAAATGCACCAGGAGTGCCCGTACTTCCACAGGCTTTCTCCCCGTCCCTTGCCGTCCCGCCCAGACACGCCGCTGCGGGGAGCGGCCGAGGCGGCTCCCGGAGCAGGGCCCGGCCGGGGCCAGCGGAGCGCCCTCCCGAGCAACCCCCGCGGCGCCTGCTCGCGGCTCTAGGGGGAAGGGGAGGAGGAAAC
>WBNO01011344.1:62011-99074 GCA_013400575.1 Peucedramus taeniatus
GGCGGGGGGGGGGGCTTTGCCGGGCCCGAGCGCTGCCCTCCCCGGGCCGCTCCCAGTGCTCCAGTGCTCCGGCCCGGCCGCGGCTCGGGGGCTGGTCCCGCCCTCCAGGAGCCCCTGGGGCACCGAGGGCAGGTTGGGTCTTCGCGGGCCAGCGGTGTCTCGAGCGGCACAGTCCCAGTCCCGGACGGGACGGTCCGGGAGAGGCCGTGGGCGACGCCTCCTGCCCTCGGCGATGCGGGGGGGGCCGGAGCGAGGCCGGAGTTTCGCTTTCCCAAGTGTGGCAGGCGGAAGGGGGCCCTTTCCTTAGGGAATCCTCTCGGGATCCGCGCGGCAGCAGCTCCTCTCGGACCGGCCCGGCCCTGCTCTGCTCTAAGGAGGGGATTACTCACAGGATGAAGCCACTCACAGAATTATTCCAAATCTATTGATTACTTGATAAAAGTAACACTCTAACCTCTGAAATCGCTCCTGCCGGCAGAACACACCGTGCGGGTACTATTTCTACTTCACCAGTATAGAATTCAATGTGACCACAATGCCATTGGTTCTTTCTGCAATAATAATATGTTAAAGTATTTTTGTTGTGATTATTGTATTTTATTCTCTCACAAATGCCTGGGAAATTTAAGCAACTTCGAGATAGTTTTTCTCAGCAGGTTGGTAAACTAGGAAGTTGTTGTCCAGAGTTCAACTAGGAAGTTGTTGTCCACGAAGTTGGTGGTCCAAGAAGGTGCTGTGTTAGGGCTTTGCACTGCAAAAATCCGAGCGCTCTGATAAACCTGTATATCCTGCTGGGTTGTTTAAAGCCTTTAACCTGTATTTCATTCTCGGTGTTGCTGACCGGTAGCTGTCTTAGACTCTGATGTGCAGGGAGCCCTCTAAACCACCCATGGTGTTGGAGGACAACTTGGGATTGCTAGTGAAGAGGACTGTGTAGGAATTGTTTAATTTAAGGATTAAGTTGTATTAAATTTTAACAAGAGATTAAGGGAAGGGCAACAACAGATTTGTTTGGCCAGATTAGGTTAGGATAGCTGTAGTTGTAAGCAGTTCTTTACTGGATGGGTTTTTGGTTGGTTGTTTTTTTATATACCAAGCAGAGGGGTGGGCTATTACCTTCTTTTCCCCTTGTCTCTAGGCTAATTTTCAAGACCTGGAGTGTGAAACACACTTGCACATTTGCACTGGCTGTATGAAGTGATGATTCAAATATCTCTTCAAAGTTGACATTTAAAGCAGAAGGTTCATTTGAAAAATGAAATTGAAATGCTGAAGTTGTGGTTACAGCTACAGTACTCAGTACTTTGAAGAGGCCTTTTTTGTAGTGCCGATGTCATCTTGATGTTTATTAGGAATTTTTGTTTTGATAGATAAGTTGAAGAAATTCATACATGGTTTTAGTTTTTTACCATTCACTGTAGTACTTTGTACATGTTATTTGTGCTACAGATTTGAAACTTTAAGAAAAGGGATGCCACAAAGTGCTGTGAGGACCTGAGACCTGTTCATGTTTGTCTACAGAAAAAGAAAAAGTGAAAGTGCAGAAAAAATACAGTGATCATTTTTAAATTGAAATGGTTGTTCAAAACCATTTGGTAGTAAGAAATGAGCATGCAATGTAATTTAAAATAAGTAAATATCAAGACTAGAAATGTTCATGCTGGAAGTTATGATCATTTTGAAATCTGTGAAAGGGTGTCATTCCATTTCTTAGAACTTGCTTGTAAGTGAAGCAGAGCTGAGCAGTGGAAGTAGCTGTGTGTTTAACTCCACCTGGCAACTGAGCGCCACACAGCTGCTCACTCACTGCACCCCTGGAGAAACTGGAAGGGTGTGAGAAAACTCATGGGTTGAGATAACTATTTAATCATTGAAATAAAATAATAGTAAAAATAATAATAGTTGTAATGAAAAGGAAAGTAACAGAGGGAAATAAAATCCAGCAAGTGAAGCAAATGAGAACAATTGCAATCAACCAATGCCCAGCCAGTCCCTGAATAGTATTTCCCTCTGAAAAACCTTTCTGGTTTTATTGCTGAGCATGATGTTATGGTCTGGAATATCCCTTTGGTCAGCTGGGGTCAGCTGTTCTGGCAGTGTCCCCTCCTGACTTCTTGTACATCCCCAGCCAACACCAGCACACTGAGTGGGGACAGTAGATCATGATTCAGCTCTGTAGTTTAGTCACAAGGAGAAGACTTCTCTTTTCTAAAGAAAACAGAAGGTCAGTGGTTTTTAAAGGTATAGCTGTGACATACTTGTTGCTACAAAAACTTAGTGAGTTTCAACATCTTTGCTGTCTTGTTCCCTCTTCATTCTGCCAAAGCTGCAGTATGAGTATGAGAAAGATGGGATGGAGCAATGTTTGTCCCAGGCTTACCACAATTACTGCTCCAGCACCTGTAGCCACGTCTGTTCTGTACCAGCTCCTGTGTTTGTCCTGGCCTATAAAAACCACACTTGATTGAGTACACAATTCCCTTTGTAGTACACCTTTCCACATTTCTGCCAAATCTGCTGGGAAGACTGTGTGACTCCTGAAATATATAAACATTGGTGTTTGCTGGTATATCCCCATGCCTTCAGTGCAGTTGATTAGTCCTGTGTAACCTGGAAGAGTGACAAACCTGTGACAAGTTCTTTATGGAGATGTTTATAGACGTCACTGAAATCCTGATGAAAGCTGTATTGTGTGAGGAAGGTAATCAGCAGTATTCCAGGGACTTTTCCATGCTGTGGGAGAGTGGAAAAGCTTGTGTCATTGTTGGAAACTTGTGTGCTGGGTCTCACCCAAGCTTTGTGTGGATGGAGTGACACCAGTCCTAAACAGACACACCTGAAATTCTTTCTCTTTGCATGTTGCCTTCTGCACCTGCAGATTGCATCAGTGCAATTTCCCTTCTTTTATTCATAGTAGTGCTATGGGTAATTGGAGCTTCTATATAACTTCCATAGCACCATAGAATTAATATTCCAAATACAGGTTGCCTTTCCCAGATAGTACTGAGTGAAAAGACTTGCATGTGTACAGGGGGAATCATGTGTGCAACAACAGAATGGAGTGTGGCTCTTGGAGAGCTGTCTGATGGTCCTTAGGAGGAAGGGGAAAAGGGAGATGCTTGGTCAGCATTGATGCCATGAGACTTTGTTCCATGAAGAAAATGGTGGGCAGACTATAGGAAGTGGGTAGGTGGAGAGGAAGAGAGGAAGTCTGCATTGAAACCACAGTAGTTTCTTGGCAGTGGTCAGCATTCCTATCCTCTGCAACAAAATAACAATTGGGAGAGGCAAATTTCTTCTACAGACTCTTTAAAACATTGATAAGAAGCAAAAATGACAAAGGTAGATAGATTAGATCTATTTGATAGTTGTAAAAGTTCAGTTGGCCATGCTTAATTGTTTGGGTTTCTTTTTCCTTCAATATAATTACTTCTCCTTTCAAATTACAGCAGGTAAATAGTATTTTTAAAATATATAAGTTTCACCACAAACCAGGCTCATGTTGGTTAGCAACTGCCATGTGGCCTACCATACTGTTCAGTTTTTCAGGTGAACAAGACGGATTAGAAATAGTGTTCTTGGAGAATTATGAGACTGCAAGATTGTTTAGTATACTAATAAAGATGCCCCACCTCCCTGCTTTAGTATTTTTAATTTATAAAGGAAGAATTGGCATTGGGGCAAAGTGTAAAAAATTCCCAGTGAAAAGGAATTGGGAAGTAGGCAACAACAACAGTGAAATCAAGATTAACATTTAATACTATCAGAAATAAATACCAGCCAACTAATTTGATGCTGGTAAAAGTCCCTTTTAATCTAGTTATCTTCTTGCTGTTGAGTTGAGCCTAATTATTTGTTAATTGCCGTAATTCCTTTTCTTATTATTTTCTCTCTTTTATGTTTTAGATATGATGTCTGCTCCAAGTGGCAATCCTATCCCATCTGCACCACCTTCTTATGAGGAAGCTGTAGAAATCAATGTGAACTATCCTCACCCCTATCCCGTCCCTGGCCATGGACAGTATCTGGATGGGAAGGGAATGAACCCTCCCCCACACATGGGACAGCCTCCACCAGCAAATAACCCCAGTAAGCCTCCAAAACTCTTCTGTACCTCATGTTAAGGTGGTGTTGAAATGGTTGTATCATAGGTGTTGTTAGAAGATGAAAAATCGTGGTTCACAGGTGTTCAATGCCTGTCAAAAATACTTTTGAAGAGAGTAAGATGAATCAATTCTTGTGAATCCCTCCATGTGCAGTGATATCAATAACATCATTTGGCTTTCTGCAGTTTTTAGTGCAGCTTCAAGACAGTGTATTTCTGCATTAGGAAATGCCATGGTGATTTCTCTCTGTCATTGTGTATTTCATTGTTCTGAGCCCTGAATATTTCAGTTATACCTGATTTAGAGGAAGTTGATTGCTACTCTTTTTTCCTGTTCCTCATAGAGTAAACAGCCATTTCTCTGCTCAGTTACAGTTCAGACAGTGTATGTGCAGCAGCCAGTACTGTTTTATGACCGCCCAGTTCAGATGTGCTGCCCTTCATGTAACCAGGTGATAGTGACACGTCTCTCGTACGACGCAGGAGCTTTGACCTGGCTGTCATGTGGTGGCCTCTGCCTGGTGGGGTAGGTCAACTCCAGTTTGCACTTTTACCTTGACTATTTTTACCTCTAACATGTAACAGTGCTCTCAGCTTTGCTTCCTCTGTGTGGGACCTGAGCCTTCATGGTTCAATTAGCCTACATCTGCATCTCTGTCCTACCAGACCTTAAAGCAGTTTTGGAACATTACAGTAATGGACTCCATAGCCATGTGTGTTCTTCCTAAAGCTTATGGCACCAGTTTTACTGATGGCTTTTGAACAAAATACATTTTACCTTCTTGTGTGTATAAAAAGTGGTAAAGCAGTGCTTTTCTCTTTTTTTGCCTTTGCAGGTGTATAGCAGGTTGCTGCTTAATTCCCTTCTGCATTGATGCCCTAAAGGATGTGGATCACACCTGTCCGAAATGCAGCGCTCTTGTTGGTTCTTACAAACGTTTATAGGCAGTGTTTAAACATTGATTGATGAAGTTGTTTAGCACCTCTACAAGCCCTCTCTCAAGCTTCATGGAGACTTCCCATTTTTTCTGTGCATCCTGTCACTGGAAACCAATAAAAAGTAATGTTTATTGCTAGATGATTTGAATACGCATTTGCTTGAGAGGAGTCTCACTTAGGTCTGTGACAAGCATACCTAACTTGTATGGGCCACTCAGTCAGTCCAGCACCAATGGAGAGCAATGGAGTGTTTCCCTTTTCACTTTATACAGAGCAGGTTGGTGATGTTCTTCAAGTAATCTTGTCTCAGGCATGTTCCACATTGTGCTTCATTGAGACTGTAAAGTCTCAGTACAGAATAAGAGGAGGACGTGTATGGAGAACTATTTAGGATCATGCTTTGGCAGCAGCATTGTTTATGAACTTGCAGGGAGTTGCCTCAAAGACAGGTGCTCCTTTTTGAAAAAAGAAATCTTTTGTTGTCATCTTCTCATGAGCACTGGAATTAATTTTAAAACTTTAGTGGTTTGAAGAGAACCAAACCCGAAGGCTTCTTCCTTCTTGGAGGTAGCTTTTCCAAATGAACAATTCAGGTGGTTGTGCAAAAATAGTGATTTGATCTAGTATCTGAATTTTCTTGCCAGTTTCAAGTCTAGTCATGTCTCTAATCTGCAGTAAAGATGTTCATATAGAAGATACTTGTTCAGTGGTTTTTGTTGGGCTGGAGACTTTCTTTCTGCTCGCTGAAAGTCTGTGAAGTGTTTTCTTCACCCCAGTGGAAATGCCCAGAGAGTCTTGGTTAGAACATTGGAAAACTTCTTGTACGTTTACGTAAGTCAGTTGATTGATCATAAACAAACCTCAGCCTTAAGAGTCAAATTCCACCTGGAACACGTAAATAAAACACCTGGGGTTTTAGTTGTTGATCTGCTCATCAATTATTCTTTCTTTATTAAGAAGGTAAAATGTGCCTTAAGGAGTTTCTCTGATTTTTCTAAAGTCAGAATTCAGAATTTTTCTAAATTCAGAGTTTTGCTTTTAGAAACTTAAGCTGGATATGCTTATTTAAGATGATAATCACAAAAAATTAGGGAATGAGGCTCTGAAGGTTAAAGTAATTTCTGTGTCATAAGCAACTGGATCAAACAACATTTTGATGCATATCACAGAATCCGAATCAAAAAATCAGCTGGGTTAGAAAAGGCCTTTGAGATCATAATTTCCAACCTGTGTCCTAATGTCACCTTATCAACCAGACTGTGGTGCTGAATACCACACCCAATCTTTTCTTAAATACCTCCAGGGACAGTGACTCCACCATCTCCCTGGGCAGCCCATTCCAGTGTTTGATCACCCTTTCTGGAAAAATCATCTTCCTAATGTCCAACCTAAATGATACCTGTCCAGAAAACACAGACAGGTATTTAAACAAGGCTGTGTTGGTAACACAGCATTAATATCTGTAAAAGTAAAAAGCTAAAATAAATACAAATAAAAAATACTGCATTTACTGTTCTTGCCAAATGTGCCTTCTGTAAATATTTGGTATAAGTTAGTTTTTCAAAAGTCTTTCAACACTTTATGTTTGAAATCCAGTAATGTTGTAGATCATGTACAATCTCTAGGCTTTGTCATAATTAGGTTTTGTAAACTGCTGCTGCTTGTGAGTCAGTCTGTAAGTGATTTAAGAGCTTCCTTGTGAAGTTGGAAAAGGTTTCTGGTCTCCTCATGCTGTAAGAATGTACATCAGCAGCTACTCACTGGCAAGAGGATGATGGAGATAAAAAGCTGGTAGTTTTGTAGCTTTCCACGTTGACAATGTACCAACAAGTGCTTTTGTCTGCTGGTTGCACCACCGGAATGCTCTCCGTGTTCTTGAAGGGCTTGGGTGATGCTGCATTGAATTTTCTGTTCTGGTGACATGAGCAAGTCCTGTGCCCTACTGGGTGTCACAGAAAATGTGCTTCTTGTCAGTTTATTGTCAGAGCAAGACAGAAAGAAGCAATGAAGCTTGCAGTGTTTCCAAACTTGGGATTTGCTGGGAAGGATTTTTAATTCTTTTAGTAATCCTGCCCTGTATTTGGTAAGTCTTGCAATTGTTATTACCTTAGCTCCCCTTTTCTCTCCAAAGTGATGGTTGGAAAATCTGAGGTGGTGGCACCAGAATGCAAAACATCAAAAAAGTTTGTTTTGATTTTTGTGCACAGTCCATTGATTCTCTTCAAGTTCCTTGTATGGATTGAGAAGAGGACACACAATGTTAGCAGCTCTTCCTTCTAATTCAGCATTCTGCAAGGCTTTCTGCTGCCCCTTCTATGGTTGTGTTTCCTTAAACACAAAGCCTGTGTTTGTTCTCTTGTGCATGGAATGATCTACAGACTGTGCCAAAGTAACCTGCTGTGTTAAACCTACCTTGGACAAACAAATGCAGGATATCTTGCTTTGTGTGAAAGCACTTTGTGTTTGATTATGTTGAAATTATTGTTTGTTTTTAAAACTGACTTTATTTAAAATAAAACTTTGTCTTTCCTATCTAGTGCTTGTAATTGGAATATTTGGAATTTCCAAACACATGGATGACTGAAATGTTAAATGAAGAAAAGTAATTACAGGGAAAAATTTTTCAGAGTGTCACCTGGGCCAAGTCTCTGATAATCATTGTCTGCCTTGCAGACCAGCTGTCCCACACAGAGCCACCCTGAAAATATGTTGTTTTCCTGCAACCCAGGTCCTAGAAATATTTTTGATTTTTTTGGGGTTGGTTGTTTTTGCTTTGGTGGGGTTTTTTTAAGAACTTAAAAATTTTATGTCACAACAGGTACTTGTATGGTCTGGAGGTGCTGAAAGTAGCTGTGCCCAAGCTAAGAATAAACCAAGAGTGAGTAGGCAGCTTTTTAAAAGTCCTTTTGTGATTGGCTGTTTTGCTTCACACTACAGCTTTGTAGCAAAAAATTACCCACAAAAAGCAGCTTCAGTGAGCTCCAGAGGACCATTGCATTAACAGGGTGTATGACAGACACTGCTCCAGAACTTAAAGCCACAGTGCATCTGAATGTGACAGCAAGGGGTTCACAAAAGCATTAGGGGGGAAAAAAAAGACAAACCCAGAGCAATTTCCATCTCTTGCTCCACACAGCCTCTGAAGTACCTTCTCCTGGTTCTACTCTGAGTGCTCTGAGTCTTGGTAACTAGAAGATTTTTTACTCTAGGATAACAGAATCATAGAATCGCTAAGGTTGGAAAAGACCTCTGAGGTCCAACCATCAACCTGCCAGCTCCACCTTTCAGCCATGTCCCTAAGCACCACATGGACATATTTTCTGAATGCTTTCAGGGATGGTGATTCCAACACTTACTGCACAGCCTGTTCCAATGCCTGACCACTCCCAGGCAGCTGAGCAGGAAGGGTCCCTCCTGAGACTCCTTATCTCCAGCCGAGGCCTCCCTCGGCTGTTGCTCATCAGTCTTGATGAGGAGCTCCACTGCACGTCTCTGGTCACGCTGCAGAAGCTCAATGTCCTTCTTGTTGCGAGAGGCCCAAAACTGGGCACTGGAGTGGAGGTGCGGCCCCATCATCCCATTTCCCCGCAGCCATCGCTGACCCTTTCGCTCTGCCCGCCCTCGCCTCGGCTGTGCCGAGGGTTCCTCGGCGCTCGGAGGCCGAATTTGGGACGGTCCGCTGGGGAGCGGCCGCTGCCAGAGCCCTGGGGCGGACAGGCGGCCCCTCCATCGCTTAACTTCAGCTGGGAAAACGCCCTGGAAGGCGTTGGTGCCTCGCAGCGCTTTCGCGGCGTTTTCGCCAGAGGTGGGGGACGTTCGTGCCGCTACCCCGGGCGGCGCCCGGTGCTGTGAGGGGGGCTCCGGGACATGCCCGGCGCTGTGAGGGGCCCCCCGGCCGCGGGCTCCAGGCGGTGCCCGGTGCGGTGAGGGGGTCTCCGGGACATGCTTGGTGCTGTGAAGGGCTCCGACCGCTGACTCCAGGCGGGGCCCGGCGCTGTGAGGGCTCCGCGGGCTCGATTCGGGTCCGTAACCAGGCGGAGCTCCCGGACATGGGAGTGCTGCGAGCGCAGGGAGGCGGAGGTGCGGAGAGCACACAGGTGGGTGTGGGACCCTGACCAGGGGTATTTCCCTCCTGCCTTCGGCTGTGAGGGCTAAACGTCAGTGTTAAGATAATATTAATCTAATATTATTTGTGGGGCCTATGCAAAGCCGACTTTGCGAGTTTGTAAAAGCTCAGGCTTTCTTGGCCATAGTGGAGAACAGTTCTCAGGTGTTCCCGGACAGGCTTACCCTGTTGTGTGACAGATGGTACTTTTTATTAAATTCATTTTCCAAACTTGAGTACAGTATCCATTAAAATGGATGAATACTTTTCTGAGACTTTCAGCCAGCGTGGGTCTCTAGTGTGTCATTAAACCAGTGTGTTTGCAGCACGTGTGTCAGATTTTCTTCCATTTTTAAAGATTATCTAGGACAGCAACGTGCTGGAAATTTCTCTTCAGGAGGTTCTTTTTCTTCCTGTTTTGGGGGTGGTGTTTTGATTTTTTAGAAAAAGCTCACCGGGTGTGAAGTAGGAAAAAAGATGTTGAGCTTACAAGATGTTGAGTCTCGGGCTCCATCCTGCACTTGCCAATCACTACGTGAGGGCTGTCACATGAGCCAAGTGCACAGGACACTCACGTGATATTTTATCTTAAAGGTTTGACTTCAGTGTGCATTTAGGACCTAGCTATTCAGGCATTTAATTCTGTATTTAGATGTTTCAATAAAAACTGCCCCAAATCTGTGCTCTGCTGAAAACAACTGTTTGAAATGTTTTTATAAAAAAAGCCCTAGAGTTTTGTTCATAAATTTCTTTGTTTTGGGCCTATGAAATTGTCAAGATTCAAGCAAGCTCAGATTTATAAATTCTTGAGTGTTCTCATAGTCCTACCATAAGATATTTTTCTTCTTTTTATATTAGTATAGTTTCTTCCCTAATAAATGGCAAGCTGCACAATTAAAACTGGAGATTAAAATGCAAGTTAGGTTATTTTAGAAAGCCTAAGTTACTCTCTGCACTTGAACCAGTGTCATGATAAAGCAGAAATTCTAATTTCAGTGTTGATGTTCCCACTGACTTTGCAAATTTTAGGTTTTAAAGGTTTTTTTTCAATAGCTATGTGAAATATGTTGAAAAATCTTATTATATAAACAGTTAAGAGTCAGACTAGTGTAAAAATAGGGCAATAATAGGGATTCAAGAAAAGAATTGTCACAATATAGCAATTTTCTGGTAAATTCATCATGTTTTTATGTTCCTGCCCAGCTATGAATTTTCCTGCTTCTATCCATATTGCTGATAGACCAAGAGCTACATGACTGCTTATATAAGTACATACTATGCCCAGATGAGCTGTACTCTTAAATAAAAAATTAGAGTGAGTACCAGCTTGAGTAGCTTGGCAGAGTAAAAATGGCAAACTCAGCAAGTAATTTTCCACAAAGAAATCTCTAAAGCAGTTTTAGAATAAGGATACTCTGAAAAATCACTGTGAAGGCAGAATAAGGATTCCTCAGTTACTGCTTTGGGTTGGTTCTAGGAAATTTGAGCTGCTGTGTGAAATCTGTAGCTTTTTTTTTTGTGGTTTTTTTTTTTTTTTTTTTTTTTTGTTTTTTTGTTTTGGTGGTTTTTTTTTTTTTTTTTTTTTTTTTTTATTTTTTTTATTTTTTTTTATTTTTTTTATTATTTTTTTTGTTTTGTTGTTTTGTTGGTTTTTTTTTTGTGGGTTTTTTTTTTTGTTTGTTTGTTTTTTGGGGGGGTTGTGGTTTTTTTTTTGTTTTGTTTTGTTTTTTTTAATTCAGTTTCAAGCCTAGACTGACTGTGAGTTTGGCATTTGGTAGGTATGGAATTTTGATAGAGGGGCTCAGATTACATAATGGAGTATTTTATGAATACTTTCTTTAGACTGGAATCCTGGAATCACTCACTCTCACCTTCTTTAGTCATTGATGTTTGAAAAGCACACTTGAGAAGCTGCTTCCCCTTTAACATTTATAAGCATTTCATGTGCAAATGTTATATGATGGAGGAAGTAAGTGCAGGAAAGAGGCTGTAGCAGTACAAACCTACTGGGGAAAAGTAGTACCAGTGACTGGGATTATTATAGAAATTTCTGCTTGTGACTCTTGTTTGAAGTGAGCAGTAGCTCAGCCTAGACCGGAGGGCTTGCAGCAGGAGGAAACAAGCATTTGCCTGCCCACACAGCTTCCCTTGGGAGGTGCTGGCACACAGGCACAGCTGAATTGTGGCCGTGGCTCATGCTGTGAGTGGCCATCGGTGCATGGGCTCAGAGTGCATGGGAAGTGTGGGAAGAGCCCCGGGCCTGGGTCTGCCTGGAAGGCCTGTGTCTGATGTGTTGTACAAACCTGATTTGTACCAGAAGGACGGTGGTTCAGTGGTTTTGTGTGTTATTCACACACAATTTCACCCATTTGAGGTTTGTGACTTGTTTTGGTGGGATGAGCTGCCTCCCACAAACTTGCTTGCTCCCAATGGAAACACCTTCCCTTTACTCCCAAAGCTTTGGCTTTCATCCTATGTGCTTTTTGGTTGATTAATTGTCAAGGAGTGATTGCTAGGGTGGCTTTTACATTTGTTAATTTAATTTAAACTCGCTGCATGGTATTGTTCTGAGCATTTGCTCTGTTATGATGCCATATACCTAATTCTTCTCCTTGCAGTTTTGTGGGGTTTCTAATAGATTAACTTATCTTTCTCTTCTTTTGCAAAAGGGTTGAAATGCTGTTGGGAATGGTATCAGTAGTGATGTGTGTATCTGTCTCTCCCCCTTACTACAACCTCCCCCTCCCCTCTGCAGGCTGTCCTGCCAGAGCCCCTCCTCTGGAAGGAAGAGGGGAGTTGAAATAGTGAGCTCCTGCTTTGTGAAGGAAATTTTCTTTCAGTGCCTTGCTCAGAGGTGCCTTTGAGAGCAGAACTGATGTGTTTTTGTTAACTTCTGGTCTGAGGAGGTGATTTCGATGGCTACAGGGTTGCTCGCCATCATTTTACTCTGTGCTGTTGTGGCTGGAGCTTCAGGGAGTAAGTAGAAGAAACTTTTCCTCTGCTAAGATTGATCTCTCAATGCAGAATACTTCTACTAAGAAATGTTCTCACTGGCAAAACTTCAGAGAATTATGTTACATCTTGTAGGTTTGTAATAATTCTTGTAGCAGTTTTGTCTGGATTTTTAGCATAGTGTAGCAGTTTGCTTTACTGAGCTCTTCGGGTGGTACTGGGCAGGTGGGAGAGCACCCTCCCTGGAGAGGATGCATTAAATAGTGCATCTTCCTTCAGCATTCTGGGGAAAGCAACAGAAACAGTGAGATTGTGTCAGTCTGTATATTTAATAGAAAAACTCTCATGGATTTATTTATTTGTTTTGAGGACCATGCTTTGATTTCAGTAATTTCACTGAAGTTCAGAAGCAGCAGGTCTGTGCTGAGCTGCACAGAAATTTGCAGTGCTTTTCTGTTCTGTTACCTGTCATTGCAGGATCCTCAGAGAGGTTAAGTTATGGAGCTTCCTGTTTTGCAGTATGTGCAGGTGAGTAAAACAAAGAAAGAGGATACGTCTGAGTGATCAGCATTCATGGGAGTAGCAGAGAGATTCCACCAAGGTTTACCAGGCTCACACCTGCCTGAAGTTTGCATTCTGTGAACTCTGAAAAACTCCTAAGCATTAGAGCTGTGCAAAGGACTAAACCAGTGTGGGACTAAGCCCAGCCATGAGCATGAAGAGCAGATCTATTTCATCTTTCTATGGTGAAGGTCCTGCTTTGCTGCTCTCTGAAGTGTCGAAAGAGCATCATGCTGTAAATGCATTATATTTCTGTTCTGCCCTTGGAAATTAACTTCTTGCCTTGAAGGAAATTGTGAGGTTATGTGCTTGGGAGAGGGGAAGTCTTTTCACCCTCCCTACAGGAGCTATGACCAGCACACAGGTTACTTTCAGAAACCCAATTCTTTCAATTGAAAGTCCAAGTGGGAAGGGAACAATCTGAATATCCATCCCTTTACTTAGCTGATTTCTGTGGCTGAAAGATTAAAAGATAGAAAAAAAAAAACCAAACCAGAGAGAAGGGGAAGTTTAATAGGCTGAAAAAATACCCCCTTTTTTTTGTTTATTTCCTAGGACACAGTGCATCATACTTTCCCAAAAGAGCTAGATACAGCTACAGGTATTCAGCAGTCACCAACACATTCCTGCATGGAAATAGTTACAAAAACAGTGGCATCTCTCTGGAGAGCACAGTGATCATTGAAGTATTGGGGAATTGCCAGATGGTTTTGAAAGTAAGTATTGTCATAATTGTTTGAGTGATTGAGATGAGCTGATGTGGAATCTTATTTTTCTTTGGGATTATTGCTACATTTCAACCGTTTGTTTTTCTTGTAATTAAAAGCCAGTTCAATTCTGGATCTCATAATTAGAGTTGCAGTATTGCTTTGATGCATCACAACTTGAAATTAGGTATTTGCCACTTTTAAAAGGCAGATTAAGCAATAATTGTTTTCTTTTCTAAGTGACACAACAGTTTCACTCTTTTGTTGTATGAAGTGCAGAACTGGAGGTAAAGCCAGTCCTTGAAAGGAACTTGATTTTCTTTAAAGCACTTTCATATCTGTAGTAATAATTTTAAAATAAAAAGCATTTTAAAGAGAACTGAGAAACTTGTATGATGTGCTGGATTGGTGCCATTCCTAGCCCAGTGTAAAATTCAGTCTTGTACCACTCCATTCATCACAACAGGACATCTGTCTCTCAGATCAGAGCAACAGGGCAGTTTCAAACTGCAGAGCTGCTTCTAGGGTTAGTCCTGTGGTAGGCCAGGTGGAGAACTACAGGGGCAGCAGGAAAAATCAACTTCTCAGCTTCCTGGGTTTTTCTTCAGGTTAACAGAGGGGATAATTCACTGGTTTTGTTGGGGGGTTCATATGTGTCTACTAAATACACATACACGAGGCCAACAAAGAAGAGCACAGTTATCCCTGTCCTAGCACATGGGTAAAAATTAACCGGTTAGTGATTTAACAGTGAAATAGGTATAATAATGCTGTATAAAATGTGTTTAATAGTGAAGAACTTTCTGGAAACTGCCTCAGATATGCCACCTGAAGATAGGGCTAATGCAGTTCTGTTGCAGCACTGAGCCTTTGTTCATAGTCTGTGATGTTCTGTGTGGATATCCTGATGTGATAAATCCACAAGTTCCTTTTGACAATAATATTTTGCCTATAATCTCTGCTCCTAGATGCAAGATGTACAGATTAAGAAAAGTTTTGCCTCCAGAGAGGAGTCACTGATGGAAATGGACAGTCTAAGGTAGAAAACCTTCTAATCTGGTCTGATTTTGGGTTTTTTTTTAAACTATATGGCTTAGCAGCAGCTTGACTGGACACTGCACACTCTGCTTCATACTCTGCTTAGTTTAAGGGGTTTTCTTTGTTTTGTTGGTTTGGTTTTTTTTCAGATGAGAATCCAGATATGAGCACCATAAGCAAAAATGAGAGAATGAGAGGCATTTGGTTCAAACAGGTTTTTCTTCAACGTAACTTTCATCACTTTGTATGTAAAACCATTTGGACAGTAGACAGTTCAAATTATTCTGAGTACAAATCACCAGGCCTCTAGCAGCACGTGTGGATCACAGCACTCAGAGCTGCAGATGTTACTTCTGCAGACTCTACAGTTTTGCAGTACATTTCAGAAGTTCTTGGTTTAGAAGATTCTCATAAGGCAAAACGTTGTGGTTTTTTCTTCTAGGGTATTTGTATTTCATTTATATGTCCAATGAGATTTTCTTCCTTTTCTGTTTTTGGGTTTAGTAGCTCATTCATAACATATGCCAGTGTGTTTCTCATTGACTTGCCAAGGTATAGTCTCCAGTGTAGATGGCTGTACAAAAAGATCTCCTCAATCTGTGGAAGTCTGGCATTTTCCCAGCGAGCTGATGCTTCTTGTCTCATCAAAAAAAAGCAGTTCTGTTGTCTGATTAAGCTCAGCCTTGTAATCTTCCTCTTTGTCCCACCACTTGGATTCTCAGCCTTTAAGCAACACTGAGAGCTGAGGTAATTGACTCAATTCAAAGGGTCAAAAAGAGCAAGCTTGGGGTAAATGCATTGCTTTTTATATTCATCAGGAAGAACTTTGTATTCTCTCTATTGGCAGTGGTATCCGAGTTCAAATGAGTGTACAGGCACATCTTCTGTGAAGTTATCCGCAAGATTTTCGTAGCAGTAAGAACAGTTGTGTATTGTTCTTTGCAGAGAAGCCAAAAAAGAGAGGTAGCAAAGAAAGCATTCAGTGAAGCTTGGCCATTCAAAATAATTATTCAGACAAGTGAGCCTTATTAGCATTTGCCTCAGCCTTTTGTGAATATACAGTACTCTAACTTGTTCTCTGAACATGCATGTAATTTCCACAGATAGTAGCAAAAACAGGCTCAGTTGCCTAGGAGTTCATAAACCCTTATCTTATATGCCCTGTCTCTTCTGGAAGGACTTTATCCAGATGTTGGTGTATTAAAGTTTTATCTCTTACTTTGTGACTGATTGACTAGATGAATAGTTAGTGCCCCAGTTAATGTGCAGATGAACAGTCTAGCTCCCTGTATGGGAGCTGACCATTGGGCTACAATAAAATTCTTCCTTTGGATGGTTGGCTTTTCCCCATTTAGAGGGAAAATATATGATTAAAGTATGTTACATTAGGAGTGAATATTACTGTTAAAAAGTGATTCCTTGGAAAGGTAGAAAACACTGACTCTCAATCTGGGATAGCAAAAGCCATTAGGAAGTGTACTAACAGCAGAGATTGGGGAATAAGTTTGGAATAGAGCTCAAGTATTCACATCTAGCAAAGCAGGAAGATATGGGTTAATTGGGAAGCAATTGTTCTTGTGTGTATCACAGCTGAGGAGACATGGTACAGTTACTTTGCAATTCATACATGCCTACCAAAGCTAAAGTCACCCTGAATCATATAACAGAATTTCTCTCTTAATTAAACAAGAATCATTGCCATTAAGTACATTTACTTGTAAATAACTTTTCATGACTGCTTTTATTAAGTCTTACAGATATGTTGAGGATGCTGTGATTATCTTGAGAAGATTTGTTTTTAGGGTTTCACATGGTTTTTTTTAAGGACTCCTTGGGTTAGGCTGAATTTATGAAGAATAGAGGCTTGCTGTAAACAGTAGAGATACAGAGTGTGACAGATCCATTGTGGAAGAACAGCTCTGTTGAGGAAAATCTGAGTCTAATGTCATAAATTGACCCGTACTCTCTGAAGCAAGAAATGATAAACTCTTTTATTGCAGGGAAATACTAGAGCAGCATCCTCTTCATTTTTCTCTCCATGATGGGAAAGTTCTGAAGCTCTGTCCTGTGAGGAGTGAACAGACCTGGGCACTGAACATCAAGCGAGGCATTCTCAGTATCCTGCAGACAGCGCCAGCATTCCCTGCTGGGGCTGTTGTTGAGGAGGTGAGACTGTCAGTCATGCTCTGAGGTGACTCTTCGCTCTTGTATGTGTTAAGTCTACTCCACTTGTAAATAAATAAAGGGTTTTGCCACTTGGTTCAGCAGACAGTGGCAGTCATCTGATTGCTTCTTGTAGTGAATATTCTAAAATCATCTCAGGCTACTGCTACATGTCAGTGCTTAGAGGTGTTCTGCAGTAGGGCTTGGCACATCCATACGTAATTGAAATTACTCTGCCTGGTAATGCTCTTCTGAATTAATGCTTCCCTGCATGCCCACAAAATTTTAAATGGAAAAGCATATGTCTGCAATTATATGATTCTGAATAACGCAGTGAAATTAAACAAACCAACACAGCCTGGCTACTACAAACTTGACCAAAGTCTTTAACATTATTTGCCTTTTCATGGCTTTTGTGACAAAACTGGTCTTCTGCAAGGGAGAATTTAGATCTCTGTTGTTATTACAAAAAAAAAAGTAATTATTAAAATTAATTGCAATAACCTACACTATCTCTTTGTATTTTATGTGTGCATGTGTGACTCAACAGTGTATGTTTGTTACTAGGTGGATGTCCTGGGAATATGCCCAACCAGGTATCAGTGGAAGGGTCCCATTCTTGTCAAGACAAAGGACTTAAACCTCTGCTCCCATCGCTCTTCTGGTTTGACTTCTGTGCAGTCTGTTGTTCTTCCTCATGTGTCAGTAAGTTTTGGAGAATGACACTGACTCTTGCTTTTGACTACTTGAAGAGAGTGTCTGCCCAAACTTGAGTTCTTAGTAAAGAAATGGTGAATATTATTTTCTGTGTAATGTCTGTTATTCACAGAATTTGTTTTAATGCAAATTTGCATTGTAGTTGATGAACGTTACAGTATAAATACAAGAGGTTGTTAGGCACCTGGATTAAACTCTCATTAAAATACGTTACAGAGGTAAACTGAAAATAGTCTGTGGAAGGGAGGAATCCAGAGATGTAAGAAAAAATACATTAGAAAAAGAAAGTTATTATTTGTAGAAAACTTATAAAAGATAGAAGATTTTCTAAATACCAGACTTGCAACTTTCCACTATTGACAGAAAATACAGTCAATGTTTGTATCTTGTGCTATTTTTATTAGGTGAATATCACCTGTTTCTTGTATTATAGTAGCTATTCATAATTTACCAGACTTCTGCTTTTTTCTACTTTGCTGACCAAAAATACCTGATTAACTTTGAGGCTTTGTGAAGTGAAATGAATTGACACCATTTGATGCTGACAATTAATAGCAGTTTTTTTCAGTGATGAAAAACTAGGCTAAAATAAGGACTGCATTAACCTCCACAGGCTGGGCACTGTCAGAGGTGTAGACAAGAGACTTCCCACTATCCCAGAACTGGAATCCTCTGTGAAGTTGGGAGAGGAAGGATTGGGTAGGCTGACACAGGTCATCAAGAATCTTCCTGAAGTATCTATTTGTCTCAGTCTGAACAGCAGATTCTGTCCTCCCAGCTGGAATGTGTCCAGAGCATTAGGGATGGGGTCCTGGAGGAGGCCAAATGTATCGAGTCCGACCGCGTGATGCTGTTCCCTCAGCAGGGCAGTGGGGCAGAGACACAGACACAGTCTGCATTCAGACTCTTGCAAGTGGAAACAGAGACACTCTACAATAAAGGTAACTTTGCTTCTGCTAAAGTAAATTAAATTTATTTCCTAGAAAAATATTGTGACTTTGTTTTGCCTGTGAGAACTCTTTGCACCCATGATTTTCACCTTTAATGGATTAAACTGCTTAAAGTGGATATTTTTACAGGCTGGGCTGAGCTGTGCCTTCTTTGGGGGCTTGGGCCTGCCATAACAAAACTGTGTGGATCTCCAAAACTGGGTAGGTTTCCAAAAATGATGGTCTATAATGGCTAGCTCCCCTTTATCTACTTTACATGCTTCATGCCCTTGTATGCAGAGCATCAGCCTTCCCAGGTCTGTGGATAGTTCCCAGTTTTTATATAAATGGAGCCGAAATAATTGCAAGTCCTAATGGAACTAAGGACATGCCATGTCTGAGAACCGTTTTAATTTTTGCTCCTTCTTTGCTCTATGTGTTTCTTCTTAGGAAAATGGTTTTACTGAAGTCAGCAGGTGGCTTGCCTGAGGAATGATTTCAAAGTTGAACTCTAAATGTTGAGGAACATGTTTTTTATCTGTTTCTAAATAGTTGTTCAGTTCTTTTTTTAAAGGAACCCCCAAATTTTCAGGACACTTTGTTTGCAGTTATGCCAACATAAGATGACAGGATTCTTCCTCAGGAAGAGGTTCAGAGCCAAGCCATTTATTTTAATTTGCACCTAGATCTCCTGTTCACTTTTTGGGTGGTTGAAGTGTGGGACTAGTGATTAGATGACATTGGAAAAGGTGATGAATGTAAAGTAGCAGGGCCATACTAAGAGATGGATGAATGGATGAAAAATGGGGCTTTTTTTCATGTGTATCTCTGTCTTTTTTCTCTGACTCTTTCTTTTGGGTCATGCTTCTCTTTATTCTGTTGTGCTCTTAAATTCAAGCTGACTGCACTCATATTAATATTCATACAGGGAGAAATAAAGGCTCAAAGAGAAACTTTCCCCTTGTGTATAGGGTTAATGATAGCAAATAGCCAGCAATCACCAGAGATGTGATTTTTCTTTTATGTTCCTTATTCCAGGGGACTCTGAGGATCTGTATGTGACCAACATTCTCTATGAAAGGGAGGTAACTAAGAGGGAGGTCACTGGAGCAGAAGTGACTGAACTGGTGTGGAAGCTTTGTTTAGCACACAGTGCAAGTTATGAGGTAAGCTGTACAGCCTCTGCTTCCTTGGGTGGCTCTTCATGGGCTGAGAATTCTCCTGCACAGATAAGAGGTGACCAGGAGAGCAGCAATTTTGAAATACTGAAGCCTTCCATTGTTTTGGACACTTTTAAATGTGGAATTAGAAAAGAGAAAATGCTTTGAAATGTCATTTTATTGTATAAGCAGTAAATCACACTGAGGAGTTAAAACATCCTGTAGCCCCCTGAATATTAGGCAAAAGCAATTTTGAACTATATTCTAAATTAATCTGAGAGAAAATGTCCCACATTTTTGTTTTGCCGTGAAAAAACAAAAGCATATAAAGTATCTGGTTTGGGTTGTCACTGGCAGTTTTGATACTTTATAGTAAAATACATCTTTTACAGCTTCGGTGTGTAGCACTACCCCTGGTAGTGCTGTTGTCTCCATGTTTATTGGAGTTCTGCCATCCTTATATTGCCTCATCCCCTCAAAACAGTTTGCACATGAAGCCCTTGCCTCTTGGTCTTGGCCAGTAGGTTCCTTGTGCTTCTGATGAACTCTTAACAACCATTGTGTTTTCTGGGGATACTGCTTGGGTCCAGAGGGAATCTCTGCCCCCTAGAACATTTTCATTGGTGAATGCTGCTAAGATAGGGTGGAATCATCTGATCATGTGGAACAGGCAGTGGCTTAAATATTTTTTATTATGACCATCATTCTAGATGAGGATCTGCCTGTCTCCTTAGCTCACTTGGGTCTTGTATTTTTTGTTGATACTGGCGGCAGCTGAATCGGTCAGTAATTGTCTCCGTGTTTGAAATGAAGCTCCCTATCTCTGAAATTCAAAGGTTATCAAGAACACCTGTTATGTATACTACAGAAGGATCCACAATTGATGGTGCTTAATCACTGTTCACCTGAGATCAACTGAGGGCAAACAGGACACTTCATATCCCATTATCCTTCAAATAGAGTGGTTCTTGCTAGTAGTGAAGTTCCTACAGAGAAAAATAAAGGAAAAAAATGTAAATGTGAAAGCAGAAAAAACATTCTTTAATTTTTGATCAGGATATTACTAGAAAACAAGTATGGTCTAATGGGAAAGGCACTAAACCAGGGCATTGGTGCCTCCGTGAATTTGCCACTGATGAGTTTACTCAGATCATTACTGATATATTCCCTGTCCTCTGAGGTTCTTGTCTTGTTAGATTGTTTGTACTTTGGAGCAAGGTTATTTCCTGTGCAGAGGGGCTGAGACCTCTCCTGTTAATGCACATAGGTACAAGTGATGTGCTTCAGACACTGCATGGAAGACATTCCTTTGTTTAGGTTAAGTCCCATGTCAAAGAACAGAAGCTCTTCCTGTCTTTCCCCTGGGCTGGACACAGATACTGAGGGATGGAGGAGAGGCTTTATGGGGACTGGAGATAAGTGCAGTGCTGGATTACAGCTCTGCAGTGATATCCTGGGTGTGTTCACCTTTCTCTTAGTGTCCGCTGTGATTCATGAGCACAGGTAGGTGTTCATGTTTTGTGTGTGAGACTTCAGGGTAAGGCACAGGGTGGAGCAGGATAAGTCACAGCTGCTGAAGCCAGCACCTTCAATCAGCTGTGATAAATTCCAGCCCCAGACCTTACTCCTAATCTCTTAAATGGTGATCATAGCTGACCTGGTATCACAGCCTGACAAAAGCCTGGGAATAGGGCTGAGGAGAAAGCAGCAGATGGCCTTTGTGGGTGTTGCAATATTTGGGATAGGCTTCTGTCTCTGAGTTTTTAGCAGGTCTACGATCTCTTTTAGCTGTGTGCTATGGATACTGGGGCTGTGGAGGGATAAGAGAACCATATAATAATGGTTGGTGCTAATATAGACTAAAAGCAGCCTCTTGGGGAAGGATAATACTTAATTCCATGTGATTGTCAGTGTACAGCAGTATAAAATGGCATTTAGGCACAGACTAGAGGGTTACATACTGCCTGGAAAATGTTGAAGATAGAAATTACTACAGCAGACCTGAGAAACTTTGTCTAAATCCTGCCTTCTATGGAGCACTCTTAATTCAGTGTCTTCAGTGAAAGAATGGTAGATCATTTTTCCCAGTAACAGTGGGATGTCACTTCTGCCTCCAGAGAGGCCTACTGGCTTCATGTGTGGGAAATTTGTTTTTTCAGTCACTAAGATTAGCACAAGTGGCTGCTGTCTGTGCCACTGCCTAAAAGAGAAGTGAATTATTCATCATGTGCCTGTCCCAGCACAGGGTTTGATTGGTTGTCAACCATTTTCACTGTTTCAGGGTGTTCTTTCTGTGTGACCAGACATTTCAAAGAGAATCTTTATCATCCCTCATTTCAACCAATGAAATGTCCTTTGGGCCAAGAAAGAAGTTATGGGAATGCCCACAGTGTTGCTTGGGAGACAGCTGCGCTGTTATGCATGTAGAGCTTGTTTGTCCCTTTATTGTTTGACTCTGAATGAGGTGAGATTATGCATTTCTTTCAGGACACAAAACCAAGAATAAATGGAAGGGAAAATCTCCAACTCTGGGGAAAACAGTGAAGGGATGAGAAAATGGAGGTGGAGATGGTGTCATTTCCAAGGAAGCAAAGTTGTTGTTTAATTTTTTAATGCTATTATGAGACAAGATTGAATTTCAATGTGGATGTAGATTAGCTAATGGACCATTAAGTGAACAAGCTGCCTGCTGACAAAGAATGGAAAAAGGGATGGGGAGAAGGGACCCTCTCTTGAGAGAGGCTGAAGAGAAGCCTGTCACACCACTTCTGATGGGGCTGCATCTCCAGTGACTGGCTGGGTTTTGGTGCTTGGTCAGTAGCTCTGGTGAATGTGCTGTGTATGCACTGAGCAAAGTGGGCAAGAGTATGTCAGATTTGCACTGCCTTGCTACTGGACCCCAGTCTGACCCAAAAAAAATTACTCTCAGGGCATGATCTTTCATTTTTGGTTGGTTTTGGTTTTTAGGTGTTTTTTTTTTTTTCATTGTAGGGCACTCTAATTGCTTGCTTTTACCTAGTTTCTTTTTTTTTAATATGGCAGGTCTGCAGGTAGAAGGAAAATCAAGTTTCTATGTAGAATAAAAGCCAGTCTTTCTTATGTTTCTTTCAGAGGTGGGAACGGGAGTCATATTTGAACGTAGTTTGTTATGATACAACAAATAGAGGAATTTGCAATGACAGCTCAATTTCATTGCAGCCAACCCTAAAAAATGAAAACAATCCACCTGGTCAGACAGTTCATTCTAAAGATTTATTATTAGAAAGTAAAAATAGCTGCTTCTCTGCAAAATTTTGCATGGAGTTATTAGATGAGAGCTTGTCTAGTCAGCAGGTGTGAAGCAGAATGAAGTCAGTCTAAAATTGTATCACCTGAAAGTACAGCAGTCTGGCAGTTTTATCTTGACCTATGCTGCAGCTCCAGCTGATGGGTCGCCTGGGCTCAGCAGCAGCTGCACACACAGCTCCTTGTGATGAGATCTGTGAGGATCCCCTGCCCCCCACTAGATTTGCCTGTGGAAAAATGCACATAGGGCCCATGCTTTAGAAATGCTTTAAAAAAATTATTATTATTATTCACTAGGTCCATAGTGTCCAGGCTTGGAATTTCTTTCTAAAATAGACCTTAGTGGTAATGGGGGAATGGAATGGAATGGAAGGGAAGGGAATACATGTGGTTCTGTCTGAATTTTGGGTATGGAATTATAAATGGTAACAGAATTAATACATAGGTGGGGCTTCACATACAAGAAAAGGTTTTAATTTAATGAAATTATATATTATTTCTAAGAATAATATAAATTCCAAAAGAATAAAAACATAAGCTATATCTATATTGGATCTGACAAGTTACTTCCTCAGCCTATCAAACAATACACTAAGAAATTACTCAAACTTCTTACTGAAAGTCAGCTTCTGGTTACTGAAAATGGCTTGGCAGTCTTAAATTAAAATTGAATGCTGGCACTGGATTATTCCTTGTTTTCATTGTTTTTGGGAGTAGGTCCTGGAAGGAAGGTCAGAAAGTCAAAGTAGGTCTGTCCCCAAACCTTTGGAAATGGGACTTAGTGAAATTATACTTTGTTTCTATGATTTTTACATAAAGAAAAATGTTTTCTTTGGAACTATAAATTTAGTCCTATGTCTAAGCCTTTCACATCTGAGGTGAATAAAGCATTGAAGGTAATCTGACATGAAACATGTTTAAAACTTACACATTATAAAGTTCAGTTAACATGAGCACACAGGATACTGCATTGAACATTCTGCTAATTGTTCAAGAATGAGACCTATCTTCTTTCTTGAACTTTGGATTGGGTCTCGGAGGAATACATCCACGTGCTATTTAGTATTTAAAATGCCAGGTGAAATAGCTGCTGTATGATCTAAAAATTCCTCTTAGTGAGAGAGAACAGCCCTTCTGCCTGTTTCCAGCTAGTCCTGTGCTGCCTGCAGAGGTAAGGACAGTTCTGCCTGGGCTTTGACCCAATAAGATGGAAGAATAATTTCTCACAGCCCAAGGGTTCTCAAGTGAAAGTTCTAAGTGTTGCCCAAACTCAGTTAAACGATCTTTCACACAAACCTAAGATTAATATACAGTTAGCTTGACCATTGTTTCATTTATGTCAAAGCTATGTCAGCAGTTCTGGTCATAAATCAGGATCTTGCCATACAAGATCAGACTTTCTCTTTTGGATTGTAACCACACTGTTGCATTTTGGTTTATTATTCATTTGTATGTCAGTGGTGTGTGTGGTGGTCACTGAGAACTGTTGTCTGAGGGACTGACTGACATCCAAAGCAAAAAGCCTTCTCCAGATATGTTTGCAGTCTGGAGAGAAAAGCAAATGAGGAAGAAATGTACAGACACAGGGAAGAAAGGAGGGTTCAGTCTCAGGTTACATTGTAAATCAATGGCAATGCCAGCATAACCTCTCGTGCTCTGTTCTCTGAAGCTGGTTTCTGCACAGAGGGAATATTACAGTTGTGGTTGTGCACTTACAGACTGCAGACCTTTTCATGACTCTTGTGTTTGAGCTTCGACACCTTTCTCTTGAGGCCTTAAGAGCACTATGGCAAAGATCATCATTTAAGTGCAGAGACAATTGGTAAGTCTCCTTTAGTAATTGCATTCAAAAAGATACAGGAAAGAAACGTTTTGCAAATATTTAAATGTTTTAAATCTGTGCCCAAATGTTTGATTTAAATTTGGAACATTTTAAAGGAATAATTTGTAGTGCAGATCTTGTTTCTGTAATGGGATGACATTCTTTCCCCACTGAATGAATGTTATGTACAAAATAGACTTACCTATTCCCACAGCCAGATTTCCTGTTTCCGAAGCAATGTGAATGGGAAACCTGAGTCATGGCTTGGATGGAAATCAGTTCTGCTGGTTTTAAGCTTATGTTGCCATTTGTTATGAAAAAGCTTACCTGGATGTGTACCTTCAATGCCCTTAGTAGTCGTGGGGCAGAGGAGACAGATGTTAGGCTGGGAGTATGGATGTGGTGGAGCGGCATCTTTCAGTAGCAGTTCAATCTCAGGAAGGTTTATATCAATTGTAGAACTGTGGCTTTGAAGATCAAGACCCTACTCCTCTGCAGTCAGGAATAGTTCTGATCCAATGGTTTGAGACAATCAGAAATACTAACCCAGTATTATTAAAATCAGTAAATTTTTCTCCCTTCATAAAATTGAAAATAATGTAACAATTCTTTTACTTGTTTTTAGTATAAAATGTCATCAGCCTGTTTGAAATTAGTCTAATGCCAAGGTTTATGTTTGCAACAATGTCTTTACATGATGGAGAAGGGGCAAATTTTGTTTTGGGTTAGGTTTATTCTCATCCTTTGGTAAATAGTCATGCTAATATTCTTCAGTATTAGACAGTAATTAAACTTCTCTGCCTTTAGACTAATTTTACTCAGGACATGGTTATTAAATTTAGGAATGAAAGAGAATCCCACGCTGACTACTCTCTGATGCTTTTACCCCATCTAGTTTAACTGCTTTCTAGTTAATGCAAAAGTGTCCTTCCATCAGTATAGGAGGCAGGTACAGAATATTTACAGAGAGACTCTTAAGAGCTGAAATGTGTTTTGTCTGTCGTGCTGGTGTAAGCTTTCCCCTTAGACAGGATCTAAAAAAGCTCAGGAAGTAAAAACCAGTCAATTCAGTTTTAATATTTTAATTTGTTACTGGTGTTAGAGGTAAAATGAAAGGTAAAAAGCACCTTAATAAAAAGTCAGTGCTTTAAGTTACCTCAATCTTTAGAAGTCAAACCTGGGATAGGATGTGGCTTAATTCTCAGAGAAAGGAACTGAAATTTTCTTGAAAATCTGGTTAGGTACTGTTCTTCAAACATCAATGCACTTCTTTCACATCCTGTCAGAAACATACTTCTATAAGGCCACTATACCAGAAGATAATATTGATTTCTGTGGAATCTGGAATTTACTAAGTCACTGGACATTTATTTACTTTGAAAGAAGCTCAGTCTCAATGTACTTGTTATGTGATTCTTAAGTATTTTGGTCATTTTAAGTTTTCTGTACTTTTTTCTTCTGTTACAGGCAGCCATTAATAGATGCTCTCCCATCTTGTGCCACAGAGGCATGTGTTGTCCTAATGAAAGACCTCATAGCTTCTGGAGAAGTTGAGGAAGACAAAGTAGAATATTTCTTCTGGTCATTTGCATTCATTCCTAATCCCACCTCAGGCATGATTGAATCTCTTGCTGTGAGTGGATGTTGTTTTTTCTTTTTTAATTTGTAATAAATCTAGGTGGCTCATAATGTTTGTGTTTTATAGTAAGTCTTCTTCACAGATTTATACAAAGCTCTGTCCTGGTAATTTTGTTGAGGTTAAATTTTAGTATGTAAATATTTTGATACATTTATAATCTGTGGTATGTCACAATAGTCATTCTCATGGCTTTTCTGAAACACCTCAGGTTTTTTGTGGTTGTTTACAGCCTTTGCTGAAGTCACCTACAGCAAGCCAGAGCTGCTTCTTGGGAGTAACTGCTCTTGTACATAGGTTTTGTTCAGCTCACAGCTCCTGTGGTGTTGTACCTGCTGTGCAGAGTGTGATGAGGACTCTTGGGAAATTTTTGGGAGGAAACTGTACCATGCAAGATTCAGAACATCTCAGCAAGGTATTGGTTGTACAGAGGCACATGATATAGGGCTTTAATTTTCTGTTCCCTTTATGATCTAGAACTTGTTTGATGAAAATGGTATTCATTGGGTTTCCAGACAGCCATGAACACAAGCTTAGTAAATGAATATTCCTTGCTAGAATGAGCTGATAAAATTTTGTAATCTGGCAAGTAGAACCTATTAGTATGGGTGTTCTTGTGTGTGGAAATAAAGAAAAGTCTTGGATTTGCTGATGAAGTGAACTTCATACCATTGAGCAATATGAAGAACACATATCGGCTGACAAATTATTATTTTAATTTAGTTATTGTGTCCAGAACTCTATGTTGATTCACTAAAATGTCAAAATATCTATGATCAAAAGGGACAAAATATCAAAGTACTTGAAAAACCTTTCCAGTACATAAAATTTGTGACTTTTGCTTTTCTGTTGCAATGTAGGCTTTTAAAAATGTTTTTGTATTCCTTCAGATCTAAGGCAGGTTCTACTTTCAAGTGCCACATGGCATTAGAATAGAACAGTGGTCCATATTTGTCTTGTCTTCCTAGTAAAGTCAGGGTATAGGTGGTAGAGTAGGGGCTGCAGTAAACTCCCCAAATCACCAGTAATCATTTTAAACAGATTTTTGCACAGAGAATGCTAGTGCCATGAAATTCAATGTACAGCTGCCAGCACTTGGAGAGCTTTCTCTTCTACCTTGCTTTGCATTTCCAGATGCAGCTGGTGTTGAAAGCCATTGGAAATGCGGGACTGGCAGCGGCTTCGCTGGCTCCTGCTTTGAGCTCGTGCGCTGCCCTGAAGAGCCATCCCATGGAAATCCGCCTTGCTGCTGTCCAGGCCTTCCGGCGCATTCCCTGCTCTGTCAGGGTGAGTGATTTACTGTCACAGGTGCTGATGGCTTCCTGGCACAGATTTGGGACTTGTTGGAATAGTTACGAAACATGCAAACAGATAAGGAACAAGTGTAGACATGTTCCAGCAGAGCCCCTCTGCTGTTGGAGGAGAGGGTAGAACCACCCAGATGAGCAAACCTATAATGAGCTTTGCTGCAGTTGAGGTAACACATCCAGTGTGCCTCCAGACTGAGGCAGTGTTTGGGATTTCTTAATTAGGCACTTCAGTTGGATGCCTTCTCTCTGCAGGGGTTATGGCTGAGAACCGACAGAACTTGATTTTTCCCATAGTCTGTTTCACTGTTCCCATAGTCTGTTTCGTTCTCTGAGACATAAAGTATTAATGTGAGAAGCTTGTTGTGATTTCCAATACACTGCCATAGTTAGAACATTTTGTAAAGTGGTTTAATGGAAGAAACTTCAAAACTTGTTTATCTCTAATACCTTGATACTTAGAAGAATGGCAAAGCCAGGAGTTCTGGCCTGGCAAAGCTGATGGTCCTGTTCCAGAAGAACGAGAAACTCCACATGGACTTGCACTTGGAGAAGCACCTTTCTATAGCTTTTTAAAATATAATTTCAGCATGAATTGGTGCAATTCACTTGTTCTGCATTTATGAAGCTTGGTGTTGCTCGTTAGACGTGTTCAAAGTATCAAGTCTGTATGTTGTCATATACCCCATCACTATCTAGCAAATGAACTGCTGAACTGGGTGGATTTGGGCTGTAAAATGCTAATAAAATGTTAGTAGTGTCAGTCACCAGTTTCTTAATTCCTGGCAGTTCACAGAAAAAATTATCTTGGTTGATACTGGAGAAATATTAAACAAAATTAATTTGTTTCTGGCCTGCTCTTTGATTGAGACCAAAAGTCATGTTCTTAATAGCCTGTGAACAAAACCATGGCCATTGTTGTCTGTGTATTGGCTGTAGCACATGAGAGATATTACAAACAGGTCTCCCATGTGGTGGAGTAAAACCACCCTTAACAGTTGTGCTGTCAAGGGAGGCTCTGTGTTGCAGAGTCCTGTATAGATTTGTCTGTATAGGATTCAAGGTCATAATGACAGTTCGTTCAGGAAATTTGTGGATAAGGTAGTACAGACAATATGTACATACGTTTGTATCTGTGTTACACAAAGTGACTTTGTCAGGTATAAGGCAATAGCTATAAATGTAGCAATAGCTCTTTGACAACAAAAAACCTACCAGGACCTGAAAGTGCATGAGGTGCTCCAGGGGAGTGAATCGTAATTGTCTTTATCTTTTTGTGTTTTTCCCTTAGAATGCTATATTAGTTCAGCTGTATCAAGCAACCAGCGAAGATGTGGAAATAAGAATTGCTGCTTATTATATAGCAATGAGATGTCCACATGAAGAGTTATTTAAACAAGTACAAAAGACTTTGCTGAAAGAAACATCCAGCCAAGGTCAGCCAAGCATCTACTGAAGTCTTACATGTTCCTAATTGGTACTTCACTGTGACATTTACTTTGCAGGTGTAATGGTACCAATCTATGTCAATTTTTATTTAATCTCAATGCTTTGTAGATTGTTTCTAAATATTTGTTTGTATGATTGTGACCTTTTATATTGAAATTGTGATACTGATAGTTTAACAATAGTAAGGACTGACTTTTCATATAATTAGTTCCTTCTACTGACAGCATTTAATTCACTGAAGGCTTCTGAGAAGAATGTATGGAAGAGCTTTGACGCTCAGTGCATTAGAAATACAAATGGGTGACTGCAAGTTGCATTTTGTTGAGAAAGAAGCAAGTGACAGAAAAAAAATCTTATGATATTCTAAAATGGTTTCACTACGTTCAGTGAAGGATACCTCTAGACTAATCCCTTGCATTTACATCTGTCAAGAAGAAGCAAATATGAGAAGGGTATCTGTAAGATTGTTTGTAGGCAGATGAAAGCAGTCTCTGTCTGCATCTGTGTCTGGATCTTGGCCAGCTCTGCCTTGGAGCTGGTATCCATTTCCCAGGATGTTAGGTCCAGACCAGTGTATCCTGCAGTGAATTCAGGCTCAGCATTGTGTTCACTTACTGGTGTGACTTGTGGTTTGGAGGGAAGTCATTCCTCTCTGTTCAGAGTTCAGACAGAGGGAAATTGCATCCAGCTCCAGAATCCTGTCAAGGTGTACCCTCAGTGACTCCTCCCAGTGACTCCATGCAGAAAATTCAATTTGTCCGATTTATGAAGGAGCTCTACAAGTCCATCCAAAATGTTGTATGTTTCAAACTATTTAATGCAGTACTCATGAATATTCTTAATTTCTTTCCTTTGTCTTTTTTTTTCTGTGACAGCTAAGTAATTTATATAATAAACTTTTGAATAACGAGTGCTTTTGAAGGTATAGGGCCCATGATAGCTTTTAGTTCCACATTCAGAAAATGAAATTTGAAAAAAAGTTGTGTTGTGAAAAATGCAGTTACATCAGTATTCAGTGTCTGTGCATTAAACTAGCACTGGAGCCTAATATCCTTTATCTTCAGGAGAGAAAAAAGCCTCTATTTAGGAACCAGACTTCAGACCATATGGGAAATATTTGCCCCCCATGACACAGCACATACATGGCCAAACTGGGACTCCACAGTGTCATGCAGAAATACTAATTCTGAATCACATTTGTTTAATTGTATGTGCCCTTGGTTTTTTTTAAAGTGCTGTAGGTGCATCAGACTGATTTTGATCATGCTAAAAATGAATGGATTCTGTTGTGGTCAGGGGAATGGCTTAGAATTAGTGGTGGTATAAAAAATAAAAATATTTCCTGTATCTGTTTTTAAAAACTCTCGTAATTTTTCTCTGATTTCCACATGCTTTTCTTTGTTGAATTTTAGTGGGCTCCTTTGTTTGGAGTCATCTCTCTCAGCTCCTGGAGACAGATGACCCATTGAAGGAGCACCTTCGAGATTCTATTCCTGATGAAATCCTTAGCAAAGATTTTGACTGGGAGACATGGAAATACTCTTCATACTCTGATGTCACGTTTCGTTCAGGTATGTGGAGTTTTAGAACTTAATATTTTGTAGCATATGGGTTATTAACATCCCACATGGCTTTTCTGACCCTTTACATATTGCTTCAGAGAACTTTGATTTTTATGATTTATTACTATGCAAATGTAAGCTTGATTCTGCTTTGACCTTAATTGGAGCATATGAAATCCATTTCCAGCAAACCAGATACCATACACCTTTGCCTCTTGTGAAAGAGGAGACTAAGAATCAATAAACACTTAAGATTATTTTTGTGAACATCAACTTTTAATTCCTTCCCTAGTTAACTTCCTTTGCAGCAACAGGGGAGTGGGATGTTTTTTCTTCTCCTAATCCATGTGCTGTCCTTGGTGTAAGAAAAGAGTCAAACTAGTTCCTTCCTGTTTTACTATCTGTTCATTTGTTTTCAGTGAAAATGCTAGACGATGTTTTTCGGAGTTACCTTTTGATTTTCTGTCCATTTCCTCCAGTGCATTTATGTATCTTGTGCATTATAAATATTTTCCCTTTTGATGTTAGTGAGATAATATCCAGTAAATATGGAATTCCAGTAAATGGAAGTTACTTACAGTAATGCCTTTGCTGTATTAAAAAGTTAAATATTTTCACCTGTTGACAATGTTTCATTCACCATCTTCTTATTGAGTGGAATAACAGTTTTCTGAAGAATTATGAATTTTGTAAAATATAAGAGAACAGCTGATGTCCAGCTGACAGACATCTATTTTCCATTGCAGCTGGTGCAGGTGCAAATATGGAAGCATCAGTGGTCTTTTCTCCTACATCTTTTCTACCACGATCAGTCATGACAAATTTGACTGTTCACTTCATGGGACAGGCTATAAATCTCCTGGAGGCAAGTTTACAGATTTTTTAATTGTGGGGGTTTTTTATCCCCTTCCTCAAGTGACACTTGGAATATTGAAGTACAAAGCATTTTCTGTTTTCCTGTTGCAGTTCCTTTAGCAAAATGTGCTTTTCAGTACTGTAGCACGGTTGCCTCAGACTGGTGAGTCCTTTGTGTAATGGGCTTAGTCAAAATAAAAGCGCAGTCACTCTGCTAGTGCCATGCACTTGGAAAGTGACTTAGCTCTTGTGGATTCAAATGAAACATTAAAGTCAGTGCTTTCTGAGACACTGCTCTAGCTCCTGTTTAGGATAGTAAGATTCCTTTTCTTGATGTACAGTGAAAAACGGATTGACTTGGGTACACCATTCCTTTAGTACAGAGACAGACTCATTTGTACTTAGCTGAAGTCACTGTTCTGGTGCCATTGACTTTTCAGTGCTTGGCACATTTCAGTGACCTGCCTGTGACCTCATCATCTTTACCTTCTATGCCAGGTAACAACGTGCATGTGGAAGAAGGGAAGTATTTAATGTAGCCTTCAGATCTCAAGTTTAAGCTTGCAAGGGGAACAAAACTTTTTTTCAGTGCCATGTACCCTGGATTTATGTGTGTTAGTAATTCTGTTTTAAGCAAACTTCCAAACAGAATCTTATTTCAGAGCATGAAAAGGATGTGTTAGTGTTTTCCAGCCAAAATACTGTTTTTAACATGGCAAAATAGCAGTATCCCCTTTTGGCCCATCATGGTGTAAATTAACCTCAGTGCCTGAAGGAAAAATGATTTTTATTTTGGACTGAGCTTTGCATATCTAATTTTTTGGGAAGATTTGATTTGATTTGATACTGAAATACCCAGTATTGAATGCTGAAGGAGGTAGAATGCTAAACTTTGTAGACTACTGTGATCTTGCTTGGCAAATCTTTTGTGTTGGTTACATCTGGTTGTCTATTTAATTTTCTGCTTTAGAACTGGCCGTGGCCTGTACATGTCATCGTTAGGCTTTTCACTGCTGCATGCTTTCACTAGGTTGGTGTACGATTGGAGAATGCTGAAACTCTCATAGAGAAGGGTTTTGGGCCGAAGTCTTCTACTTTCAGTGACTATTTTTTTGGAAATACAAATGAAGGAAACCACAAGTCAGAAACTCCAGTGGAAACAGCAGAGAAAGTCAAGCAGAGGAACCCGACTTTGAAGCGATATAGCCCCACTGATCATCTTGTGAGCTACTCTGGCAAGCCAAAGCTGAGAAAAACAGACCAAAATTGTCTTGGTAGAAAATACAGTAAGATGAATGAGTTAGTCAAAAAGGTAACTGAATCTGTAGATCTTAGAAAAGTTAATGATATTTCCCAAACAAAGGGCCCCATCTCACATTGGACAAGTGCTCTGGATTACTGTGACTCCTTTGCATAAAGCACATGTAACTCATTCTGATCACTTGCAGAGAATTTAACAGCTGTAGAAAATATGGAGCAGCAAAGGGCCAGATCTTTAGGTTTTTTTTCTGATGTTTTATTGTCTCAAAACAATTACACTCAGCTATAGGATTATGCTGCCTGTGTTTTGGGCTTCCTCTCATTATTTTGAGCTCTGGTCCCTTTATGTTGATGTCCTTTTGGTGACTGACTGCTGTGATATTGTAAACAGCTGCTTGATGTTGAGTTCCTGAGTCCCGTTGTTTACAATCTGACTTCCCAGTTTGATGTCAGATGTTACATTGGTGCTTTGTGAATTCACTAATTTTTGGAGAGAGCTATGTTTTATGTACACAACAGGAAAGCTCTGAAAATTTACTTTAATAGTTGATGTATTAGCTGGAAAAATCAGGGACTGTGATTCATTTAGTTTGTCTTAGATCATCTCTCTTCTTGGACTCATCTTAGGGTTTCCTCTTAGAGAACAATCGTGTTTCTGTGGTATCGTAGAATTGTAAGGACAGAAAATGTAAAAATTTTACTTCCTAGCAGTTTACTTAGCAATCAGGGTGTCACTAATGTTGTTTTGAGATTGTATTTTTCAAAGCTTCATTTGTTTGTGTGTATGTATTGTAATACTTCTCCTTTGGCTGTCATCTTAGGACTGGACATGACCAGTGTTCATAGTGGCAGCCAGCTTGTGTGCTATGTTGCTGAAGTGTAGCTGGAAAGAACAGCTACTCATTCAAGGTTTTAAGCGCTCTCCAAAGTACTTGTAAAAGGGACCTTAATGTTTCTTTACTAATAGCATAGCCTGCATTGAGGAATTGTTTATTGTGAGTTTGAAAGGAAATTATAACACCATTCCCTTTGATTTCTTTTTTTTATCGTGTCAGTTCACTGAGAGAACAGTAAGAAAGGAGGTGCTGAAATGTGAGCTAAGCATGAAAATCTTTGGAAATGAACTTAGCTTCTTAGATTGTGAAGATTTAAGAAAACAAATGAAACATTATTCCTTAAGTCTGGCTGAATTGGCTGTCAAACTTCTGAAGGTAAAAGGAACCTTTTTTCTATTTGAAAGTAAATATCTTGAGAAACTGCTTTCTGACAGATATGTTAAAGATACAAAATATTACTTGTTTCTCTAAATTGAGCTCTAAAAGATACCAGTGTATATTTGGTTTAAACAGCATTCAGTACATTAGGCAAAAATTTGTTCTGCTAATGGTTCTTGCTTCTCTCATTCAAATCTATCCATGCTGGAATGCAAATTCTTTTTTTAACTGGAGTAGGACTGGTGTCTGACTCATGTCGTGGCCATAGGCAGGCTTTGGGCTGCTTTCTTCTTTATGTCCCAGATCAGCTCAGGTAAAAACACTTTTACAATAGAGAGATGCAGTCAAAAGTTGTATCTGGCAAATTTCTTGAATGCTAACTCTATTATGCAAAATAATATTCTGAGTTTTGTTTGGGTTTTGTTCACCACAGGGGCAGGAGGTCCAGTTCAATAAAAGAATGAGCTTGGCCACTGAAGAACTGCAGTTTCCGGCAATTTCGGGCTTTCCTGTTCAACTGGCAGTCAATGCCTCAGCAGCAATCAACATAAAAATCAAAGGGAATGCGGATTTCAAACAGCAGTCCAATTTCTTTCTAAATGGATATATCAAGCCAAGGTATTAAAAGCTGCCAATGTGACCCTTTCAAATATCTCTGATGTAAAGTAGCAATTCCTGATGTGAAAGTTTTGTGTGAATGCCTATTAATTAATTAGGAGATTCCTGAAGAACAAAAGCAGTCATCGGCCTTCTGTTGCTGAATGGTTGCCATGGTGTAAGGGCAGCAGTGCTTTCCTGTCCTGCCTGTCTGATTTTGAACTCTTGCTGTGTTATGTCAGTACTGGTTTAAGCTGACTATTCCTCTCTATCTCTAAGTCAAACTCCTGAATTGTTGCATGCGCATAATTTTTTGAATGCTTTACATGTGACAAGTGGATTTTTCTCAGGATCAAACATGCTGTTACAGGTTATGGATGCACGAACCAGTGGAGGATTTAACCCTATGTCTCTTTACCTGGCTGTTTTAGCTTTTGTATATACTGAATAGGTTACTAAACTTTAATAAGTGCTGTACTGACAGAGAGAAACTTGCCCTGTGATACTCAGTTCTAATTGTTTTCCCTTTCTTAATATTTCATGCTGAAAGCTGCATTCAAATCCCCTCCTTAGGAGATACAGTAAAACTATAATTCATGTTAAAAACTGTGTGTTGGTGTACATGCAACTTCTTCAGTTATTTCCTGAAACAAAATAGTTCATTATTTTAATCATAGAATATACTGTGTTACACATCAAATGCTGTGTATTTATTGAAGAGGTTTAAATTAAGTGCTTTAAAAAGAAATGGCATTTCATAGAAATATATGTACATGAATCTTTCAACAGTGCATTTGTTCAGCTTTCTGTCCAAATGGGAATTGTGGGGACTCTGGGACAAGCTGGCCTAAAGTGGTTAACAGGAATGAGGACATCTACTAGTCTTGATGGGGGAATCCAGGTGAAGAAAGGGAAAGAGCTCAAAGTTTTCTTGAACACTCCAGAAGAATCTATGGAGATAATTAATTTCAGGTAAGATTAAGCAAGGGCATCTTCAAAAGCAGTAACTGTTAACTTTCTTGAATATAACTGGCAATTTTGTTTAAATATTGCTGTAACTTCAGCATAATTGGTTTTAAGTTATTGTTCAAAATTCTTGGTCATAGTTCTAAACTCTACTTCAGAATGGTGGATGAGACAGAAGATATAGATGTCTTCCAAGACCACACAGAAGCCAGATCTTGCTCTAGGGAGGAAGGTGAGTCCACTATTATGTTTGTCTTAGGAAGGCATTCTGAAATATCTGTAGCAGATCATTTTATTCACTAGAGTTTCTTTTTTCACATATTACTTCTAAAAGGTCTACAGTGCAGTGTTCATTTTTGTGTTTTCTTTCTTTGCTGTTCTAATTGAATGTTCAACTGTTGTCTTCCATCAGTGTCTGAGATTATTGGCTGGCAACTGTGTTCTGAAATGTCCTATCCTGACCCAGCCAGTGGTTCGGTTTTCCCCCTCACTGGACCTTTGAGAGTGGCTGTAACATTAACTAAGCAAGACAGAGGCCTGCAGCAGTACGTGGTGGAAGCTGCCTATAACTACATAGCTCAGGTACCACTGGCATGCTGGACTCTGGCTTTAGTTTCAGTTTGCTATTCTGGTGTATCTCAGTACTGCATATTCAACCCTCTGGATTCCAAGCTCTATGTTACTATTCATTCCATTCCCAATATATGGGAAGATATGTTGAACACAAATTACTGATGCTGATAGGAGGTATGTACTCTTTTTATGTACAAAACAGCACACACAAACAGTTGTTATCTCAGTGTAAGAAATTGTTTTGTAAATGGTGTGCCAATGAATAATGTGATTATCCTTTCTTTCTTTCAGGAGAATTCATGGATCCCTAGTGAAGCTGTCTTTCATTTCTTCTTTGGGACTCCAAAGTCAGACTTGAAAAGAGATGTTGGTGTTGACCTAAGTTTTAGTGTCCCACAGAAGAAATTCAGAATCCAATTTATACAACCTAAGAAAAAAATTGAGATTGATGGTAGGTTTTTCAACTAAGAGCCTGATCATCAGCTAATATTGGTTAGGAGAACTTCATTATATCCGTTAGGAGAACTTCATTACAATTAACTGCAAAATATCTCACTCACTAATGAGAGTATATTTCACTCACTAATCTAATGCTGAAACTACATTATTATGTGCTAACTGTTCAGTTTACAGCTTTAGGTACCACCCATTCCCAATGGGGTTTGCATCTTGGTTAAGACTATATTTTGCATAGTCAGAGGTTCAGTACCTGGTTCATAAAGTCATGTTAGAGAAGAAAGCTGTTACCAGGATTGATTAATTGAAGGCTAAAGAATATGGTGGATTGTTCTGACATCTTTTACATATGCTGATCTTGCCTTACTGTTTCAATCTGCTGTGTTCTGTTAGTTATGCGATGAAGTTATGTGTTGGTAAATCAATGAGGTACTGACTATGACACTGTCATGCGTTGTAATAAAAATAACATTTCAATGACAGTGTGACACAGAATTCAGAATCTATAAACCCATTGAGGAAATATAAACTGATAAAGTAATGCTAATAATATTGACAACATATTTCAGCTTCTTTGGCATGCTGGTCAAGTGATGTTTTGTGTTGATGTATTCTACCATATTTGGAATTTTTCTACTATTTATAATTTTTCACTTTTTTTTTTTTTTTTTTTTTTTTTAAAAAGAAAAATTTTTTCCTCTTTTT
>WBNO01011344.1:99117-152672 GCA_013400575.1 Peucedramus taeniatus
TTATTTTTAATTTTTTCTCTTTTTTTTTTTTTTTTTTTTTTTTTTATCCTGGTTATTTCCAAATGGATTGCAAGGAAGGTTTACCAACACTGTGCAAAGCTTTGTGTGTGCAGTGTTCTGAGCTCCTGAAATGTCTCCACAGCACAACACAACTTACAAGCTTTAGCACAGGCCTAAAGGAAGTGCATAAATCAATTCCAGAACTAAGCTGTTTTTGTTGGAGACGGCTTCATTGCCTCTTTTCAATTATTCTCTTCAGAATATCCTTTCAAAATTACTGGTTTATTCTGAAGACACTTTGCAAAATGCCTTTGCAAATTCGGATCCTAACTTTTTTCCTTTGAGCTGGTATTTTTTTTATGTTTTTAATCTCTCTGTATCTATTGTTTATAACAAGAACAACTACCATTTCAAGTACAGTCTTACGAAGCATCACTGAACAGTAAAGCAAAAGTAAAGAGTTTTCTTTTTCTTCAAGGGAGGATTGAGTTTCCTAAAAATTCCCGAGTTGGACACCTAGAGCTGATAGTGGATGACCAAGATGTGTATTACATTAAGGTATGTTTGCATTTCATGAGGTCCCCTTCTAGGATATTTCCATAAAAGCACAGAAAAGAAAGGCAGTGAAAATACACATCTTTTCTTCCTCCTCTCATCTCATTTCGGAAACAACTAAGTCTATACTATTGCTTTCTTAAAACTTAACTTATGTTGTTGAATAGGTTGGGGTTTGCTTTTTGATTTGTTTGTTTGTTCTAGGGAATGGCAGATTTGCAGATGCTGAGTGGAGAGCAAAGATATGTGACCCAGCTGGAGGTAAAGCTGATAAAGCAAAGCAGTCCTATCATTTTGTCAGGAAACATCACTAAACAGCTTGGCAAGAAGATAGCTGTTTCAGTATCTCTGAATAATTTGTTGAAGGATGCTGCATTTCTTTCAGGTTAGAGGACAGTAAGTATTTGCCATATAAATGCAAATTCTGGAGCTGTTATTTGTTAGGGTTGCCTAGTTTTGGACACTTATTCCTAAAATTCTTTTCAAGTCTATAAAGACTGCTTTTTAAAATTACTATCCTGCATAAATTAATACAAATATATATATTTCAGAATAAAAGAAATTTTAAAATAAAAGTCTGTTCTGAATTACTGTTGGAAAGGGTGGAGGAAATAAGATAAAAAGAATTACTTAATAAAAACAGGCCAAAAATAGCAGCTTTTTTCACTTTTGTTAATACAAAACAATGCAGAAACACATATTTGTAGCTGAATGTCTCTTAAGACCTGCTGTTCTAAAAATCTTGAAGACTTTTTTCTCACAAATAAGCTGAGAGGAAAATCCAAGAGAAAGTATCAGAAAGAGAACCTTAATATTTGTATAACATCAATACATTAAATTTAAAATAATACAGTGAAATAAACCAGTAATTTATGTCTAAAGCTCTCATTTTTTGACTGAAATGTCATAGGGTTACACAGTACTTTCAAACAGAACTAACCTAACTAAGGAATGCAGAAGGCAGGTTTTTTTTGGGGAGATGATCTTGTGGTGAAGTTTCCATCCTTAGCTTTCACATGGATTGCCAGTGACTGCATCAGGCCAGTTCTGGTCTGATTTCGAACTCCTGGCACCTGAGAACTTGGCTGCACCAGTTGTGCTGCTACAAAGCCAGAGGCTTGCTCTGACTTTATGTGGAGGTGAACATCTACATGTTGACATGTTAGGGCTTAGTTAATTAAAATCTCTCTCTGTCTGAATTTATTTCCTTTGAGAAGCAGCTTTGGCTGCATGCATTTCAATAAGCTTGAAGCAGGTTGTGAGAAGTGTGGTCTGCAGAGATGGAGAAAGACACTGAACATTCTCTTTTATCTGTTCCCTACACAGGGAGTACATAAAGTTGGAGAGACTGAATGCCCTTTTAGTTTTCCCCACTGTAGTATACAGTGTAGCATAATCATTTCTCTTCTTTCTGTAGCACTTCTGGAGAAAAAGGTTGATGATAAGCTGAGGCAATACTCGTTGGAAGGGGAGACTCACCTTCCAGGTGTTCTTGGAGTTCATGCCGTCGCTCTTCTCCAGCAGCGTGAGGGATTGTGGTCTCATGGTCTGCAGATAAAATATGGGCTCCTAGGTACAGTGAAAAACAGGGAAAGTAAAAGTGTTCTGTATTACTTATTTTTCCTACAAGATTTGCCTCTGTGTTTAGAACAGAGTAGAAAGATTTCAGTTAATTTTTAAACTGTGATCTGAAACTTGGAACAAGTTTATCTTTTCAGTTGGATATACTTTACTCTTTGAGTCTGCATGCAATACCAATTTTCTAAAATGGGCTTTTCACAAGCATATCCATCATTAGATTAAAAATCTCTTTTTCAGGGAGAATTGCTCTTAATTAATTTGTGTTTTCAGATGTTTGCACGCATGCACTCAATAATATGAGGGATGGTTTCTGGGAAGGAGCTGGCTGTGCTCCCCTGGTTGCAATATAGGAATTGTGTTAATTTTGTGGAACAATGCAGGTGAACATCAGTGCAGTTATCTCAAAGTATTGAATCCTTGTACTAGCTAATCATGATAAATGTTATAGGGGGATTGTTTATGCTAACTCTGTTGCATCTTCAGAGAGTATGTAGCAATACAAGTAATAATGTTTTCTTAAACCTACAGAGGCATGACCCCATAATTTTGCTAAAAATGGCATGCTGATCACAGTATCTTAGAAACAACAACCAAAGCATACCTGAACACTTAAACAGTACCTTAAGATGCCTGGCTATATAGCTGTGTAATTGTGCAGTTAGATACTTGGAGCATAGTTACACTTCAGTTCAAACCCAGCTCGACAACTATTCCACCTGAAGTGCTCAGCAAATGCTTCCTTGGAGAAGTACTGGATTTTTCATTTTTAAAAGTAATCCTAGTTATTAGTTGAAACTTCAAATTAATGATTTTAATTTTATTAGTATCCAGAAGAGCTGGAAGTTCTATTTTTATTTTTTTAAGATGAAGTAGCATGTAATGTCATGATGTTTGGAGCTAGGTGGTAACAGAAAATCATCAAATATTGTGTGATACCAAGAAAGCTGCAAAGCTTGATCATAATTAGTTTGTAGTTCTTTTACTCCAACCCGGTAAAATTCTGTTTAAGTAATGAAGTTGGTGCTTTCCTTGGGATTTTTTGGATAAATCAACAAGTATATAGCTGGTAAAATAGACAAATCTCACTTTGATGTTCTGAAAAACTGAAGTCTTGATGCCAGTGCCAAATTTATACTTAAACATTTTGATTTACTTGAATAGGTAACTTTGTGATTTAACTTGAGCAGGAGAGGCAAAAAACCCTTGCCACAAGTGCAGTATGCAGCAGAAAGTTCAAGTGGAGACGGGTGCACAGGGCTTGTACAGACTGGAGCTGGGCCATGAGTTTCACTGTGTGCAGGCACCCACCTACAGCCACGAGGTGGGTGCTGAGCCAGGCACTCTTGTGTGCTGGGCATCCCTGTGTCACCTGTACTCAGGGCTCTGAACAGGACAAAGAGTTCACAGCAAAAAGGCAATGCCCTCTTCTTTAGGTTCACCTGAAACATGAAGTGACTACATCTTGGATTTCCTCGCAGATGGAAGTGAACTATGGAAAACATTGGGATGAAATAAACAACAAGAAGAAACTGCTGATCAGCCAAGCCTTTAAGAACAGTTCCAGTTCATCTGTAGTCAGCTATTTCATGGAGGTAATAGTGACGGTTGAAAAGTAAGACCTTCACTTCAAATATTTAACAGACAGACTAAGAATAAGTTTTGATTTTTCTTTATTGCAACCTCTTTTTTTTTTTTTTTTGTAAGAATGGTATGTACTAATAATATAAAGCAAGTACCCAGACCTAATAATTTTGAGCTAGGTGAGGTATAAGCTCAGAGACACTGAGATCTCTGACATTTGCTAGAAGATAAATTTTTTAAATACTGGAAAGGTTGGGGTGTAATTTGGTCTGAGGTTTTTGCATTGTTAACTCATATAGAATGATTGTAGAGGTTTGTGGAAGCTGCTTTGCTGACACAGTGTGGAAGGAGGGCCTAGGTTATAATAACTCAGAATATTACAGCATTTTTCTTTTTGACTCTCCTGTAGTTGTAACAAATGCATATTAAAGAAACCTCAATCTATAATTGGTGAGCATGCATGAAAGTCTATAGAGTGAATGGCAAGTGTGCAGAGGCAAAGGCTGTGACCTTGCTGCTTCTGTGTCTGTATACAGCCCTGAAAAAGGGATCTTGTTTTCATTTAAATTTGCTTCACTTCTTTTGCAGTTTACCATGCAAGTCCTGGAAAAACAGGTGAATTATAGAACCCAGCTGCAGCACCTGCACACTTCTCAGGTGTATTTGCAGAGCAGCACCAACTTTGAGGTGCAGTATAATGACCGTGTACCATTTGTGGCTGGGCTGCAGTGGAAGGATGCATCCAGAAATGGCCTGAAGAAGTGGGAAGGTGAAGTACCACAAACCATTTCCAGTCTGTGATTAGAAAAGCAGGCATTGGAAGCTGCTTCCAGGTTTTTCTGAGCAGTTTTGCGTGAGTGCAACAGAATGATAAAGATTTTTGTTGGAAGAGAGAGACCCTGGAGGTTGTCCAGCCCAGCTTCCTGCTCCAATCAGGACTGTTTCTAGCAGTAGATCACATCTGTTGTGGCTTTGTCTAGCTGAGTTTTCGAAATCTCCAACCTATCACTGCCTGGCTGGCTGGCCTCTTCCAGCAGTTCCGTTTACACTAGTGAAGAGCATGAATTTCATTATATACAACCCAGAGATTTTAGCAATTGGAAGAGAAAAGGTGATAATAGCATTTTAGCTTCATTTTGGAACCCCAGGATCTTATCAGCCTTGATGTGGAGTTAGAATCCAGGTAGTTTGAAATCTCATGTTTCTGTCAGCTTTAATATATGTCCCTTGCAGGTGGGTTCAATATAGACACCCCATGGCTCTATCTGTACACAGCTCACAAACTGCACCAGCCTCAGCATTCTGCTTATTTACTGTCATCCCAGCTGACATCTGGAAAAGCTCTCTCTGTTAAAGACCTTGTACTGGAACTATTCTATAAAGATCAAGACAATGAGAAGGAAGGAAGAGTTCACATTTACACACCAGCTACCACATACCTGCAGGTTGGTGACATGGTACTTTGCTGAGTGTATGGCTTTGGGGACAGGGCTCTGTGCTATCACTATGCCCTGACTGTGGTTTCTAAGCTTCCTCCTCATTTATTTTAGACTGTGCTATGCAGTAGAGGTTTAAAACTGATTTCATCATAGTTGCTATTCATTAAGCAATGTGGTAGACTTCTGTCACTATGCAATTTGACTTATGTTTATGATTAAGATGTTCCTTTATCAGCTTTTCCTCCTTAGGTCACTACTGCTTCAGGCACAGCCATGGAGGAATATGAGAAACATTCTTGAATGAGAAAAAAGTGTTCATCCACTATTGAGCTTTTTGTCTCTCCCTTTTTTGGAGGAGATAAAATAAACTTTGAACTCTGTATGGTGATTTGGAGTATTTTGATAATGGAAAAGGTGGCACACATTTCTAATAGTTCTTGTAAAGGATCATTCTGTCACTTCTGTGTGACAGAATGCTGCTGCACAATGGAATGCACCCTGTCCTGGCTCAGCCAGACTGATGTCTTTGTTTTTCAGGCATCCACAGTTAATCATATTGGGAGGAATTCTCTGCATAGCTATAGTGAAATGGTCTCTCTGTGGAATCAGTTTGTGAAGAATGAGATTCATTTGGAGAATAATGAACGAGCCAAACTTCTCTGCTTTAAGATAAAGAGTACAAAACAGGAATTTAACTTCACAGCCAGCTATCAGAGTCTGCCAACGGTGAGAAAGGAAAACAAAAGGATTTTTTGACTCAGCACTCCCTTCCTGAAAGATGTTATTGCTAGTGTTGAAACTTAAACCCTTCCAGTACAGCATCTGTTTCTGTTTTGACAGCCTGCAGTGCAAATCTAGGTTCAAAAAGAAAACAAAAACTAATGTGGCATAGTTTGGAGTACTTCTCACATACTAGGGAGCCCAGACAGTCAGGGAGGAGAGGGTGAAGAGAGACAGAGTGACTAGAAAGAGAGCTGGAGATGTGGTTACTCAGAGAGGTGTAGAAGATTCTACTGTCCTGGAGAATCAGAATCTCTTGCCTGCTAGTGAGTATGGTAACAGCCCAGGTTTATATGCTATTTTAATCTCTACATCCCTTCCAGTCTTAAAATAATTTTTGCTTTGCTTGATCTCTGTGGTACAGGAAGGGTAATCAGCAGTTTCTCCTTGAAAGAGGTATTTTGATCAGTTACTTTGGTCCATTCACACCTTGCAGGAAGTCTTAAAAAGTGTTTTTCCAAACATAGCTTTGAAAATGCTTTTTCCAGGCTTTGAAAATCCAGTTTGGTTTTTTATGTACCAGAGCTTGCTTATGTTGCAAGTAGGTGGCACTCAAGTGATATACATTAGGGGCATTTGTCTTCTGCTGGAGTCAGTTTTCTACTGATGGCACTTTTAATCCTTTGAGAGATCAGTGGAGATCTGGACTTAAACTGCAGCAGAAATGGTTTGGTCTGTGAAGTGACAGCCTTGCTGCAGCCTGTTGAACAACATGGTCTCCATATTGAGTTCCTGAATATGAATGCAGTAAATATGATGCAATTGTCCTTTCCTGTTCTGGTCTCATGATCTGAGTGCAGCCTAAGAAGACAAACTTTTCTGTGAAGATTGTATGGAGGGATTATAAAAGTGTGCCTGCTATACTGCAGTGTGAAGGTCAGATAAAAGAGCTGAGGAAGGAGAAGATGCTTTATCAAAAACGTGCAATCCTCCATTTCAGGTTTAGTATTCTTATTTCTATCTTTTAAGAATGTTTTGACCTAAATGTAATGTGCACCTTGATGCTCTGAGGAAATGTTCTGGGCTTTACAAAATGAGAGTGCCACATGCACAGAGTCTGTTCTTTGTCCCATCTGGCTCCCTGAACTTGCTCAAGTACAGCAGCTTCATGGGCTGGTTATTTGCATCCATTAGGTTTTGGCCTCTTTATTGAAATGACAGTGAACAAAGTTGTCAAAGGCAATAGACCATGTGTACTGTGACATGTTTGCTGGCAACTCAGCCAGGCATATAGCCTCCTTTCCTGAAAACAGCAGGATTTATGGTGTGTCCAAACTTGTATGTGGTGAAAAGTTCCAAAATCCAAATCTGATCCTCTGTGCCTTCTTCCTAGTCCTTAGGCATTACATAGCCATTCTAAAACCAGAGGTATCCTCTTAAAATATGTAACAAATGGTCTTGTTTAGATTTTGGAATGGGTTTCCATTTTCTGATGAGAATGAGTACACTGCTCCTACATATTGGCTGTCCCTGAAATTTCTCTCTTCATTATCCATTACTAAAGCCCAGCCTGAAGGCCTTAGTAAAAATGTATGCTCAGATTAGAGACATCTGGATCACTTCTGGAGAAATCTCAGCTTTCTTAAGGAACAGCAGCATCAACAGGAATGCACAGGCTGCCTTAGGAGTCACTGTGCAGCTCAGAGATAACTGAAACACTGGGAGGTGTCTTTTCAGTAAAAAAATATGTAAATGAAGAGCTGTACCAGATATTCTAACATGTATAAAGGCTGTCCAGTGTCTTTCTATAAAGGTTTGTGCATGCTTCCAAGAGGTCTGACTAAGTAAATGTGCAGAAATATTCAATAAAGTCCATAAACCATTACACTGAAGTAGTAAACTACTCCTAGAGCTGTGTGGTGCTGAACATCTGTTGCACAGGATTCTTGGCATGTAGATGCTGTTTCTGCACAAAGGATAAAATGTGGATAGGTGAGATTTTCAAACCTCCCAGGAGCTTTTGGACACTGTCCCTATTTGAAATGAAGTCTTGGCCATGCAGGTATAGAAGGTGTATATGCTGGTTATGCATGTCAGAACTTTAGAGCAGCATCTTCTCCCCTGCTCTTCCAGGCATTTACCAAATTCAGGATGGAAACTCTATTAAAAATTCAGGCTCGTGTGTGGAGTTTGTATGAAGTTGTCATTACACTCTATAGTTTCTTAAATGTCTGGTCCCATGTGTTTTGCTTCTGTACCTGACACTCTGGTGGTAACTGATAATTTTGGAGTTCAAGTTGAACTCTGCATGATTTCTTTTTGTAGTTGTCTATTAAGATCTTTTATACTATGTTTATTTCTTGGGTTTTTTCCAGGCATCCTTTTAAAGTGCCTTTTCTGCAGAGCTTCCTTCTGCAGGAGACATTTACTGTTGACAAAAAGCAAAAGCACTACTTCATGGAAACAAAAGTTTTGATAAATGGGGTGGAGGAAACAGTTCAGACTCTTATACTTGGTTACCAACCTGAAAACCCCTATGTGAGTTATCCAAGAACTTCCTTTAGTCTGATATACCAAAACAGCCTGCAAATGAGTGGTTTATTTCATATTACTTCTGTTCCTTGCATTTTCTCTCAAACTTCTTTTTAGATTTGTGCTGGCTTAATCCATCCTTATAACTACAGGATGTTTCCCAAAGATGTTGAAATGTGCATTTTAACTCTAAGTCATCAAAATGTGAGTAAATTTCCCATTAGATTCAGTTAGGAGACATTAATTACCTTTTTATTTGCACTTTATTGTCTTTTCAGACCTCACTTGCTTTAGTCTTTAGTTTCTCACCATTAGCTGCTCTGAACCAAAATGTTCAGAGGGTGATTATGTCCTTGGTACCTCCTTAATTTTGTATAATAATATGTTGTGTAGTAATCTATGATAAGAATACTTAATATATTATTTTTAGGAAATTATTATGCATGAGTGTTATTAATAAAACAAGTACTGGTATAGAATGGATTCAGGGTTCTTACCCTTATCTAGCTGTATCTATTAATCTTTCTTACCAAATGTAGCTATTTTTCCTCATTTTCATTTCTTCTATTTTCTTCATTTTCTTCCTCATTTTTCTCATTTTTCTTCCTCATTTTTCATTCTGAGCCAAAACATAATAAATTGAAACTCTTTCATTTTTCATGATGTATAGGGATGACTTCTCTGATCTTTCATTATACACGGGGTTAATAGTGCACTTTGCTTACTCCCATTCTTAACACACAGGTGAAGCATGAGCTTGAGACTGTCTTAAAGGTGAATAAGGAAGATGTTCTCAGTTTTCTAGGGAGGTATCAGGACAAATCCAGTGAGGCAGATTTTAGACATCTTTTACACGTGGATGTGACACACTCATTCCAGGTATTGGTTGTTTTAATTTTTGGTATTTTTTGTATCTTGGTGACTGCTTTACTGTGTTGTCTTTAGAATTATAATTATTTGAAGCTTGTAAATGTCCTAATCCAGTCAAGTCCTGACCCTGGCAAATAACTGTAGGTATCTCAGCAAGTTCAGTTTTGTATCAATAATTTGTGTCAATAATACGTTGTAAAGCACTCATTGACCTTTTTTTCATGCTTTTTTTACTGCTTTCAATATATTTTTCAGTATCTTGGGATAAAACTGGTAAAATTTGATACACACATTTCCTTATATGCATCACTCACTTCATGCTAGAAGTTCAGACATTAAGTCACATGAGGCAATTTGGGGGAATGAAATGTTCTGTTCTGATACTTTACTTTGTCAAATAGCTTGAGTTTCCACAAGCAATGGGCCTAAGTGGGGAGCTGTTCTCCAGGCAGACTAAACTGGAACACTTGGACTGTGGTGTGAATGTAAAAGTCATCATCAACAAGAATGTGTCTTCACAGGTCAGTCTCCAGGTCATTACAGTCTTGTTGCTTGAACTTGAAGCTTTTGCAGTTCATACACTCTGTGACTATAGTGGAGAGATGTAGATTGTTAGGAAAGCAGTTAACTTTTGATGGTTAGAGTTTGTTCTGGCTGGATAGCTACATGGGGTTGGAATAGTTGGCTTGTGTTTTGGCAGAAAGTCAGACTTTTAAAGTCTAGTTAAATTGCACTTACAAGGTAGCTCACATTTTGTTGTGACAGGGTTGGGATAAAGACAGGGAGATCACTTACCAATTACCTTCACAGACAAAACGGATTCAACTTGGGCAATATTAATTTAATTTATTGCCAAATAAAATTAGTTAGATGATGAGAAGCGAAGATGAGAGCTAAAAACTCCTTTCCCCCTTTGCTCCCCTGTCCGCTTTTGTCCAGTCCCAACTTGTTGTGTGCAGTCTCATTGCTCAAACTGATGTTTCAGTATTCTGTGTTATAATATGAGGTCCTTAATGTCCTGCTCTCCTTTTTCTCTTTGTGCAGGCCCAGGCAGCCCTGAAGAGTTTTGGTGAAAACAATGTCAATGGCTCCCTTCAACTTCATTCCAATGGAAGGGAAATGCTGATGCTGGAGGTGGATGTGAACAATGAAAAGAGGAGGAATGCCAGAATTGTTGAACTGAGGGCTTTTCTCAGTCAGACAGTCCTGACAAATCCAGAATCAGTACAGTTCCAGCTCATGGGCAAAATATTTCCATCAAGGTAGAGAAATCAGAATGTTGGTTAATTGAGGAACTGAGGAGTGTTCTGGGATACAAATTTAAATGTAACTACTTTCCTATGGCTACAGCAAGGCCACTGAGTAAATGCCAGTTCATGTGTTATCCCTCTTATTGAAATACTTCTGCTCTTTATGTTTCATAAGTTGATATAAGTTGTGTTAATGTGTTCTTGCTGCTTTCCAAGGACTTTGTATAGAGAACTTGGAGTGAACAGATAGTACAAGTTATGCCAGTGGAAAAGGGCACTTCCCAGTGTTTATTATAAGGTTTCTAAAGTATTGGAGAAAGCTCTGAGGTGACAGAAATAGAAATTTGTCTCTCCAAGTTTCAGCTGATTTTTCAAATTTCACAAATACAAAAGTATGCAGTGAAGAATTTAGTGTTTCTGCAGAGGTCCCAGTATTTACCAATCGGATGGGATAAGGAGAATGAGAAAATAAGAGTTAAAGAAATCAGAAGTTACTGCAATTTAGATGAAGCACATTAGATTTACTAGTAACACTACAAATAAGACAAATATTCTGGGAAGGGCATTTCATGTGGTTCTGCAGTATGCTTGCAGTTCTGGGCTTCCAACAGTGCATTAATTTGTTTAAATACCAGGGTAAGCCATAAGAGAGCAATTTATTGCAGTTCACAGGAAAGAAAACAGAACACTTAAAATTTTTGGAATGATGATTTGTTTAGGATTTGTTTTACAGGGAGAATACAAACAAAAATAAACCGTTGAATGTTTCTGGAGAGCAGCTAAAAGGATGCAGTCTGTGCAGGCTTCAGTTGCTGACTGATGGAATGAATCTTACTTCTCTGAACTATTTAGTTTTCTTCTTCCCATGGAGTGGCTTTTCACTGAGGTTTTACTTGTCATCAGTCTTTCAACAGGGTTCCAGTTTCTAGGAAGAATATCTAACACCATGAAAACTGGAATGGTTGCCTCACTTTTAGGTATTTTGTGTAGTATACTTGGGTCTAGAAAGTTAGATAGTTCAGTGGATAGTTTGTTGAAGGCCATGTCAAAGTTGTGTCTCAGTCTTATACTTACAACACTGAAAATGGAATTTTTGTTGCTCCAGCAGGTTTCCCTAATAAGGTGTGCCATGTTTCTCCAACACTGTTAAATTCAGGGCCAAGATGCAAGGAAATATTGTTGGTTCATTTACCAAACTCAAATGATGGTAACACTTATAATTTTTTTTTAAACTGAATTCTCAAATGTTGCTTTTAATTCAGCACCAAAGAGATATTTCATATTGTGACAGAGAAGGCTTCGTTTCCAACTCAAAGTTTCTCCAGCTCTTTCTTTTATTAGGAGCCATAACAAAAGCATTCAAGAAAATTTAAAAAAAATTAGTCTGCCAATCTGTGAAGCTTTACTGAGGAATTTATAAACATCTGGTGAATAGTGTGTGCTGACTGCAAGGCATCTGATTGCCTGATTCACAACACTGGGACGAGTGTCCAGAAAGTCTGTGGAGTCTCCATACTTGGAGATACTCCAAACCTCACCACACACACTCCTGAGTACCCTGTTCTCATTGATCCTGCTTTGACTGAGGAGGGGTGTGTCTTTTTCATCCTGAATCAACCACAATTATATCTTACTAGCAATTTTTATGTCTGTCTTTTTAGACTTCTGTTGTCTTCTGACTTGAAGCTTAATGAAAATAGGCTTCACATGGATTTCATGGGAACCAGGGAGCAGAAAGTTGGTTTTGTTTTGTCCCTAAATGGAAGAGTCCAACACACTTTTACTGGATTAAAGGCCGTACCTCATCTCCTTTCTCTGGATGGATTACTGAAGTGCAAAAACAACGTTCACGATGGTACTCTGTTCCTTTGTGTTTTGTTCTAACCTGCAGCTATCTAAGGACGCTGCTTAATTTTAATGTAATCCTTCCTGGGCTGCACCAGGTATTCAGCTCTGGGGCCCCCAACAGAAGAGCAATGCTGGAGCGAGTCCAGAGCAGACCACAGAGATGGTCAGAGGGCTGGAGCTCTGCTCTGGAGCCAGGCTGGGAGAGTTGGGGTTGTCAGCCTGGAGAAGAGAAGGGAGACCATAGAGCCCCTTCCAGTACCTAAAGGGGCTCCAAGAGAGCTGGAGAAGCACTTTGGACAAGGGGGAATGGCTTCAAACTGACAGAAGGCAGGTTTAGATTGGATATTTGGAAGAAATTCTTCCGAATGGAACAGGTTGCCCTGAGAAGCTGTGGGTGGCCCATCCCTGAAAGTGTTTAAGGCCAGGCTGGAGAGGGCTTTGAAGAACCTGAGACAGTGGAAGGTGTCCCTGCCCATGGCAGGGGGGTTGGAACAAGATGGGCTTTAAGGTCTCTTCCATCTTGAACCTTTCTGTGATTCTGTATAATGCAGAATATTTAGCATGCAAAATGAACCATGGGTCATTGGGTTGAGAGTATTTTTCAGTGAACTAACATCGTTTGGATTTTTCATGTTTTCAAGGATTAAAGGAAATAGTGGGTGGCCTCTTTCCTGTTCTGAAATGTAGGGGCTGACTTGAGACTCCTACTCCTTTGCATGGCTCCGTGGGTGGAGTAGGTCACTGCAGAGCTCTGGAGGGATTGTTTAGCCTGCAATTACAGAAGTAGTAGGTCACAATCCATCTGTAAATTTTCCTTCAGAGGGAGTGCAGTACAATACATGGCCTAAGGGCACAAGCAGCTTGGTGAATAAAAAGGAACAGGTGCCAGAAATACTGTTATGTAATTTGTTTTAAACACAGACATTAACTATTAGGGCAACCCTCAACACTGAACTGATTTGATCTCTAGATTTGGTAAAATTATCTAGTATAATAAAGGGAAATTCTTCTGCTTCCTCCTGGCATTAAAGTAATGGTTAATTTATACATTACTTCTAAAACTGTGGCTATTTCTGTCTCAAGAATCTCTCTCCACAGTAATAATTTCTGCCTGTTACAGGTAGCATCAATGTGATGGTCAACAAAAGACTGTATGGACTGCATGTCAGGAACAGGAATGTGTTTGGGAATACCACTGTGCACAATATCACTGTTGCCATTGTTCAGAATGGCAGTCAGGCAATCCCAGGGGAGGCAAGACTGAAAGGACACCTGGAACTGAGTAAAGAGAAGAAAAGGGGGCTAGCTACCTTCCAGGTGGATGAGAAGGCTCTTTCTGTAGATTTTTTCAATATCATGGATCTTGGGCACGGCAAAGTCAGTGGGACTTTCACACATAATGTCGACTTTTTAAAAAATGCAGGTAGGAAGAAAATCTGACTTGGTGGTGTGGTCTAACAAGGTAAATTTATCTAAATGACTGCTTACCAGGGGAAACAGATGAGTTGTGTTTGCTCACACCAGAACAAAATGTGATCTAGTCTTAGCAGTATTCTTTTTAAAATTTTTGAGAAAATACTGTAAAATGGACACAGAAATAGTTCAAAGAGTTTTGAAATACTTCAGAGTAAATTATTTCTCACTTGTACATCTGTGTTCTTGCACAGCATCTAAGCTGACCAGTTTCTCTAAGTATAGTTTTATGCCAAATGTTGTTTCCTAAGCAAAGCTGTGGATTTTCATTAACTGGGGTTATCAGTAATTTTGCTTGGGTTCGTTTGGACAGAATAAATCTTTTCTGAATCTTTTTGACATCTGAGTACTGCAATTGGATGCAATGCCAATTGGTAAATATCCTTTATTAAGAAAAAGAAAGTTCTTGATTTCCAAAGTGCATGCCACATTTTAATTTAGCAGTCCCTTTTCAATACAATTTTCACCTGGTAGGTAATGTCTTTCTGTAAATATCAGTAAAGTGATCACACTTTATATAAAGGTGTGTCTTTTCTCATGAAAAACTACAGGAAGCTTCTTTTGATTTGTAATACATCTTCTCTGTAGTCTGTAATGATGACCCAGAAGGGCTGTGTTGATCTTACTTCCTTCCCTGTCAATAGGGTTGCCTTTGGATGGCATTTTTACTGCCACGTGTGAGCGTGGCACAGGAAATCACACCATTGCCATAGCCCTGCAGAGTGGCAGTGAAAGGATTGTTGCTGTGTTTGAGGGGCACACACTGGCCACAGAGCCTCCAACATCCCAGCTATCTGTGAGCTTAAAGCACAACATCTCAAAGATAAAGAAACATGGGATCCCTTTTGTTTTAGAAGCTGCTGGCTATTATGAGGTAAGAAGAGTTCTGCCTGTGAAAGTTTAATTTCTGGCAGGACAGTCTGTGTACATATAATAACTCTAGGCTTTTCCTGTGCACTGTATATATTTATTTTAAAAGCTGCTCTGTTTTTGAGATGTACTAAATTACTGAGTGAAAGAAAGGTATTGTCTGTCTCCTTGTCATACTGTGGACCTGTCATCTGAACTTGTGGAGCTGAATCTAGACTAACTGAGATGCTCCATTTAGTTCTCATTTAAGTGAAGTGCTTTGCTGTTTATGAACATGTGTCTTATCCAATTTTATCTTTCCCCTATAAATGGGAAGTGGACCAGCAGGCCTAAGGCTTGCGTCTGGTACTGGATTTGCCTGGTCCTGGTGTCATCCTTTGGATGGCTGCTGAAGAGCAGAACAGTGTTTAGCATGGCTTTCCCTTTGGAAATTCCTACCCACAGAAGCATTATGGACCATGATTCCTGGTATGGTGTGGCTCGGCCGCTGTTCTCTCTATCTGCATTGCTGCTATAGATCTGTGAACGTTACAGCTCTTTTGCATTGCAGGTTGTCTTTTCATAAAAGAAGGGTTCAAATACTTTGCCATCTCAGAAATCCACTGAAAGGCTAAAGTCACTCACATGCTTATATTTGGGTGGCTTCAACCACTGTGGTAGGGTGAGACATAGAGATGTGCAGAGAAAGAATTCTAAACAGTTCCTTTGCCATACTTTTTCGTAGTTCCAGTGCTTTAATTGTTTGTGCCTCTGGGCTCAAATCCTTCAGGGTACTGAATGCTCTCAATATGTTTTGGAGCCAGAAGGAGTTAGTGATACACTGCATTTAGAAGGTCTGGCATAACACTACAATCTCTCTTTGAAATGAGGCTGCCTTAATGAATTTGCACTTTTATTTTGCCAGTGCTGCTGCCCTGACACAGGCTGTGATGTTTAAGCACAGTGAAACACACTCTGCCTTTCCCAGTTGTTGCTGGGATGTTGTTGTTTGTTTCTTTCCCTGATTTGGTTTCTTTTGTGCATAGAATTTCTCCAGAAAGATTGCTGCAGGGATAACAACCACAGTGGAGACAGAGCAGCTCAAGATGGAAATAGGGAAGAAAACCACTGGCACTGCTATGGAGATTTCTCTTTCACTTCACCATGATGTGGGAGGACTGATGGACATTGTTCCACATGTACTAGAGGTTTGCAGAAATCCTGCCATATATTGTAATGTATTTAGTGCACTAAACACTAAACTGTTTATCTTTTTGAAATGGAACTCTAATCTTAAATCTATATTTTGGTGTCTTCCTCCATTTGATCCTTAAAACAGCCCTGTAACTTGCTCCTTTGAATTTTAGTCCTCTCTGCTTTTCTTCATTCTCTGAATGTGCTTTGTTGACAACATCAACAGGTTGCTTGCAGTGGAGAATCTGCTAACAAACATCTTTCTGGCCTTTGCAATGGTGCAATTGCATTTCATCATTTTGAGGTACTTGCTTCATTTATAAACTTTGCCCGTAACAGCACAGTGTCTTAACTACTATGGAGGGAATAAGTACTGAAAGTGTTGGACACATAGAAATGAATTTCAGCTTCCTGGAAGTTTTGTGTGCACTTTCAAATATTTTCATTAATTATTGGTTTGGGTTTTCTCCCTGTTATTTCTACTATAGAACTCCAAAATAAAGATGTGAGTCCATCTCTCCGTTTGTTTCAGCATTTATAATTATGTAGGATGAGTACAAAATGGTGTAGGGAACAGTTCTCTTCTAGTAATATGAGCTTTTAAAAACAGTATGTGACCTGACAGGAAAGCAAACTTGACCACAGTTTTCTGTAATTTTTCAGACTCCAGCAAGAGTTTCACTGAATGGGTCAATATTTACCAGCAACTTTACTGTCATCCTCTTTGGACATGTTTCTTTTCATGACATATTTGCCTGCCTGCAACTGTATGCCACCAGTAAAACCCATCCTCGTTTAGAAATAGACTTCCAGCATTCTTTGCCTTCACTTCATTCTCTGGGAATTGCCAGAGAGAACCAGCTGAAGGTGTCAGCCATGAGAAGTGACAAGTACAAGGGCATCCTTGGTATTGTCCTTGGGCCTTGCACTTTGGAAGCTGAAGGGGAAGTGAGCCTGGCAAGCAATGAGACAGGATGGGTACTTGCTTTTAGAAACAAGTGCATCAGTCTAGAGGTAAGCCCAGATTGTTTTCTGCATGCCCTTCCACTCTCTGTATTTCAGATCACTGAGCCACAGAAAACTGTCTCCTGACATGTTTATGGATAGGCCAAATTTTGTCATTAAAGTTGTTCTGACAGAGCAATGATTCAGAACGCTTGCAGGGGGAAGTGTATTTGAAGATGATAATTAGGACTAATACAATGGTAGATGTTACTGCTGTTTCCATAAAAATGCTGCTTAATAATATTTTATTAATTAAAAGAAACTTTTGTCCTAAAATCTAGTGAAAAGCATGTTCTTTCAGTTTGGAATTATGGAGGTTAAGATTTTTTTCTTCTACATTAGTTATGAAAAGATTATTGGAGGATTTATTCTTTTCCCTCTCCCCCACATTTAGGGTTTTTTTCAGATTTTTCACAGAGAAATTTCTGATTTCTCTATGAAACAAGCTGTCTTGTATGGTCCTTTCCAAATGCAGATTGTTATTTTCTCATGAATTAGGAACAAATGAGGAAGACAGTTACTTTACTTTGTGTATTTTAAACCATGTAATCTTTTCTTTTGCAGAGGATGGGATTGCCTCATGCTGCAGTCTTGGGGGGCTCATTTCAACAGAACATCTGCAATGTGGGCTTGTTAATGAACCTGCAGTGTGATGGCAGAGCAGTGGATGTGCAGATAGACACCTCCTGCCAGCATGAATATACACTCCAAGGGATGCTCAGGCATTCATTTCCCTGGCTCAGCGAGCTTGGGCTGCCTTTTGAAAACTCAGTCCTGTTCTCTGCAGCCACAGACTCCACCACAGAGGGCATTTTCCTGCTGCAGGCTGGCAGATGCAGACTGAGGGCTAGAGGGGATCTCTGTGTTCAGAATAAAGTTGACTGGACACTGGAAACAGAAACAGAATGTCACCTTCTGCAGGTAGCTCTGGGAAGCTTTTAAAGAGAATTTGGGGATCAAATGAAGGTCTTGTGGGTTTTAGCTAAAATGACAGTGCTGGAGTGTTGGGAAGGCACTCTAAAGTGTCTCACAGCATTAGGCAAAGGCAGTGTCACACATCCTATTTCCAGGTGCTCTCTGGAGACTGAGATCAGTTCAGCCTTTGCTTACTCTTGCCTTCGCAGGCCGACACTGCCCTCTAAGGCTGAACAGCAATATTAGCCTGAATTCTGTCAGAAATACATTCCCTGGTCTGTGAGGATTATATCAAAAGAGAATTTCCTTGGTTTTTCCAATTAGCCTCACTGACTACATTGGGAAGAATTACTATTGCAAAATCAGGTTTTTTTTCCTAGATGATAATAGTCATTTATATTTTGCTTTCAAATCCTCAAACTGAGTCACTTCCTCAACTACAAAGTGGCAACATAATAATAACAGGAAAGTTGTAGTAAAAAGGGAATGAAAACCCCTTAAAGTTTAAAAAATAATGGAATTTTCAGTGTTTTTAGAAATCCTTTGACAGAATGGGAAGAAACCTTTCATTTGGGATGTTACGCAAGACAAGCTGGAAGATTAATTATTAAAAAAAACCAAACCTACAACCAGATGCAAGAATGTCTGTTAGGCCTATGATTTTTTGGTACATTAATTTGTTTAAAAACTGGGATTGGTGTGGTCTGGATGAAGCATAGAATGTTTAGTAAACTTTGCCAATCTGAAGAAACAGCTATTTTTTATTTTTTGTAAATGTAAAACTCTGTAAAGATGCAGAAGTTGTGAATTCTGCAGGACAGTCCTTAAATCTTTCATCAGATCCTATTCGGGAAAAATCACCATCTTTCTTGTTGAGGGGGAGAAAAATGGCAGCTTGGAGATTGTAGGTTTTGTCTCTGGTATTGTATCATATAATGCACACTTGTGTTAAAGTGTTTGTATATTCCAAAGGATTTTTTGTTTAAATCTTGATAGGATCTCAGTTTCCCAACTCAGTCAAGGCTCACAGGATCCATTCAGAAAGACAAATGCCAGGCAGAGCTGCTCTCTGTCCTGGAAACAGAAGGGAAAACTGCTCGTCTTGAAGTGAGAGCAGAGTGCAAGCCAAAGATGGCTCTGCAAATTCGATTCAGGCATGACCTCCCCCAGCTGAAGGAAATCCCAAGGGAAAATGAGCTGTCCATCACTGCACGGAAACACTTAAAATATCTTATTGGAGTTGGAATGAAGTTGGGTGCCTGTGAGCTTCAAATGAATGGGGACTTTGACCCTGAAAAGAACCTGCAGTGGAAAACGCTTATAGAAAACAAATGCCAAACAATTCAGGTATGGAAAATAATTTTCTCCTTTAATATTGAATTTATGCATCTAAGCTAGGATCTTTGTACCTGCTAAAGTCAAAAGACAATAATCTAAGTATTTCAAAGAGGTGGCAGAGAAATAAGAAAAATATTCTCTTTAAATGTTGCATCTTACTTCTGGATTTTCATATGGCATACGCCAAATTTTCTGTTTATCAGTACCTGCAGATAATGGACTTGCTTGTACTAGCTCTGATGTGTTTTCTAAAACATAGTTGAGAATTCTGCAGGGTTTTTCTGTTCAGAAATAATGATTATTCAAAGTTGTCTTTGGCTTTATCAGCAGTTACAATTTCTCAGCAGTTGAGAAACAAACTCTGAAATAATTTAAAAATATATGAAGTAAATAGGTAATCTTCAGGTCATAAAATTCAGTGTATGGAAAGTTTGAGAGATATGTTATCACATTATGATCTATGGATTCAATATGCAAGTCAGGGTAAATCTGAATATACAAAGATGAGACTCATTTGCCCTTTTCCAAAAACAGAGCTGCCATAATAAACTTATGTATACTGTCTGGTTTCACTGAATTTATGGATACTTTGAGCCACTGGGACAATGCCAAACATAGAATATTACTTAACTTTTCATTTAGGCAGGAAGAGCTGCCACATTGTCCAGTGTTCTATTTATGCTGATTCATTTATCAAAAATAATCAGATCTATTCAAAATAAAAAAGACAACATTTATTTATAAAATATATTAAAAAGCTCTCAAAATTTCTGAAACATCCTGTGCCTATGCTGCCTCATATACTTGATTTTACAGCTAGGTGATTAAAGTTATTATTAGGAATTAAGTTTCAGAGGTATAATGTATTTGTGATTAAGTGCAAAAGTGGTGATTTTTAAAAATTTTTTCTTTCTTTTACAGGATCTTGGAGCACCAATGAAAATTGATGGCTCAGGCTACCTTTTGATGGATAAAATGAACCTAGATTCACAGACACTGATCACTGTTGATGAAAGTAAATTCCGAGGACTCTTTATACTGAAAGTCACTGATGTGAGTACCCTGCAGGCTGTTGGAGTGAGTGAACAAAGTACTGAGTAATGTACTCTAACCTATGTTATTTGGAAAAAATAGTCAAACTTAAGTAATAAATTCCAGAATAAAAATGAAATAATAGAATCTTTGAAAATCTGGCACCGTCAATGTGCAGTAACTGATGCATAGGATAGTAGGATATAGGCTCTGGCCCTTCCTGAATAATTTCCTTGTTATGCTCTTTATGTGTAAATTTTTGTTGTTTGTATTGTACTGTTGGATGTTTTTTACATCCAGTGATTTACCCTGCAAAATAATAGGCAGTGATTAATTGAGACACTGCTGTTTGTTTATTCAGTGAGACAGCAACACAGGGAAGGCTGTGAATCTCTTGCTTTTTTGTTGACAATTAAAAGTTTGGATTCTTTTGTCATCAGAGCAAGAGAGCAGAGAACACACACTAGTACCTGTTTCCTCATGGTGCTTCACTTTCCTGCCATAACTGATGTTTCTCTGTGCCATAGAGAAACAACATACCTAATGGGAGTTTAATTCATGTTAAATGTAGGACAGACAGATTTCTGGTTTGAGCTCTGCATTACAGTGATCTTTGGGTTCTACACGTGCTTTGCTCTCTGTGCTGTGAAATATTAACAGGAAAGGCAAGAGCTGGATGCAGTGCTAACCCATAACATCCAAGGAGCTGCTGACATTGGCATTCCCATGAGGATGTTACTTGATGTGATATCAGAAAAAAACAGTGACTTCTATAAAGGATTTATTCATTTCTGTGTGAACAACAAGCAAGTAAGTGTCTCCTCCATATCAGTAATATGTGAAATAGGACTTGAAGTGAGCTAATTGATTTGGTAAATATTGTTTCTGCAGACAATCCAAATGCAATGTTTTGCTGGAGCTGGGTTAGTTCCAAAGGCCTTAATTAAATGAAGGCAGTATCTTTCAGCCAGTCCTTCTGTGCAATTGCTCCTTGCAACAAATTTGACATCAGCAATGATCCATGACTCCTGTTTGTAAATTATATCAAACCTTCCTTATCAAGAATCTTCACTTGGTGCATCATATTCCCTTTTACAGTACAAAGCTGTGACTTCTAGAAAAATTAGACAATTCTTCACCATAAAGTTTTCATAGTTTTCATGATTTTATTCTAATGTTCAATTAGTCCAATGGTTGCAGTTATTCAGAGGTTTCCATATCAGAGATGTGCCACAGTTAACTTTTGTCATATTTACTTGAACTGAGCAGATTACAGAAGAACTGAACTTTGTCCAGAAGTTGGATGTTGTGTCTCTTAACTACAAACTTACTCATAACATAGACACATTGAAGACTTTGCAAATAAAAGACAGGATTGAGTTGCAGGTAAGTTATCAACCTGGAGCCATGGCATGAGGAGGACAGCAGCTGTGGAAGTGAGATGGCAAAGAGCAGGGGGTGTAGATGGGACTTCATACGTTTGCTGTTTTGGTGGAGTCCAGGTGCTCCCTTTGTTCTTGAGAGGAGTGCAGAAGCTCAGTTTGCTCTCACGGGAGAATAGTTTAGACCAGGACTTTCCACAGGCCTGGGGCTGGAGGTTGTTCCCAGTGTGGAGTGAGAGGAGGGCACTGCATTTGTGTGTCTGAGAGGGCAGAGGGGAGCACTGCTGGGATTTCACTGCGTCCTTTCAAAATGCTATTTTCCTTCCGAACTCTGATTACCTGGCATATTTTTTTATCTGAGAAACACAAGACTTATTAACCATGTAACTGAATAGCATTCAAGCATGGCCATACTTGAGAATACATGTTAAATGGTTGAATTTTAAAATAAAAGGGACATTTATAACTATGTTGTCTTACAAAATGATACAAGATGCATCTTTGACACATTTTTGAGATGACTGTCTCAACCAAAGAACCCCGACCAGCCAGAGCTTTAACTTTTATACTTCTGTCTTTTCACCATATACTTTTATTGCACACAGGCTATCTTGAACCTCAAAGTCACCAGGAGCTTTAGTTTGAAAGTGCTTTATGGTGCTCATCTAACAGTTCTTGAAGGACAAATTCAGGAGTTTGAAGCAAGTACCAACATAACAGGGAATTTCCATCACTCTCTGCCATGGCTGCTACAAGCCGGAGTCCCATCATCTTTACAGGTAGTTTTGGGATTTTGTTGGTTTGTTTGTTTGTTTTTAATTATAATTATTGTCCTGTATAAGGATGTAATTCAAGCTCATGGCTTGAATGAAAATTTCCATTTTGTAAGGTACAGGACGGAAGCTGATATTTTCTGATATTTAAAAGCCGTGGATGCCTAAAACCTCAACTACTGAAATAGAAAGTTTCTCCTCAACTGCTTTCTTAATGATATTCTTCCATTCTGATCAGTGTTAGTAGAGTGGGTACTGTTGATATTGTAACTCTACAGGACAGCCTGAGCACATTGTACCAGGGACTGCAGTATTGCTCCTATGCTCTTTAATGGGAATTTTATACTGAAAAAAGTATTTCTTTGGGTGCTAATTTCAGGGAAGTATTGGAGTACCTACTATCTGGTAAATATTGTCAGTAGGTGTATATTAAGTTTCCTTTTTAAGAAGGAAGTTGTGTTTGTGGGATAAAAAAGAACCTAATGAGAATTTGACATAGATCAATGAGGCTAGCATGGCTTGACATTCATTCAGTTGAATGAGCTTCATACTTGAAAATCAAAGGTGATTAGTGAAAGGCCAAGAGACATGTTGTTAATGGATAGATTTTGATGTAAGTATAGACTAGAGAGAACTTTCTTTCACTTCCATTTTTTCCTGTCTTAAAATGAAATAGTATTTAAATATTGTCTTGAGAACTTATATCTACATGTTATTTTTAGATAGATGTGGTTTTTCAAGGGAGAAACACTACTCAAGAGAGATATGTGCGCATTGCAGCTGGAGAAACATCAATCACATACATAATAAACTCCTATTATACTGACCACCAAGTGGATCTCTTCTGCCAGAGTGTGCACAGCAGTGAGGTACTCCAGGCATCTGGCTACCCTGAGGCAATCAACTTGATTTTCAGTTTACAGAAATCAGGTGGGTACCTGCCATTCCTGGCAGGGATTTTATTCTCTAGTAGCTCCATGAGGATGTTTCAGCTGTTCCTTTCACAGCTACAAACTGACTAAGATTTGCTGGTAGTACCTAAAAAGAAGCTTTATCTTGTTTGTAAGTAAAATTGTCATTCTGAAACTTCATCTGTGATTAGTTGATGAAGCCAGTCTACTCTCAAAACTTGCTCTGGCATAAATCCTGTCTGCATATCTCTTTTACACTGTGTTCAGATATTTTAAGTGCCCCCAGGGGAATATATTAATGTTGAAGAAAACTCAACAACTGTGAGAGCACCAAAGGGCAGGAATTACTGAGGTTAGCAGACACTGAATCAATTCTAATGTGAGTGGCATCATCTCCTTTCACCCGTTCAGGATCAGCAGGACAAGAGGCTGTTCTCAGGACAGCCACAGTCATTGTGTGATTTCCACCACAAATCCACCATTTCTGTGGTTTTTGTCTTGTCTTAAAGAATTTGTGGGGTTTCACATCTCTTATCTCCTTTTGATCTTTTAGCAGTCTCGTATTTTCCTTTTCAAAAATGAAAAGCTGGTAGGACAGTGGGGAAAGGTCTTCAGATCATGCTCTTTGGGCATTGTTGAGCTGCTGTAGCTGGAACCAAAGGAGTCACTGGAGGTCAGAACAGCTCAGAGCTCTTGCAGGCCAAGGATGCAGTTGGCTGTATGGATTCGTCAGCTCTAGCTGCACAAACACATTCCTGACAGAAGTAACTTGCCAATTAACACTGGATGTGTTACCACAAGACTTTGTAGGGACAAAGTTCAAGGACATCCAGAAAAACTCTGCCCTCTTCCACCCACAGGCTGAAGTTCTTTTAATCCTGAATGATGACTTTGTCTTGATGAATGTATTAACCTAAAAGCTGGCTGGATTGATTTTATCCAGGCAGCACTGAAATTTCTCAAAAATTTGCTGCTCAAATTGGCACTGTTTTGTCCCTTCTATATAGAAAACAAAGCCAAGACTGTCTGTGAAATCCAATATGATGAGAAAGATATAACTGTGACTGTGGATGTTGACACAGACTTTGAACTCTTTGGTGTATTTGTGTTCATGGCAGAGGTGAAACATTCAATATCACTTCTCCATCACCTGGGACTTCCCTTCTTTCTTAAGGTAATGCGCCACAAAACTTTTGCTGTGCTTTGATGAAAGCTGTCACTTGAGTTACATTGCATTAATCCAGAGCACTTCAGTGGTCTCAGTGAAATTACTTCAGGTTTATATATGAGTGCAGCTGAGAGCTGACTTGGCCCAGTTTATCTGAATCTTTGTTTAACTTAAGTACAGAGCTAGTGGTCAGTTTCTAAGGAACCTGGTCAGGTACCTGAAATCCCCAGTTTCAGGGTTAATCATTTCAGGAATGTATTTACTATCACTCTGCAGCTGATAGGGCTCACAAAAGTAGAAAGAACTTTTGGTAGAAAACAGCTGTCCTTCGTACCTAGAGAGCTCCTTGCCTTGGTTAAACCGCTTGTAGCACAAATACCTAAAATGCTTGAGTGTTGAATAAACAGAAGTAGATTTATATTCCAAACTACTTGGTAGGATCAACAAAGGCTGTACCTGTTTATCCCTTGGGAGAAAGAAGCATTAGTTTAAATGTCCCCTTTCCTTTTGAAGGGTAGTACACAGAAAAACACTTCCAAGTGATCCACCACCTTCTCTTCAAATAACAGGACATGTAGCTAGGATGCAAAAGTAAAGGTCAACTTTCCTGAACATAAACATTAGATCAGTATTAACCCTGCATATTAAGTATCAGTGTTTCAAGGGAATATTTACTGCCAACCTTTTATTGAAAGGTATAAGATATTTTCACTGCTTCTTCCCCATTAATATTTAGTGAAATATCTTTTATCCTCTAAGTGTTTGAATGAAAAAAAAAGAAAAGAAAAGCAGAGATGATAATTCTTGAGTTGCCTTATTAATTGATAAGGTATGAATATAACCAGGGGACTTTTGAAATTGCTGTTCCCACTGACTTTGGCAAATACCAGTGTTGCTATTGAAACGTGGGAAATGGCCCTCATCTTTCCTGGAGAGATTCTGTAACATTTTCAGGATAAGGCTATAGATGATGCAGCAGATGTGGGAGGAAGAAAATGTCCTGGAGCAGAAAATTGGTGGAGCCTCATCTGTTTCTTTAAAAAAAAACAAAAGCACAATTAATTTAATGGAAAAGAAACATGAGAGTGTGGGAGACATAAGCAAGGACCAGTAGCTTTAGACTTAAACCAGAGAAGGGTACATTGAAAGTAACACTAATATTTGTCAATTATGCACATGAGTAGCTATGGAAACACACAGACAAAAAGGAAAACCTCCCTTTAAGGCTCTTGGTTTACATCTAGAAAGCATCCAGAAGGCCTGTGTGGAAGATAAACTTCAGTCAAGATGATGGTTTAAGCAAGTCAAAAGATTGTGCTCAGATGAGGTGAAATGATGGGTAGAAGTTATGGCATGTGATTTGTTTATTTTCCCCCTCCACAGATGACAATTCAAGAAGTCATGACTGAAAATGAAACTGAAGGTGCTCTGAGGCTGACCTATGAACAAAACAAAAACTTCTCCTTTTCCATCAGTAGAAAAAAAGACCAGCAAGGGTAAAAGGGTCATTCTGAGCACTCTAAAAAATGTCATTAGGCCACTGTGATTTCCATGGAATACAGTTACTGTATTAATCACCAAATCACTGGTGAAATGGATAACAAAACTTGGATAAAGTGAGTAGTCACACCGAACACTCTGTAAACCTCAGGGAGTTTCTGAAGGGCTGCAGACAGATTCTTCCCCTTGTAGCTTGGGACCTCTCTCTGCCTGCACACACAGAATCCAAATAGCAGACAATGAAAGAGTCTGTAAAACTCTAGGCCTGGACCAGGCAAGTACTTAAAATATAACTTAACTTGATATAACTATTTAAATCTTATGAAGTTGTTTTGTCACAGTTGAAACTTGTAAAATTATGGTGACTTGGTTTTCCAAATTGGTGTCAGTATGGCTGTATCTGCACAAAACTGTAGGCTTTTAAGGGTATTTAGAGGTGGGATTTTTTTAGTCTTGGGTTATTTCAGACATTTATTAAGTTTGTAGCAAAAGACCTTTGCACTGGAAAGTCTTGTAAGTTCTGTTAAAATCTCTAATCATTGTAAATCCTAAGTTTATAAACCATGACAGTGCTTGTGAAGTCAGATTCCAAAATAACTTTCTCATTTTTAAAAAGCTGATGTATTTGCTATGGCAAAATGAATTCTGGTCCAGTGGGCTACATTCTGTCCCTGGGATGCATACACAGATTTTTTATTGAGCTCAGAGGTGTTCGTTTTGTGTGAATGCATCAACAACTGGGAGCTGGATAAGTGTTCAGTGGCAGGTACTGCCATTTTAACTCTAAAAGCTGTGGCAGACTTGGAGCTAACTCAGAGGAACTTGTGCTGCCAGCAAGAGATGACTTTCTGAAATATTGTTGAACAAGAGAACATTTCTTCCCTTTAGTGAAGAGTTGAATATAAAAGCACTCCAGACTCATCCCTTCTTTCTACAGTACTTCCCCTGTGCAGCACAACTGTCTTCTAAGGTAAGCATCTGCAAGTAATCCATTGCATACATCACTGCAAAGTAGACTTGTCTAATATGTTAGGAGTCAAGCTGCTTTATTTCTAGTACTAGCATCTCAAACATTTTTTTATTGTTGAGGATATTCCTGTTTTTAAATATGTTAACAATCCCAGTCTTTTCTTTTCCTTTTTTTTTTTTTAATTTAATGGAAACTTGAAAAGGTAAATTATGATATGAGTGAAGCAAAAGGCAAACTCTACCTCAGGATGGAAAAAAGGGATTTCAATGTTTCAGCAAAGCTGACTTTGACTGGAAGCAGCTACACTAATGCCATTGAAGTGGCACAGACCATGGCCCAGGTTGGTACCATCCACTGATAGCAAAGGCAGGCTGTGACAGGAGGGCACTCCGGGGGTGCCTACCAAGCAGTGAAGGCCAAATGCAGCTCCTGCTGTGTGAGGTATTTTGCCCTTGATTTCTCCAGCAGCATGAGCAAACATTTGACTGTGGATTTGTTTGAGTTTATATTTGTTTACTCCTATAGATGGAGCACTCATATAGGATTTATAGGAAATAAGGAAAATAATGTGCTACACACTGAACCAGTTTTTATAATGCTGGTACCACACGTTTCTTTCTCTAAATAAGAAAAGATGTCCCAAATTTGTTGTGCTATCTGCTAGATTTATTCTGTAATAGTGGGACTCTTGATGTTGTAAGGTTTATTCTGTGAGATAAAAGAAAATCAAACTGTATAATAAACAAAGACTGTTGTAAAGGGAATACTCAGTTGTTTATGTGTGTTCCATTAGTTGCAAAGATGACTTTCTGTAGAAATGAAGACAAGTAGAAATGAATAGTTGCTCACATGAGAGCAGTGGCTTAAAATGGCTTACAATGCCTTAAAATACCATTGTACTAGACCTTTAAAAACACATTCCTATAGACCCCACAGGACTTTGGGGTACCAAAATTACACCTAGGTTTTACCTTCTCAGAGAACTTGGGGTTTAATGTTTACCCTCTTTTATTTTTAGTTAAAAATTCTTCCAAGGCAACTTGTGTTTATGACAATTTACCAAAAAGGCAACAGAACTCATCTGCTGAGGCACGTTGCCCTGTGGGATGGCAAGGAGATAAAGCTAACAGGCACTTACACTGGACTCTTCCCAAAGCTGCCTGGAGGTCATGGCATTCAGGGTAAGTTTCTTAAGTCTTTTACAAGTGTTCAAAGCAGACTATAAAATAAAATAAACTACCAGATATCAGATATAAATCTGATTTCAAAATGCATATTCAAAATGCATGTCCAGAGGGTTTCAATTCTGGTTTCAATTTAGGGCTTCTAAGGTCTTATTTACTTTAAATTCATTATAGGTCTGGCTATTAGAAACATTCACTTCAGAATGCTCTTTCTGCTTTGTGAATATGGAACATAAAACTTAAGTACTGAGTGCTGAAGGCACCACTGATCACACTGGCCACTACCTTGAGGTGTTAAACTCTTATGTTGAGACTTTATGATCTGAAAATAGAGAAGGTAACTGCACTTACCTGTTTGAGTGTTGTAAGCTGTTCCTCTTCCAGTGTAAGGCCATCTCAGTTTCACACAGATTACTTCCCTGGCTGTTGCTGAAGTTGCTCTGGGTGTAGCTCTGGTCAGTCTTTTGGTTATTGAAGGTAACTACTGGTAAATAGAGAGAGGGTTCCTGTTCTCAGATTTCCTCATGCTGAGCAGACATCAGCACCCTGAATTCCTTGTAGCTGCTGGGTAGAGGTGTGTGTGTGTGAGCAGAGACCATGTTTCCCTGGGAACCAAGAGATGTCCTGCTGCCTGTGGGAAAATGTCCTGGGAATGGCCATGATTCCTGGTGGGAAATCTTTCTTGTCTATTTTCCTTGTAGTGGAACTTCTCCATCCTCTCTCCATCCCTTTTCCACGGCATGCCTGGGCCAACTTATATGTGAAACATTCAGCACGCAGTCACCAGGATGTTCTTACTGTCATTTGGAACGAGAAGGAAAAGGTATAATGGCCCAGAGCAAATAAATGTCAGGAGAAAGACAGGAATATCAAGAGTGTTTGTTTTTTTTTTTTAATCAAAAAAGGCACTAAGCAAGCCAGGGAACTCAACTATAAGGCAAACTATCCCCCTTGCATGTATAAAAAGTTCTGACTGTGAAAGCTGAGCACCTGATATTCTTGTAGGAAGTATTTTCAGGCCATAGTATTTTTTGTTTGCAGTAACCCCACACCTTGCTACTTAAGCAAAGGTAATGAATGCAAAAGTTTCAAAGCACTGGGTAAAGGCCTCTGAGAGTAGGTGGGAAAAATAGCACAAATGTCATGCTTAAAGCAGCTTATGGACAAGGAAATAGAATCTAGACAAGTGAACGAGTGTGAGCATAAGTTGAGATTGAAAAGGATGAAGAACTCCTTGCATGGGTGTAATACTGGATCTACCCTCATAGAAGAGGACACATACCTTGCTTAGCATTTTCAGCTTTACTGATTCAGTCAAAGCTCTTTTGTATTTCATTCTTTCACTCTCCTCCTTATTAGCAAGACTGACAAATGTGGAACAGTTGAAACCAGTCTCTGTTTTCATAAAGTAGGTCACCACTATTTTTTAAAAATATAAAGAGTGAAAAAGGCAGAACTAGAAGAACATAGGGTAAATTGATTTCTAGATGTGGTTAAGTGTGGATATTTTCCTGACTTGCTGCTAACTATGCTATCTTTACATGTGCATCTGAAATGCAGCATCTTGACTGAGTATTACATTATTCTCTGAATAATGGAAAGATAGAAGGCAATGTATAAAATATGCTACCACACATAAACATAAATGTGCCCGCAAAGGGCACAGAATTGATTTCTTTAAAAAGTGTTAAAATTCAAAAATTTACTTTAGCAGTTGTATAGAATGTGTTTTTACTACTTCTTAAATTACCACAACTATTTAAATCCCACCACTATCTAAATTACCACAAAAATATTTTGCTCTCAGTAACATAGCAGAATTTAGTTTCTGACTAAGCAAATGGGGTTTTTTTGTGCTTTAACTTTGCAGGCTGTGTCCAATGATTCTGTGGCAGTGCAGCCTGCAGTGCCTAAAGATGAGATCAAAATTAAGCATCAACAAACTTAAGCATTGTTCATTATTTTAGTTAAATAGAGAGTAGTTCTGCTTAGAGTTGTGCTATGCAGAGAATTTGAGCTGTGCTAAGCAGCAAAAATTGTCCTAATTTTACCATTAATTTACCTCACTTCTTCAGAAAGGATTTTATTGTGCTCATAATTAATCTGAGGACATTGTAGAGGGAAATCTTACTGGGTGCATGTTTCAGGTCAGTATATGAGAGGTGTTTTATTTCACAAGTTCTTTTTCCATCTGTTGATATGGATCAGATATCTGTGTCATCTTCTCTGAAGATTGGGAGACACCGGACAAGCTACAGAGCCGCTGTTGCCCACCCATTTAATTACACTCTGAAGCAATTGGAGGTGCATTCCCTGTCAGAAAGAAGGGGCAGAAAGTACAACCAGCAGGTGAGATCATGAGGCTGGGCTGCAAAACACACAGCTGTGATACTGCATTTACAGTGTGCCTTTCATCAATTCATCCTGAGAATTGCAGAACCAGAAATCATCCTGAAAAATGTAAAGAGCACTGAGTGCTGTTATCTCCTTGTGTCCAAACCACCAGCACTGTTTCCTAGCCAACAGTCTTGCACTTTTAGTATTGACCCATTTTGGATGGGAGGAACCCAGAAGTGCCCAGGAACCTGCCAGACAATGAACAAAAACTCCTAGTCTGCACACACAAGAAAAACAACAACAAAAAAACCAACCTCACAATAAAACCAAACCAGAAACCCCTTGATACCCCTATTTTAGACTGTATAGGAAATTGCAACACAAATGTGAAAATGTGCAAGATTAGAAAGGCTTTAAGCTATAATTGTGAAATGCACTTGCAAAGCGTATATAGGGAAAAAGAGGAGGAGGAACTCCACATATCATCCTTCCAGATCAAATACTACAGTATAATTTCTGTCTGACAATGCACTGTGTGGGTCAGGACACTGCAGCTGCTGAGGTGAAGACTTTGAGCAATAAGCTGTGCCAGCTGCACAGTGTTTGTTCATCTGAAGCCCTTTGGTGCTCAGGGAGGTTTTCAAAATACTCAGTATGGTTCCAGAATCATATTCAGAGGAATAAATTCTCTTGTAGGCTCATTATTGCAGTTGTGCCATTAGTAGCTTTGCATGACAGACCCCAGGCAGCTTCCAGAAGGGGTAACAAAAGCCTTCCATGGCCTTGGTTGTAGAAGTGCAGCTTTCCTGGGTTTGTCTCAGGCCCAGAGCTTCCAGACCACTGAGTTCCACAGAGTTCGAACGTGGATCTGTGGCAGCTTTCACTGTGGCTCTGTTTTCCTCCACTGGATGGGGATCATTCTGCTGGTTCTAGTCTTGCTGCTGGGCAAATCCTTCTCTGCTTTCAGCTGCAGGTCTCAGGGAATGCTGGGCAGCCTGCTCACCTCTGGCTGGGGCTGGAGGATAACTCCAAGATGGACATCACTGCCTGGGGTGGCTGTGTGACACTCTCTGCAGGCCAGGTATGAGTCATACATCTCTTGGAAGGGATGAGTGTAGCTGAATTTCTGTGTTTGATCCTCACAGAATGATTTTTTTTTTCTGTACTTGTTACCATATGAAAGTCAACCTTTTTGTGTCTCAGAGGAAGAAAAATAACCCTGTGAAAAATTCCATTTCATGTTGCCAGACATGGTTGTACTTGGGCTGCAGCTTTCCCTCAGGACAGAGCTGTCAGCCTCTTAGGTTTCTTGGGAAAGACTGAAGCAGGGTTTCATGGGTACAGACCATCCAGGGGTTCTCACAGGGTGTCTTTGCCCAGGAAACCTACTGCCCAAGGATATACTGAACACTTTTTAAAAAAATATTTATATGTGTCAATTTTTCCACTTTTCCAGCTTCAGAAAATATTAAGCATGGAGCACCTGCATGCATGTGGGTCTCTAGAGCAAAGACCAACATTGTTTAATGAATACCTAGATCTGAACTGGGATGACAAAAAATTCAAACACAATTTCACGTATGAGGTAAGAGAAGGCAGTTGTATCTGTTGACTCACCATTTTTATGGAAGCTGTTCTCAGTAGATGAGGAATTATTTTGGTTTTAGATGTAATGTTGAGTGGATTTTAAGAAAGCTTCTATAGCACACCATTTTCTGGGAAATATCATTATTTCACTTTAACTTTTACATTTTTCTCTAGACAGGAAGAAATCTAAATGGAGCATAGTTAAGAAAGAAAAGTTTCTTACAAACTAGAGGCCTTACCTGTGCCCTAAATTTGCAAAACTTGTAGGATAGGGACTGGTAGAAAGGCTGATAAGCCAAAACATTGTCAAATGGAAATGTTATGTTTTGGAAATGTTACGTTAAAATCCTGAAGCTACTGCAATAACAAAAGCCAGCCCCAGGGATGGATGACTGGGTTTCAAGGAGTGTCTAAGATCTTGCTGTCATCTTTTAACTTTGTTTTCTTGATTCATTGCAGAGAAATCAACTCTTGTATCCTGATAAGTTTCAGTTAGAAGCTGTTCTGGAAAATGTTTTCCTGACCCCCTGTGCTAAACAGAAGTTTCTGGGTAAAATAGAAACAAACTACTGCTCTTCCCTGGATTACTATACAAGCTTTGAGTTCTGTGACCTTCCAAATGTAAGTCTGACATAAACACACTGAACCTACTTCAGTTTAAATGTAATTACTCATGTGGAGACTTAGTTTTCTTCAGCTGCAGCTCTTCAGAAGACTTACCATACTTCTGTAGCTTAAATAAGTAAACAGTGTCATTTGATGGACTGAGGCAGAAAGGTTCTGTTTGTTACCATAATGTATTCTATAGGTCCTTTTATGGTTGTAAACATTCTCACTTCCTCCAAGTTCTTTCTTTCCTGTTCCTCTTTCAGAGGTATCTTAATTTCATGTTTCTGGAGAATACCAAAACAGGCTCATAAGTGATCAAAAAGGAGAGTAGAGAGGAGTAAAAGTGCTTTCCTTCCCCTGTGGGTAAAAGTTTGCAGTTTTTTAATGATTGCTCTGCTGATAGTGATGAACCGTAACATAATCTTATTTTGCTATTACACACATAAACTGAAGGCCCACCCATGATCTTCCTTAGGTGCGTGCTGGTCCTCAGAGGTGCTTGTAGACATGAACTTGGAACCTGCAATAAATGTCTCTCTCCAGTTCCCAGTGGCTAAAACACATCTTGGTTTCCTTATTTAGTGTCAGAGCAGATCACACTCTGTTAGCAACAGGAAAACTTTTTCCCAGACCATGGTGTGATGGAACCTGTTTATAATGCAAAGCATGTATATGCATGTCACTCCAAAAGCAGGTACCTCTGTATTTTTGGATCATTCTCTTCAACGGTATCATGGTTTAAGCCCAGCTGGAAATTAAGCACCATAGCCACTCACTCAAACCTCTCTCTCCCTCCCTTCTCCCTGTGGAATGGGGAGGACAATCAAAAGTAAAACTTGTATGTTGAGATAAGAACAGTTTAATAATTGAAAACAAAGTAAAATACAATAATAATAGTTACTAGTGAAAAGGAAAAAAAACTAAATGAAGTGATGCACAATATGATTGCTCATCACCCCCTGCCCAATGCCAGACCCCCGTTCCCAAACCCACATTTGCCCCTTCCAGGTAACTCCCCCCAGTTTATGTACTGGACATGATATTCTGTGGTGTGGAATATCCCTTTGGCCATGTTGGAACATCTGTCCCAGGCGGGCTTTTGTGCACCTCCTCACTGGCAGAGCAGGAAAGACACACACAAAAAAGTCCTTGACTTAGGATAAACAACTGAGCAAAACCAAAGCATCAGTGTGTAACCAACCCCATTCCTATTCCAAATCCCAAACTGTAGCAGCTACTGAGAAGAAATTAACTCTATCCCAGTCGAAACCAGGACAGTATTCACCTGACCTCCCATGTATCCCCAGCTTTATCAAAATGTCTGGCTAGAGTAGCTGAGAAGTGTAGGAGCAAAACATACTGGACATTTTAACAAAATACAGTTCTCTGCAGCTGTTCCTCTGGTCTTAGGGTGTAATCACTGAACATGCTTTGTTACAGCACAGAAACTGAAGGTGTAATGAAGACAGTGCTGTGGGAGCAGGAGGATGTGCTGGTTTCTGAAACTACAAGTTCTGTTCGTGGTGTAATTTCATGAGAATGCTGCCACTACACCTCCTTACTAGTCAAAGCAGAGCCCATTTGTTTGGAAGAATTTGGAAGCTTTAACACCTTTTTTTTGTGCATACTTAGGTAATTGTTTTATCTGGAAAGCACCAGCTCAACAAAGATGACATCATTTTGCAGTCAGAGGGCAGATTCCACCTTGCTGATCATGGGAGAGATGAGGGGTTGATTGGAATATCCATAAAGAATCAGAGCACTGCTGATGTGAAGAACTATTCTCTGGAAATTGAAGTGAGTTTCTATTTTATTTTGCTGGCACTGGGGTTTGGATTTCAAAGGCCTACTGCCATCTATTTCCCAAACAGATCAGGCACAGGCAGTGACTGTAAAACAGCAGGACATAAAACACTCCTGGTTTCGGTAGTGCTGTCCCTAAAGGAGCAGTCAGGCAGCGTCCATGTGGTGTGACTGACAGACAAAGAAGGCACCAACTTTAGTTCTCTGTAGAGCTGTCACAAATAAAGCAAGTGTGTTTCTAGTGGAGTGTATCAATTTTAACAGGCTATGTGCTGTTCTAACTCTCCTTCAGCATGACTGCTTTGTTGTGTGAGGTATGGGGTTTTCACCTCGTCAGAAGAAAGAGGGAAACAAAATACAATGCTTACACAAAGCATAATTTACCAGAAAAAAGAACTGGCAAAAAAAAAAAGAACTAAAAAAGGCACAAAACAGCTCATATGATGCTCATTCTGAGACAAATATCTTCCTTTTTCTCTCCCCTCCCCCCAAATTTGCATTTGCTTTTAATTTCCTGTAAAATTAATATGGTGGAGAGGCAGATGGAGGCAACAGAGTGAGGCAAAAAAACTATACAGGGTTGGCACCATCCAAACTCTTCATTAGCAGGAATGTGGGTACTCAGGCACTAACTGAGACAACAGATCATTCCTTAACAAAATTATGATGATGATTTAATCAGTAACAAATACTAAATTATTTTTCCATTCCTCTCTCTTTAGAGAGGAGGGAGATGAAATGAGTATCAGCTGCTCTGCATGAGCTTGTTTCATTCTGTGTTTTGGAATAAATGGCACAAATCAGCAGCCTGACAGAGAACTAACTGGGACATTATGTTTCTTTCATTGCTTCCATTAAAATTTTGTCCACAAGTCTCGTGCTATCCAGTCATTCAGCTCCTGGACCAGTCACTCTGATGCTTGTGCCTCTCTTAGTGTGACTCCTACATAGTGCACAAGCATTGGGAAACATTTCCCTCACCACTTTTCCTTTTGTGGGAAGCACTGATATTTGAGCACCATCTCTGAATGATCATTAATTCTGTGTGGTGGCTTTGAATAAATGTTTTTCCTTTATGGCTGCAGTTTAGAGCCTTTGAAGATATTTGGCTAGGCCTGACAGGAACTGCTGCTTCCTCATCTGTCCAGAGCCAAATCCTGGTGGAGGGGAGTATTGATCAGAAAGAGAAAGTAAAAGTAGCTGCTTCAAAAGGAAAGGAGTGTTTTCAGTACTACATGGGGTATCTGCAAGGTATGTATCTCATTGACCATGTTCTCAGCCATAGGACTTAGTTTTAGGTCATCCTGCAAAGACCAGGGAGCTGGACTTTGTGGGACTTGATGATCCTTATGGGTCCTTTCCAACTGGAGCTATTCTGCAACTCCCAGTGTCATTGCTATGAAGAGACAGGAAGGAAGTCCATGTCTCTAGCACTGAGCTAGCTCATTTCACTCAAGCTATGGTCTTTCAGATAAAGAAAAGCTAAAGTTTAAAATTTGTTACAAAGCTCAGTTTGGGACACACTTTTGTATGATTGCAATAGATGGTAACAAAAGATAGGATTAATTTCCTCTTGATTTAACCATCTTAAAGTTGTGTGCCTTGTTTAAGATAATAATTGCATTCCAAATTCAATAAGGGAGATGAGAGGTGCCTCCAGAGACTGACTGCCACATGCTGGAACAGCTGTATGAACTGGGATGAGTGAACTGGGATGTGTGCAATCACTGGCTGCAGGGGATTGTCTCACAGCAGTCAGCTCTCTCTGACTGACAACTGAGAGGAAAAAAAGGCTGTTCGTTCAAGTTATGCCTGATTCTAGATGAGTAAAGTGAGGTGAAATGAGCTGCGAGAGGTGGGGCTCATCCACATTTCAGCTACAATTAGAGTTGGGTGCAAACCACATAGATTTGGTGGTATCCCAGTTGTCTCAAACTCATGTTGCTGACAATCCCAGCCTTTGTTTCACTTACGGATTTGCTATTCCACGCTTCTGCAGGGGAGTTTCTCTCAGGTTCATGTCCCCACCTGTAAGTGCTATGATGTTTTTAAGATCAGGACCATTATTTTGTGAATCACTGAAGTCAGAAGTTTGTAGAAATGACTCAATTCAGCTCTCTCAACCCAGATTCTATGTGCACCTTGCCAAACATTTGTTTATGCTCATCAGTGCTTCTGTAGAAACAACTTGTATGTGTGGTGGGTAGAAGTGACAGGCTTTCATTTAAGGGCTGAGCAATTTTGAAACATCAGCAACAAAGGACAATAAGGACTAAAGTAGAAAAAAAGGCTGGTAAATCAGTATGACCAAGAGATTTAGATTTACACTAATCCAGTGCTTCCTTTGCAGTAGCAAATCTTGACAAGCCACACAGAAGAGAGCAAACTTAACACTGATCTAATTGTCTCCTGTTTATCTCTTCCATTTTGTTTTGTTTTTTTCCTCCACACCTAACACACTCAAACTGATTGATCACCTAAGTAATTAAAAGCTGGCTTTGAAACCATGTCTGTCAATGTTGTTCCTGTAAATGAAGGCTCTCTTTTCATTCCTTAAGGGGATTTAGAAGAAGGAATGGAAGTCAGTGCTTGTTCTGATGGGAAACGGATGGCTGCCATTAACACCTATCTCAGCATCAATGGTAAAAGGCAGGAAAACGTGGGACAAGTGACTCTAGCAGCTGCTAATGGAAGCTTGAGTTTTCTGGCGCATGGATGTGGGGATCCAGTTCTTAAGGCTGAGGTGAGACCCTTGAGTGGCTGTTAACTGCAACGTGATTTTCCCAGAATTTTATTTGTCATTGTAATAGAGCACCTTCCATGTAGGCGAGTTTGGTGAGTGACCAGGCAAAATTATGCAATGTTTTAATTATTTTCACACTGATGTCGTTGCCACGGTGAGAACTAAGAAATGCAGCCATGCCTAGAGATAGAAAATACAGGACCCTCTTCTAAAGGGTGGATCCTCTGAGGAAGGTAAGTAAATAAAGTGAGAGCAGTAGTAACTGCTCAGTTTTTGTGTTGGTTACAAAACTAATGATTAGAATCCTGAACGTACTTTCACTTTTAGTAGGGTTTCACATACTCTCTGCTTGGGGAAGGCTTTTTGCTTTTTATCGCTTGACTTTTCTGTTCCCTTATCTATCCATTGAATAATGCAGAAGTAGTTTCCCCTAAGAAATGTGAGGCCACTGTGGGTGTTTGCTGGCCTTTAAACTAGTACCAACTTTGAATAATTTGGATCCAGCACAAGCAATTTTAAGTAATGAATTCAAGGTTTTAACAATCTTCACACAGAATAAGCTTAATGAAATTGGGAGCCTTTTGAAAGCTACACTGACTGAGAAGATAAAGAAGTTTGATGGACACCTGTGGAGATTCAGGAGATCAGTAAGTATCTGTGCATGGTCTGTGAAAACACCATGACGTGTTCATGCAGTGTTAGTTAAATATCATTATATTGCCTGCAGCTGTTTCCTTTTGCTCAAACATTTCAGTGATTATTCCTGTTACTGACCTGTAACTCATACAGAGACAAAAAGCATGTTTAATGGTGGAGATCCTGTATCTCTGCACCAACACTGCCGAGTCAGAATTGCCTCCCAATGAAGTCAAAGCTGCTTGAGATCACTGTGTGTTTTGAAACTGCTTCTTTTTTGAAACCACTGTAGGTGCAGCATGTTGGCTTCCTGTCTGAAGCAGCTGGCTGGCCTTCAATGGCCTTGCAAAGGGCAGCAGAATTCCTGCACAGTGGGACTACAGCTGTCACCGAGGTGTGGAAGCAAAGTGGAATCAGACACATTCTGAGAAGCAGGATCCCACTTTACCTGGAGAAAATTCAAGATGTTGTCCAGCAAATGCAGAATGAATTACAAAGTAAGCAAAACGTTGCAAAGCAAGAATAGGGAACACGTCAGTGCAGGGCAAACCAAACTTCACTGTGGACTATAAAACATACTGAACAGCACAAAGGTTTCTATCTTGATCTAGCAAGAAGTGCTGACCTTGGCTCTTAGTGTACAGAGTGGGAGCCTTGATGCAATAAGCTCCAAGAAGGCTCTCTGTAAGCACCTTTCTAATGAAATCAGTGGTGAGGCTCTTTCTCACTTGCTGGAGGCTGGGTTCAATTGGATGAGAAGAGAGTCCTTAATTCCTAAGCTGAAGTATTTCTGCTAACAGTTCCCTGGCAAGCCTTTCCTCCCAAAGGGCTGTTCATATCCATCCTTGAGTTTTTAATGCTTATACTAATTGGATTTCACTTGATCTGTTTTTTTCCAAGCCTATCCAGTAGCCACTAATTCACTGTTCAGCTGGACTGTGGCCCATACTGAAACCTTTGAGAAATGTGGTCAGCTGGAATTAGCTGCAAGAACCTTTGGTTCTCACAAGGGTAAAGCCTCACTTGGGGCCACTTAGCTCTAGGCTATTCCCTTTCAAAAGTTTAGTTTGGTTGATATACCATGCTTGAAATCAGTTGTGACCAATCTGTCCTGTAGCTCAGCAAGAGCAGTCTGTGCAGTAAGTAGAGCAGTGTTACTGCATGTCAGTAACAGCTCGGATGGGAATGCATTGCAGAGCATCCCTTACATTCCTTTTGGACAGCAGCAATGTATTTATAAGGGGTCAGGGTCAGAGCTAAACGGCTCTTTCAGTTCACAGCTTTGCAATGTGCCTGACTGCCATGGAAACACAGCTGCCTCTTCCACTTTTCTATGCTCCTCCTTCACTTATGCTGGAAGTTGGGTGGAAACAAACAAGCAAACAGCCACTTTGTACCAAACCACCTAAGGTTTGTCCCATTAATGTGTTTGCTTCAGAGCCACTAGCAACTTTGAAGGACGCCTACTACGATGTAACCTTGAAGCCACTGGATGAAGTCTGGAAAGAGAAGACAGAAGAGCACATGAAGAAAATCCAGGCTTTCTTACCCAAGATTATAAAAGATGTGTGGCTAATGGAACCAGTCCAGGTGGCATTAAGGGTTGTGAAAGCAGGCTTGGATATGGTTGGTATAACTCAGTTCTCCATTTCTAATGGTTTCAAAGACAAGGCCTACAAATTTAAGTCTCAGCTTTGAACTATGGATACACAAAAATAGTTAACTATTTTTGTTTATGGAAATAGTGCACTTGTCTTTCCACATAATAAGCTTGTGCACAGCTGATTTACTGTTCTTGCAATATTTGTCCCGCTTTGAAAGAGTACTTTTTTTCCAGCTAGAGGAGAGGTTGTTTTACTAGTTCTGGCTGGAATCACAGCAGCACTATCTGTCATTCGTGTGGCTTTTACTTTTCTTGCATAGAGAGGAGAAATTGTGATTCCAATAAACAGTGTACAAATAAATCTGGGCTTTTCTAGTTGAAATGAAAAGCATAAAAGACATATCATGAGGTTAATTTATATTATTAAAGATACCAGTCCTTTCTAAGCTACTGAAGCACATTAACATAGTGAAGCATTGCTACACTTTAAGTCATGTTATTTAGAAACAATACATTTCTGTCCATTGGTGTTGTGACTAGAGTCTGTCCTCTGGATGTTATTAACCTCTACATGACAAGATGCTGTCAGGCAGGAGACAAATGCAAGAGATACTGAATATTTTGCATTTTGATTTAAAACTCATTTGCAAGTACTAACTCCACTCTGAAGCCATACTGAAATTGCTTTTATAATCTGTGACTCTCCAACAGGCTACACAGCAGGTGTTCAGGTGGGCAGAGGCCACGTTTTCCAGAGCTGTGAGCAAGATCCGGAAGCCCTTGCTGAGCCTGTACAGGTTTTCACCCAGGTAACCAGTGGTTTTCCAGGATCCCTGCTCTGGGCAGTGTTCTAAAAGGATATGTGCATAGTTACTCTTCCTGTCAGTGTGCAGCTGAGGGTTCTGGACAGCCACCCAACCACTCTTTGCTTTGGTCACATCACATCCTAATGTTTATTTTTGTTGGCTGCCAGGCCTACTGTGTTTGAAAGGACCTACTGGGCAGCAAACAGGGTATCAGAAACTGATAACTGGCCTGAGGTGGCCTGGGGCAGTGCAGCTCTTGGCCAGAGTAGGGTTGTGTTTAGCTGTTCTAACCAGACTACAGTTCTTATGAATATTTCACTTCACCATTTCTAATAATAAAGCAACAGCATTTCATCAGTTCAGCAGATAAGGGGTGTTCTCTTTGTATTCTACAGGAACTGTTCAGTGGCAGGAAAGCTGCCAGTACTACCTAAAGCAGACCTGTCCCTGCAGCTGGCAAATGTTACCACTTACCTCATTGGAGAAAAAATTATGAGGCCTCTGCAAGACCTCTACAATCTCAACATACTTGCAGAATACTATAGATTCAAAAGGAGGATGATGGAGAGCCCCTTTGAATGTAAGCCCTTTCAAAGTGCTGCTTTGTTTTGTACCTGGGTCTATTTCCACTTAGTAGTGTATTTTAAAAATTGTATCTGGAATAGGAATTTACATAGAGATGGTTGCTAATTAATAGTTTTCCTATCAACTTACTTTTAGTCTTTCTTGTAAGATAGTGATGGTATGTATAAGATCAACACTCTGGGCAAAGCTGACATGCAGTAACACTGCTCTACTTAATATTAGTGCAAATTTTGTAACTCTTTACACTTGCTGCTCTTGAGACTAGAAACAGCAGGTGGTATTTATCTGCCTTATCCATATGCTCTGGTGAGTTGATTCTGTGGGTCACTGCCAGTCACACCTGCTGGGTCTCTGTCCTGGCACAGAGGCTTGGAAACTGGTAACTTCACCTCTGCTGCCTCTAAGATGAGCAAGCTACCAAAACTTTAGCAACAGTACTGCCTGTAAAAGTATTGCTAAATGCCAAAGGAATGCACTAACAGTCCCAACTGTCCCTTAGAGAGAATGGCTTTTCCAGAAAACGCTTTTTAATGGTTTTCTCCCAGTACAGAGAGACCCAACAGAGGGTTGTGAAAGTAGCTCCTAGTGACCCAATAATCTGAGTCATATATCAGCAGGGTTTCCTGGACTGCAGCTGTTTGATGCACTGGTTTGGAAGGGTCATTTTTGGAGACAACTTTGGAGAACTAATTCTTGTGTTTTCTGCATAAGAATGTATAATGTGTGTGTGTTTATAAATAAGACTGTCAAGTAGTACAACAAATTAAGATGAGCTTTGAATCCCAGTTCCAGTTTTTTAAAGTTTTATGGCACTCAGGTAAATCTATAACAAAAAATAAATCATTAAATTGTTTCGTTTCCGAGAAAAGTTTTGTTACAGATCAACTATAGTGTAACTAATGAAAATGTAAGTATAGTAATGTCACAACAATAAGTTGAGAAATTATTTTAAGAGTATGACAGCAAGAAGCTGTGTGTGGTGCATTATGTGCAGCATTTACTGCTCTGTGGAAAACTCACTGTTTCTTCTGAAATACCATTCTCCAGATCATGCTATGTTAGTGGGGACCAAGCATCTTGTGACTTTTGATGGAAAAATGTATGATTTGGCATCAAAGTGCAGTGTGCTTCTTGCCAAGGATTTTGTTCATAGTGCTTTCACTGTAATACTAAATGAGGAAACTAGGAACTCAAGATCACTGTATGTGGAAATGAACCAGACTGTGATCACTATCTACCCACAACTAAAGGTAGGAAAATCAAGTCAAACATTTATTATTTTTGGCAAAAAAATTCTTCAACTGACAAAAAAAAAGTTTTTAAACTATTAATGCACAAAACATAGATCAGAAGCACTCTCAGGCAATGGCTTTAAAGTAATAGCTTCTTAAAAAGAAAATACCTTCCAAACAAAACCAGTTTAACTCAAGGGCTGCCGCTTTGCTCTCTGTATATGACAGAAACTTTTCAACTTTCTTCTGACATGGTCAAAGAGAATAGCAGTGAGAGGGACACTTGGTGCTTTCTGCTCTTTCAGAAGTTTAACACAGCCCTATTCTTATTCCCTTAATTCTGGGCTAAGTTGGCCTCATAGCACCTGCAAATCCACTGTGCTTGCCTGTGACTGAACTTTCACTATGACAGGTTTGAAACTGCATTTTCATTTTAAAACAGATATCCAAGATGTATAATTTCTCCTTTATGGAAGAGAACTGCCAAGTCCTGGATCAATCCCTTGAAAACAGTACCATGAATTCAAGGCAAGGAACCAACAAAATAGAAATATCTGATCAGAAAGGAGTTTCTGTCTCTTGTGACTTTCAGTATGATCTCTGTACTGTCACTCTGGCTGGGTGGCACCATGGTGAGTATCAATCATACAGCTGTTGTCAGCTGTTAGTAATTTTTGCTATCTCTCTGAATTATTTTTATTACTGGCAGTACCAGCATCTATGCTGTCTTTCACTTTTTCTTCCCCTCTTCATTTATAGACACCCTGAAAATGGCCCTAGGCATTCCCAGTAATGGCCAAATAGAGCATGGAATGCACCATTCCAGGGAGAAAAGCAAGTTTTGGGTTACTGTTGATTCAATGCAATAAAGCAGACACAAATCAGGGGCAGAGGTACTCCAGTCAGCCCAGCTCCAAAATCTGGTTGAGAATCTGCTCTAGAGCAGGCTTAGCTTGTCAGACCTGCAAGACAACTAAAGAGGGAGGCCCAAAACCTCACAGGGATTTTTGTATACTTGGAATGCATTCATGTACCATCCATGTACCCCACGCTATTCTGAAAGTCACCCCTCAAAGATTAGCAGAGAATGGATCTGATGCTGTGATGTGCTCAGAAGCCCATGACCAGCTGAGACACGAGATGGCAACACAGGCTGGGCAGCTTCCCCTCTTCCACAACAGAGCTGAGCTCTGCTGGACAGAATAATCAGAGCCCAGAGACAGCTGCTGTAATATTCCTACACCTACCTACTCCTGACAATTCCTATTTTACTCTGTTTCTATTTCCTCCCAGGTGTTTCAGCTGGGCTTTTTGGTACCAATGATAATGAAGCTGGAAACGAATGGATGGTGCCTAATGGTTCCTTCACTGACAATGTGAAAGAGTTCACACAGAGCTGGCAGGTAATGAGCTGAGGGGCTCCTGTGTGCAGGGCTGCTGACAGAGGGCACTGTCTGACACACTGGATTGGCTTAGATGAACTAAAGCTCCATAGTGCTCCAAAACAGCAGCACACTGCATATGTTTTGCTATTGTTTTGTTTGTCTAACCAGAGAAAAGATTGCACATATTTGCTAAAAACTGTTCAAGAATTCCCTGCAAATAGGCATTGAATATTTTTGGCCTACGTGGTAAGGTAAAACAGAGGTGGCTGTTGCTGATTTTAGAAGAAACTGATATTGGAGCTAAGTATCTTTGATGTTTTCCTCCTTAGAGCACCTTTTCCTGGAATGCAGGGACAGGTGGTACTAGGTCTGGGCCAAATCTGTACGTTCATTCATCACTCAGGCTACAGTCTGAAGTTTTCCTTAGAGCTGTTAGTTCTAGAAGGGTATGTTGAGCCTCTTAATTTTCTTTGTTCTTCATGCTTTACATCTTATCAATAAACAGAACTTTAGAAACAAGTAACTAGTTAATTTGTTCTACATCCCCACACCACTAAGTATTCAGATCTTTTTGGAAGGTTAGCTGCTGCTGTCAGTTACTGACTTGCATAAAAAGACACCCATAACTATCATAAATAAATGTTGTAACAATTTTATACCAGTAACATTGTAGCTCTGCTTAATTCACATACTCTGTCATCAGCTGCAAATAATCTAAATACACAAACGTGCAGTTGTACAGAACCATTTGTGAATGCAATCAACCAAGAAAAGGAGCCTTAATATGCTCTCAAGCCATGTTGACAGGATCCTCCAAATTCCTTCCAAATCTAATTTTAAGAATCTATTACCAAAAAGAAAATTAACCAGCATCTTATTACCATAAAGATTTTGTGAGTCTTCCATTTATCCTGTCTCACAGAAGATGTCTGAGTTCTGGGAACAGAAATCTCATTTTCAGCTTTATGTCAGTACTTTACTGTAAAAGAGAGAATTGCTCCAAGTATCTTGTACTTCTTGCTGTTGCAGAGATACAGTTAATGAGCTTGCAGCCTATGTTTATGTTAATAATGGGGCAGGATCCCAATGTGACTGACCATTGGCACAATTTTCTTAATTGCTACAAATATGAACTTCTAATATACTCATAAAAATTCAAAACTCCCCAGAGATTCTGAACAAAAGAATCAATTAAAAGCAATATATAAGAAACTTAGTGTCATACAGAAGCAGGGCAGTCCCAAGTGCCCTTCTTTAGGGGCAGAATAGCTGCACTTGCACTATTGATTGGAAGGGCTCACACTGAACTATGAACTCTGACTGCAACTTGTTCCCAGGAGCTTTATCACAGCCTCTGTCATGCACAGACCTTGCAAAGGACGTCAGCACAGCTCCAGCATCACAAGGCCAAGGCCACACAGCAGGAAGGGACTGAGAGTCTGACTCCTGCAGGGTGAGGGTTAGCACAGAGTAAACTGCCAGTTCATTTTCCTTAGTAAGTAAAGTAACTAAAATTCACACTTGCTTAAAGAACTTTTTGGTGGTATGGTTTTGTTGTTTTTTTTTTTAAAGCCACCTTTACTTATGAATAATCCAGCAAGGGTATGAAGCTTTTTTTTCTCTGTCAGAAAGATCTAGTAAAAGCACAACTTTGACCTGTCGGATCTGTATAAAAGAGAACTAGCCAACTACCTGCTATGTCAGCAACTACGCACCAAAATCCTTCCGTGAATAACAGAATCAATAGCAAAAGGAAACAAGGTCAATCTGCAAGGTGCCTCTCAATATTAATGAACAATAAACATTAGAACAGGGTACTGAGCTGCCCATATCATCCTTCAAACCAGCTCACACTGGAAATCTGAAGAACTCATCCCACCCTGATGTATGCAAAAAACCCCCAAAATACACCAACTTCAGTAATTCTGTTTTCCCAGGTGAGTAAGTGCAGTCTCGTACAGAAGAAAGAGAAGCCATGTCCAATTACAGCTAAGCAAACCATCTGTAAAGTGTTCTTTGAAGAACCACATTCACTTCTTAGGAACTGCTTCAAAGTTGTAAGTAGAACTCCAGCCAGAAGCACTGTCTTAATTATGTGTCATACTTCCAAGGAGGCCACATAACCATTGCAAGGATATAGAAGTTTAGTTGCAGAGAACTTTAGAAGTAATCAAAACAGCAATCCAAACAGAAAAAAGGTGTTTTTATCACCATAAATATAAATGGAGGTTTTTGACATCTATAGCGTAGTGGCATGACTGTACTGCTCTTTAGCATGCAGGTCTAGAATTTGGAAACAGAAATAACCTCCTCACTGTTAGGAAGGTAATAAAGGCTTATGAATGGTCCTAACCAGGCAGAGGGAGAGGGGACACAATCCAAACCTGTGGGTTTACCTGCAGGTCCCCCTGCTCCCCTAACCCCTCCCTTTGTGCCCAGGTGGAGCCCGAGCCATTCTACACCATGTGTACACAGGACACCTGTGACTCCCCTGCCTTGGGGGCTGCCTGCAGTTTAGCAGCAGCTTTTGTTCATTTGTGCAACCGGAATTTTGTCCCTGTGGAAATCCCTCCACAGTGGTAAGTTTCATTTCTTTTACCACCCTGAATATTCTGACTGCATTGCTCCAGTACTTACATGTCTGTAATGCAAGAACACATGAGAAAATGAAACTAATGAATCTGACTGTGGTCATGAGCAAAACTGATTCTATTCCCAGAAATGCTTTTCTTGCCTCTTGGCTCCCTCCCCTTCCTGCTGTTCACTCATAAGCACACCAGAGCCCATCCACTGCACACTCTCTACTGCCTTTCTTATTTTGTCCTAATGTGCTGTGTAACAGAGGCAGAAGGATACCTGCAGAATACTGTGTAATGTCCCCAGGAGTTCCTCCTCTTGGATGCTATTTCTGGTTCCATTTTTTTTTTGGTCTGAATAATGCATTTGGATTCATATTAACAACAATACATATACAGACACAAAACACTCAGAGACTTATTTTTGTACTTTTCAGTATCTAATAATGAAATTTATCCATCTTTTCAACCTAGAATATAGAGATTATCAATACCTGTGTTTTAATGCAGCTGTCATCCAGATTGCATTGTTAAGTGGATTCCTGGAATATAGCCAAGAAAGGTGAAAAGCCTGAATAGAGCAGTAGCACTTGCTTGAATTTTTTATAATTACAAGGCTTTCCCACTTCTGTAGTTATTGTGCCAATTTGTGTACTCCAGAATTGATTGGACCCACATGTGCTGCTAACTGGAGTTCCATTATTGATACTCTTGCCCAAGAAGTAACTCACTGTATTTTTACAAGACTGCAGTGGAGACATTTACACCAAATAAATGGGAGAATCATGCAGAAGAGCTAATTATGCTTTTGCTTGAAATGAAACACTTGGGTTTACTCCTTTTATGCTCCATGCTTTGCTAAGGCTTAGTAATGAAAAGAGGGTGGGGTTTTTAATATATGTAATGAAACATTATTTATTTGCATTTGTAAACCCATTACTATCTCAAAGAACTGATTTGATGACTACAAACCCATTTGTAGTATGCCTTGAAAAATTTACAATTACTACCTGATTTCTTTCCCATTAAAGAAGGGAGTAGCATTTGTAGATGGGTTTGCTGGCCATAAAATAAAAACCTAGAAAAAGAACACTGTGTCTGTAAGTGCATCACATCCCACTCCCACACAATGAAACAATGTTGTGTGTCAGTATCAGCCTGAGCTGCTCAGTTCACTCAGCTCCTAAGCAGTGGATGATCAAGACATTTCTGAGTAGCATCTTGTAGGGAGTGAGTGGTTTTAGCTCCAGTAGTTACATAAACTCTTCAACTTGTAAATATGAAATACAGAGACAAATTTTGTTAACTCTGAGTCAACAGGATATTCAGCTGAAAATAAAGTTTTAGAATAGCTTGGTAGCTGAATGATTGCAATCAGCTAGTGCTGCTAGTTTACATTATCCCATTTCTGAAGAAAAGGATTGGAATGAAGGTGGACCACAAGCTCAGTTAATAAGAACATGCTAATAAAGAAGCAAAATACATTGGGGATGTACACATGAATCATACTGCAGACAAGAAATACTTCTTCTCTATTTAGCTTATTTCGTGCATACAGTTTTGAACACCATGTTTTACTTAAACTGTGAACCAGTTGAGAACCAGTCCTGGGGAAAAAATAGAAGGGTTGAGGAAAGATGAGTTAAGTCTTTAAATATGTAAATACTCTAAAGAGAAGGAAGTTGAACAGACCAAACTAAGGGAGAATGAGGTCTGACACAGTGAAAGAGTCTGTAATGGTTGGGTTACTCACAAAGAGTAACTGATAACCAGCAACAGTCATGAGAGCAAAACAAAAAGTGACTGTCAGCAGAAACTACCTCTGCACTATTTCTTAGAAATTCATGCTTGTCAAGCAAAGATCTTCCATTGAATAGCTGAACTACCCAGACCTCATAAACTTTAGAAATAATGCTGCCCTTTTCCTCCTAAGTGTGAATTTATCAAACAGAGAACCTTACATCTTTATTTCAGTTTAGTGATCTAAGATAAAACCATATCTAAAATGCTGGAGTACTTTCCCCACAGTGTTTTGATGTCATAAATATATCTGATGCTATTTTCCCTTCAGAGATTTTTTTCTATTTCACTGTAATGAGAGGTTGCATTACATGTGACTTTTATTTACTTATCACTTACCTGGACTTCATCTCTTCTTCATTTCAGCTCGAGCCAGTTCTGAATGGCAGATACCAGCCCTGAAGATGGAAGAACCCTTTCAGCACCCAAAACAGAACAGTTATATTAGGTAGACAAGTTAGAGGCAAGAAGAGGGAGAGAACGGTAAAAGTGTGAATGCATTAGTGTTAACTGTGAATATAGTGAAGTATATATAGTACAAAAGGAAAGCTTTCCACCCAGAACCCCTGAGGGCAAGAGGAATTATTTCAGTATATTGACAAGAAACTATAATCAACCAAAAGAAATCGGATGGGAAAGTATCAGTTACTCTAAAAAAATTTTCCCATTTGGTGGCAAAATTGCCTCTCCACAGGGCTTGAACCATAGCCCAAATACACTGAATAGCTGAGAAAAGCTCTCTTCCAGCACAGATTAGTACAAATGGACTACTTTGTGAAAGCAGCATCATCAGCTTAGAGTCAGCAGAGATGCTGACTTCTTTCTTCTCCAGAAATGAAACTCCACTGTTCAGTGGTTCTGGAGAAAGTTATCTATCTTTTTCCAGGGAAGTGCTCCAACACACAAGAAGGCTAAGATAGAAATAAGATGGGTAAATAATGGAAAACAGTTAATCATTTTCTCATTTTTATGCTGGTTTATTTTTCCCTTATTAATGTACACACTGTTAAATGAGAAACAGCCTTCTTGGTTTCTGTGCACCAGTTTCACATTTTCCCTTTGTGTCTTTAGAAACCCCTTGTCAGCAGTCAGTTGATGTGTTGGGAAAAGGTGACCAATATCTATCCTACCCATGAAGTAACGTTAGGGTGTTATAGCTACTGTTGTGTGTCTCACCTGTTAAATCCCTTTCTGTATTGTAGGTCACTTGATTTAAAAACTGCATTACCTTTCTCCACACAGTGCCTGGAATGCAAGCTATTCCTTGGTAAAAGGTAATGCTACAAACGCAATGTTTGCGTATTATGCAAACATTGAAATAATGGTGTTTTGTACTATGACATCATGCTAATAAACATTTGACTGCCTTATTTTTAAGCTGAAGTACATTTTTATTGATTATTCCTTCCAACAAAGCTGCACTGACCTCTATAGAGAGTTGGAACTGGCTGGGTTTCACTGGCTCACAGAAAAAGCTAACAGCTGTCTCTTATCTCCTGTATGCTGCTTGCAGCTGCACTCGCTTTCTGAACAGTTACTCTCCAACTTGATACAAATTAAAACATGATTCCTACACTAGTCAGGAAAAAATCCTGCAATTTTTAAGATTCCCACACACATGGGAAATCAAAACTAGAATCATACTAGAAATCAAAACTTCCTCTGTAATAATTTTATACCTGCACCCTTGTAAAAAGCCAAAATTATATGAAATATTTCTGGAAGTTACAGAATATTTATATACCAGTTATTAAAAACCACGTAATTTTCTCCCCAGCCACTGAATGTCACTTCACTCCCCAGCTAAGCACACCAAGCACCTCTGAAAAAAAGGTCCTGTGGTGACAGTTTCAGGAATAAAGAAAAATATCAGTAAGTAGAGGAAAAGATTGAGAAGAGCTCAGACAGCAATACAGAAATACAGGAATTTAACTAAATGCTAACTGCAGACAGCTACACTGAGCTGGATGAAGACACCAGGTCTCCTCTAAAAGCTGTATATAACTTATCACTCATAATAAGCCATTTAACTACCAATAAACATTTTTAACTGCAGCCATTTTGCTCAGTCCAGTTGTTTGGTATCTCTGAGCTGTTCCCAGATTCTCCACGTGCACAGTTCCTGTCTAGATGCTCTTTAGTGAGTCAGGAACTTGTACAGGCCCTGGACACTCCTCAAGCCCTGAAGCTCAGCAGGAGCCAGACCCAGCCCCACTCTGACCCTAGAGCCACAGGCCAGCTGGAAACCCTGCTGACCCCATGGGCTGGCCTGTACACCCCACTGACCCCATGGGCTAGACACCCTGCTGACCCAGGGCACCTGCCTGCACACAGAGCATGTAGGAGACACCACTTACACTGAGCAGGGCTAACAGAGCCTCCATCGGGGGTGAGGAAAAAAAAAAAGAAAAAAAACTCCAAACCACCCCACACTTAAGTGAGGTGTTCCAGGTCATGTTCATAATTGGAGTTTAGCACTGATTCATAGCTGTCATGAATAAAGCCTCATCTCCATGTTTCTGCATTGGCAGCTGTGCCTCTGCTCCCTGCCCGAGTCTGCGGTCACACCTGTTCACCAAATACCTGCCCACGAACAGCCTGACACTGACAGCAGTGTCACAGGCCATGGGGTTCTTCAGCTGAACTGTGTAAACTCTTTAATGAACCAATAAAACCACCCAGCCAGACTGTTTTTAAGTGTGCCTTATTTACTGCATGGTAATGTCTCATCTGGGGAATTAAAAAATGGAGCCCGCACATCACCTCCCTGCCTAACAGAGTAGAAATGGCAACTCCTATCAGCAAACACACCACCAGAGTGATGGGGGATGTGGGGAAGCCCATTCCAGGTGTCCCTGGAGGGAGGGACAGCAGTCTCCCTGCAGGGCAGTGTGCCAGTTCTACACAAAACAGCCCTGATAGACCTTTGTGATTTCTCATGGATGTGAACTTCTGGAAAAGAATTACCTTGGAAGGGTTTGACTGAATAATTTATCAGATCAATCCATCAGCTTCACTCTTTCAAAACTGGCTTTTTTCTCTGCACTAGCCCTGGCTTTATCAGGACTAAACTTTTAGTAGGTAACTACTGGCAATGCTGCGCATTATTGAACACTTTGACTGAAGTAATCCAAACTGTTCATGGCTCAGATGTAGATAATGCAGTACATAAACTATGTTGTCATATGGCAAATACATAAAATCCACTGCATATCTCATAGGAACAACACATAGGAATTTGTGCCTCTCTAACTCCTGCTGTGAGAGCACTTTGAACACACCTACCCACAGCAGCTGTCCTTGCAGAGCCCAGACAGCTTCAGTCGTGCTTCCCAGTGTAGTTTTAGTGCTTACAACTCACCTCCAACATGTTCTTTATAGAGAACCCCCACAATCTAAAAGGTTCACAGAATTTCTACATATTAAACCAAGTTAATCCCAAAACAGATGTAACAAGAGCTCAGCTTTGACCTCCTCCTCAACACAGGGCTAAAAAAGCCACTTATCCTGTAACTCCTCAGTTACATACCCTACTGTACAACAGCAACAAAAATCACAAACCCGTGTTCTAACTGCAGAATTTGAGATACAAGGTGAGGAAAAGGGAGAATTCCCAGTACACAGTAGAGCCCCACAATGCTTAAATCCAGAAGCAAGGCCCTTCAGCCCAGCCTTAAACAGTCACCATCAGCCTCTCATTAGCTGGGAGTCAAAGCAATCTCCAGCAGTCTTTTGTTTAGAAGTACAGCACCCACCCTGGCTACAAGTATCTTTTGCTTTGAACTCCTAGGAAAATAATTTTTAATATGAACCAGTTACCAGCTGATATGGTGGTCACGTGGATTATTTCTGAAGGCTACAGCACTCAACACAAGTGGATTTTTTTCCAGAATTACAAACAATAAGTAAACCCAGACTGCCAAATTTTTTTTATCTCTGTATGTCTTGGCATTTCATCAACAGGATCTCAAGAGCACAGGACTTCCACTATCCAACTGCCTGTGATGTGGTCTGGTTTGGAACACTAAACTCAAGACTGGAATTGTACTCTGAAATCCCCTCCTTAGTCTGCAAAGACATGCTTTGAAAACCTAATCCCACCATTAAAAAATTTAATTACCATCACTTGATTCTTATCTTAAATCGTAGGACATTCAATCAGAGATTCTCTTCTCTTCCAATATGCATTCCTAACTGACATAACTCTATTGGACAACAGAGTCCCCAGTCACAAAGCCATTCCACACAGATACTGTAATGCATTCGTCAGGACTCAAATTCTCTTTAGGCAAGATGGAAAATAAAGATTAGTAACATTTCTACTTTTTATAGGTTTCTTGGTGTCATTTCATAGTTTGTTTTTTTTTAGAAAAGGAAAGATAAGAATAGAATATAATTTTGAATTATTTAAACAGTTAAAAATACCATACACTGGAAGACCTTCAAAAAGAAAAATGCACTTAGGGACAGAATGCTTGTTTCTGGAGGTAAAAAGTATTTACATCTTGCACCTGGAGAACCTATTCCAAGGAATCCTGCCTCACATCTTTTCATTAACTTGGCTTCACTGGAACAGAGGGGTCATTACCACTTACAGTATTTCAGAAACTAGAGAGGTATTTTAAGTACAAGACACTGCTAACTGTTACCAAGAGACACCTGTCTTACAAGTAGTTTACAGACATGGTGATTACTGAACTAGAAAATACAGGTGAAAATACAGGTGAAAATAATTATTTCCAAGCACAGCCTAAATAGATTGAAACACATTTTGCCTTGATGCCAGGTACTGAGTTCACCCTGGTAACACAAGTCCTGTGCAGCCCTTGCTGCCACGAACACCCTGTCCACAAACACCACTAACAACTGCCTCAACATGTGCTCCCCCAAACAGAAGCTAACACACAGAGAAACAAACATACAGCCTTTTTAATAGTGTGGACATCTTAATCAAAACATCAAATAGGCACTTCTCAAATATGTTGGTATAAAAAGAGACTGGGAGACATGAACTGTGATTATTAGCAGATAAGCACTGGTCCCTATGCTTAACTGAGCCAAACTTCTCACTTTGGTTTACTCCAGGAGTGGTTACACAGAATAGTCCAATGTTCTGCACCAAAAAGCAAGAGAAAACAAACTTCCAGTTCTTTTAGGCAGAAAGTAAAAGTATTAGGGGATGATTCTGTGCAAATCCTCCACTTCAAGGCTCCACATACTCTTATGGACAGGGTTTTCAGAGAGATCTGTCATCTTTATTGCTCGAAGAATGGGCTCCGGGCTGCAGGACCGCACCACACCCATCACCATTACATACTTCCCTAAAAAACAAGTAAGCATTAAATTTAATTAACCTTTGTATTATCATTTAAATGCGTAAACCAAATTACTTAAAGCCGAGTAAACAGTGCAAATTGAAGATGCTGATACTTGTAAGAAAACTCAAGGAATGACGATTACTTAGAACTAAATTTCAGAAAAAGGCTTCATTATCTGGTACACCCACTCTTACAGCATATTTAACTAAATTTCCACATACAATAAGAGCCAAACAAACACAAATTTGTCCTGCTGTGTGAGTGGACTGAGGATAGGTCAGAAGGCTGAAGTTATAAGCAATGTGCCTATTTTGTACAATTTCTGTAATTCGGCAGACCAATACTCTGGTTGTTCATGGCCTCCTGCGCGGGGCCCGGCACGGCCGCCAGGCCTGGCCCTGGCCTGGCCTGGCCTGGCCGGGGGAGGGGGGATGTGCCGAGCCGCGTTGGAGCGGGCACGGGCCC
>WBNO01011344.1:152861-178902 GCA_013400575.1 Peucedramus taeniatus
CAGAATGGGAGGTGCCGGGCGGCCCGTGCACGGCGGGGCTGTGTGGGTGCAGAGCGCAAGGCAGTGCCCGCGGCCGGTTCATCCGTCCTGTCGGTGCGGAGCGCAGGCAGTGCCCTCGGCTGCCCAGCGGCTGCACCGTGTGCCAGCCCCCCGAGCCACCGCCGCTCACCTGGATCAGCCCAGAGCCTGAGCGGCCGTCATTTTACCTGGTTTCAGTTCAGGCCCGGCCCCTTTACGTGCAAAAGGCAGTGTGAGCTGTAACACGCTGGTCCGGCTCGAGCTAAGGGTGCCGCTGTGCTCTGCCCCACGCCCGCTGCTGGAGCCAGCCCGGGCTCCCACCCTGCCTAACGGGAAGGGACCACTTGCGAAGGTGCTCACTTGCGAGTTGATGAAGCTCCTCCGGTTTCGCGAGAAAACAGGAAAATGCACATGCTGATTTTCCCAGGGATGCTCTTCTGGCGAAATCCGGAGCATAATGCACTGAAAGCATGGGCAGTTTTAAGATGGGAGACTTGAATTCCAAGTTCTTTTACGAATTTGTTTACTGTCTGTTTATATTACTGACAGACTAGTTCACTTTGCTGCAGTCTGGTATTCTTGAAATGTTACGGTTTCTTTGGGGTGGGTGGGTTGACATTTCATTTAGAAAATAAGCCAAGAAACAAGCTAATGAAGAAACAAGAGGATAGAGCAAAGACAAGAATCAGGAAAACCAAAGGGATGGGTTCATTACTTTCACAAGTCCTATTACCTACAAGAGTGCAGAATGGATAAAAATACACTGACTGCAATCATTCTTCTTTAGAAGAGCTTTTGCTCTCCATTAAAATAGACAGTTACTTTATTTTAAAAATCTGGTTTTGTCCTGAGTAGCAAAATACATCAAAAGGCCTTTTTTTCTACTCACCCATCATGTTGTAAATTATTTATTCAGGTTTTTTTTTTCCAAATATATTTTCTGTTTGGAGACATTCTGTAAATGGGACTGTATTCTTTTTATAGTGTAAGGAAGCAGTTAATTTTTTGTTACCACTTACAGTAAGAATAAAACATAATATTGGTAATAACAATAAAAACACTGACATCTAAGCACAATACAGAACCATGTAATCTGGCAATCAAATCATATAGCTTACAGGAATAGAAAGACATTAGATGGTTACTGTATATGCAAGATTTGAGTGAGGCTCACAGGAGAATATTTGTAATTTATGCCCTTAAGCTGCAGTCACTTGACAGCATCAATATTTAGTTTCACATTAAAAAAAATTAATTGTGCCAAATATTGATAAAAGTATTGTATTCCTATTTGTTACTGCATAATAGGAGTGTCTAATGCTTATTAAGCCATTAAATCTACAGATCAAGGCAAGACCCCTACAAGAGTGTAATCTTCAGGAGAGACTAAAAGGTCCCTTTTAAAAGATTTGCCTTCAAGAAACGGTGTTATAAGAAGGGCAGAAGCACTGGCAACCTGCATCAAGAAATGGATTTGTTTTCCTAAACCAGAAAATCCTTATCTTTCAGTAAAATGCATAGTTATGCTGAATTATCTGCAAAGCTCTTCCCCAAGACGTGGTGCAGCTCAGCACAGACACATTCTGCAGCTGCAGGGAAAATGTCTGAGGCCTCAACAGACTGTTCTGGAGGTGACCCCACAGCAATCATTCTCTGATTTAAGGGTAGCAGAGGAAACTCAGCACACAGTTGGAAAAGGCACAGAATTGGTGGCTGCCAGGCTCTAAATTACACTGGATTAAACATGAGCAGATTTTTTGAGAGTACGCTTGATGCGAGAGTTTTGGTTTGCATGGATTAATAAAGAAGGAATCAATCTTCTGCCTGCTACTACAATATGCACCTCACTTCAAAGCAACCTTCAAGGACATTATTCCTCAGGCTAACACGCACGAGATGGTCACAGTGTGGGTAAAAAAAGGTCAGACTACACCTAAACAACACAGTCCAGATGAAAGCAGGAGTCAGGGCTCCCTCAGGTACAAGGGGCTCCCTTAATTACACTGGCAGTGTTTTGTTGGTATGGTGCCGAGAGAGCTTAGAAAAGAATTTGACCCCAGATCTCTGTGAAAAGAGATTTCCAAAGAAGCAGCAACTTGAAATTTTCTGTCGAGCTCAGAGCTTTTTGTGCTCCCACTGACAGTACTACTTAAAATGGAAGCAATTCCTGCTTCTCTCCCTAATTTTGGTAAAAGGCTGATATTACAGAAGCAGAAAAGTCCCTCTTTCCCTTGGCCAGAAGTCTGATCTTTTACAGCCTTTCATTCTACCCGAAAGAGTTTTAAAAAATCCTTCTTTCCAGTCCATTGGCCAATGTGTACAGAACAGGTTCTTCAATTTTATTTCTCATTCTTAGTACTGAGAAGTTATTAAATGGATTTCAAACAAATTTTAAATTTTTTTCCTAGGATTTGGAGTCCAAGTAATCATGAGACTTTTTTAAAAAAAATATATTTTTAGTATTTTGTAAGCACCTGCTTTAGAAATAGAGCTAGCTGGGAGCTCCAAACCTGACTGCAAGAAAAGTCACAAAGTGTGGAGCTGAAAAATACATGGATCATAATGGTTATGTCTGAATGGCCCACACACAAATGTCCATAAAACACATCTGTAAAAAAACCCTTGTCTCTGGTCAGCCCAGAAACTTGGGATTCAGAGGATTCAGAACTCAGAGGATGTGACTGGAGCAGGCTAACACCTGCTCTATTCTGGCATCTCCAGCAACCACACCTGTCCACAATCACAGAGTAAACTGCAAAGGATATGACTGAGCCTTTCATATCCCCATTCAGAAAAAGAAGGCAGCACATGGGAGCTCAGCATCACTGAAGGAAGATGTGGAAACAATCCTTTGCAATAATTACTCTGCAAGTAAGGGCTCTGATACTGTCTTCCTTTCCCTACTATTCATATGCAACTTCAGTGAAGGACAGCTTTTAGCACATACAGTATCAGGTTTGACCTCTAAGAGATCCGTCTTAATTTAGGCTTGTTTTCTTACATTGCACACAGAACAATACAACACAAACACAAGAATATAAAATTCAGTTGTTCCTGGTGTTTGTTTTGTATTGCATAAAAGATGCAATGTGGACATGCTGACTGAAGTCTGGAAAAACATCCTTCAAGGTTTTTTTAAGACTATCTCATCATCAGTGAGTTTAATTAATGATTTGAAATTAATGGATCAATGAATTGGAATTAATGGATTGGAAGTCAGTTGTATTTACATCCCTAACATGAGCTTCAGCTCCTTGTAATTTATGCTTTGGGACAGAGCAGTCTGGCAGATGGATACTAAATTGTGTTCGACCAGGAATTTCAAAAGACCTGGAGCCAGCAAAGTCATATGCTGAAACAGAAAAAGTCTAAGTGCAACCTGCCAAGGTTTTAATTAGGAGGTGGCTCTGAATAAGTGGTATTTTAGATGTGACTTGGACATGGCAGGTAAATGTGAGCAACAGACATCAGAACCCCACTACTCAAAACAACAAGGAGAGTCTGGCCCCTCCCATGGTGTCATCAAGCCAAAACCTGCACTTAGACTGACAGAGGAGTCACTCTAAGATACAGTGACCTAATTTTCTGACAAATACCATCAACCAAAGCCCTAGCAAGGCACCCCCCAGTGCTCTTTTTCCTTGAGAACCCAATATAGATGTTCTACATCGCCTGTGAGCTTGTGCTTACTGGACTCTGTAGAGGATTATGGCAAGGGCCTTCCTGCAGCTGCCAGGAGCTGCCAGCTGCACCCAGCGTGTGGAGAGGAAAACAGCATCTCCTCAGAGAGTGGGGAAACCTCAGCTTGTACAGCCAGCCTCAGCATGAGAAATTATTTCATTGCTCCCACCGGCATGCAAACATACCCAGTTCCTGTCACTCGCCACACAGCCCTGCCGTGGGGCCTGCAGGCTGTGAAAAGGGCAATGCTGTCCTGCTTGGCTGACTCATTTCATTTACAAAGAATACCTAGAGGAAATACTTAGAGAACTGCAGTTGTGTTCTGCAGAAGTGGGTGTCACCTGTTGGTTTCTTTCCATGGTATATATATGCTGGCATGTAAATTAAATAAATCAGTGTTCTATAGAATAGAACTATAACACGATTAAAGAAAAAATTAATTAAGCAGTCTTTACCAGTATTGTCTGCTGCTCTGGAAATTGGCTGCAGAGCTGACTTCCAGATGGGCTTATTCAAACTCCTGCACAAGAAAAAAGAACTCTTTAAATGGGAAATATGAATGGCATACAAAGTATTAGATCTTCATCTCGACTGAAGCTGGGCAGTAGCTAGGAGACTCCAGTCACTCGCCCTTTGGACTGAGTTTCAATTTTAAAAGAATTGGATATTTAGCAAAAGCTTAACAAGACTGGAGAGTCCCTATAACCAGTGTAGGGGAATACAGATCACAGTGCCTTCTCTTGCACAAATGCACTCTGATTAGCATGGTCAGCATCCAGTTCATTCAGCAATGTGACAGAAGAATAATTTTCTAAAGAACAGTAAGTAACAGAGTGACATTTTACTTCCAAAACCTTAAAGTCTGAGTTGTCAAATAAAAATCTACATAGAAGCCATAAGGCTGAGAAGTTACAGCCATTCTAGAGCATACATTGGTAGGATTCTGTAATATTCAAGGCTTCTTCAAAGATTCATGAAATAAATTTCTGGTGCTTAGTAGGGAGAGATTTTTACTGATAGTCAAATTTTCATGCAGGCAAGATCTTTCTCAGGTCCAGTCAAAAAGACCACCTCTCCCTATGAACTTTATCTTGTTTAAACTAAAAATATCACAGCTACAGCACCAGCAATCAAGGTGATTTCAAATTAATAAAATGTTAGAGCACAATTGAAAGGAATTCAGAATTTTAATATAATAATTCAAGAATTTTACACCAATCTCACATTCAGCGCACACATGCATTAATTTAAGAAAAAGCTTTTGGAAGTTAGCATCAAGCTACTTGAAGAAGAAAGTTTGAAGTGAGCATCCAAGAGCTACAGTGAGCCAGAGAGGAGAAAGCCCACACCTTTGTTGCTGTGTGCAGTATTACTCTGCAGTCTTCAAGGGCACACATTTAATAGTAGCCTTGGTGGCAGCTGCAGGTTGCACAGCCAAGCAGACCAGACTGCTGTTTCTAATCTCTGATAGTTCATGGGGAAGTGAATTGTCCTCACTACTCCCCATGCTTTGGCCAGTGTTTGTTACCTGTATTCCAATGGAGTATCACCTCAGACACATGCCATGACTGTCCTTAACTAACCAAATTTAGCTCTGAGATCAGAGAATCTGTGTGTAAAATGGCTGCACTTAGTTCTCCATGAAGCTGTGACTAAAGCTTTGTCCATGTGATTGCCTAGGGATATAGACAAAAAAGAATCCTGGACTGGACACAGGGCACCAAGCAGCAGTGGCATCTTCCTCAGAAAGTGCTAGTGAGCAGTGGTGTCCTAACTCACCTGGTGCTGGCAGTAACACCCAGAGGGGGAGAGAGGAATGGCCTTGAAGGGGAGGATGCTACCAAGACCTCAGCAGGAAGGCCCTGGAACTGGTACTTCAGAAAGAAAAAGCAAAAATCACAGCTGGAGGAACAGCTGGCCTTGTGCTGCTCTGCAGGGGGACACCAGGCATGGATTCACAACAATCAGCTGAATGACTGAAAAAGCAAAAACAATATAAAGAGGAAATCAACAACAGTGAAACTTTGAAGCTACTCAACAATAGCACTTACATGGCTTTGTGTATATGAGTGGACTGGGACCTAAATCAGCTTGAGTTTCCAGTTTCTTATTTTGGTGTGCATTCTGTAGGGCAAGATTCAAAGCCAGGAGTACTTAAAAGCCTGGATGTAGAATGCATTTATTGCCATAGCCCCTACAAACAGCAGCCTGCTCCCCAACTATTGGCATGAGTGAATGAATTATGAATGAACAAATGCTGGCGTGTTAATAGCAGTAATTTTGGATGGAAGTCACATTAGTATATGGATATACAAGGCCTACTTATCTCTTAATAAGTCTAAGAGAAGATATAAAATGTCATGTTAAATCACAGAGATCTTCCTAAATCAGAACACTCAATCTATAATTGATGAAGTCTGTTTTCACATTCTTGGCTTTCTTTAATTTATTAAAAAAGTCAAAAGACACATGACTGCATGAACCAATTGGAAGACATCTCATCAGTTCATTTTAGAAAGCTCTTTACAAGCCATATGAAAATGTCATGTTTTAAAATACAATTTGACATTAGAATGTCACAAACTGTCTCCACCTCTTGATTTAAGTAATTTCAAACACAGATTTTAGTTTGTAGTTTGTACAGCACCTTATGTTAAGCACTATGCTGAAACTCTCTAATTTAGACCCATCTCTTTCCACTAAGCCCAGAATATGCAAGGTCAAATATGAATTTAATGGAATGAAGGTCAGAATTTTATTGCTGGCATTCAATGTATTGAACAGCCATCACTGGCAACTGATCCATGAGCATCTCAGTACTCAGCTTTTCTGAAGGTAAATATACGTACTGGTGCTCCAAGATTTTAATCAGATCCTCCAGTGAGACTTTAGAACCTCATGGTATGAACTAAACAGGAAAACAAGCAAACCAGAGGAACACAGAACGAAACTGTGAAAAGGACCTACTTCAAGGAGAAATATTAAAGTAACTTTTTATGTACATGTAAGCTGACCTTTCTACTGAACTAATGGTTGTGTGAAGTCTGCAGTGAGGCAACTGTAAGAACATTTATCTACCTGAATATATTTAAATATTTACTAATGACTCATATGAAAATATTTGATTTATAGAAGGCTAGAAGATGGCATATAGTGTGCAACACAATGGTTGTTTCTGAATGTAGTGCTATATAGGGCAGCCTTCCAAACTAAACAACAAAACTTGGACTTTAAATTCAAATACAACCAAAAAAATTACTCATCAGGGATCCAAATATATTGAAGCCAAAAACTTAGCAAGCTTTCAGCTTGTCATGAAAAGCAGCAGTAAATGATAAATGCAAACCCAGTACACCTTATTTTCAAAACCTGACAAGCCCACAAAACCAGACTTGCAGTAGTGCACTCTACTGCAAAAGCCATCAGTGCTTGTTTGTTCAAAATAGAAACTGTCAATATTGTAAGAGCCAACCAGGAGACATCAGTTCAGTGCAGATGGTGCCTCAGACTCATGCAAATGTCACAGAGTGTCTGTGCAGAGCTGGCAGGACCCTGTGTGCACATTTCTGGTTGCACATTTGGAGTTTTGACGTTTTCTAACATCAAGCATTTATATTCAAGTAATTTCAAATTTTACACAGGAGCATGTGAAGAGCTGTAGCTCTGCTACAATTCGAACAACTACGAATATCAGACAATAGACACTTGAGAACGGAAAAAGGCAACACACGACCTTGGATTTGCAAGGCAAAGCTTGGCAGATCTTGGGCTCCATTGCCGGTTACAGCTTCATTTATGAGAAATGCTGGGTGAAAGTGAAAGGCACATGCAAGTTTCTTTTTCTTTACCTACAGATATCTCTGGTTTGTTGATACGTTATCTAGACTCCTATAAAAATAATACTGTGATTACTAATAACCACAACAGATGTGGGTTAGGCATTTTCATTTTTGTTGTTTTCATAGATTTTTAAGGCAGAGGGAGACTTGAGTAGTTGACCCTAATGTTTGACACAGACCATTGGTTGATTTGCATTCTGGTACCTCTGGGTCTTCCTTTGCTGAGAACTCAGTGGTGTTTCAGTCCACTGCAGACCACAAGAGCTTCCAGCAATCACCAGTGGAGCTAAGGAGGCTAAAGTACACTCACTACTGCTTTCGTGCTGCCATTTAATGGAATCAGTTTTACATTCATTTCTGGCAAATGAAATACTTGAGTGAGTGTCTGGGGATAGCAAAAATATTATCCAGGTCCCTTTTTTACATCCATCCAGGTTTGTGAATAACAGTTAAGCATATTGATGAAGGAATGAATACCTTTGGGCAGTTATTTTGCAAATACAACTGGGCTGGCTCCAATCACTCTCCAGTTCCACTGCTCTTCCCTGCCCAGAAAAATTAGGCATTCAGGTATGTAGGTTAGATTCAGAACACATAATATGAATAGTTCACAAACCACTTTGGCTGGCCCAGTTAAATAACATTATATACTGCTCATAAAACCAGTGCTGCTCAGTATCAATTGTTGATTCTTCTGACTGAAGGGTGTATTGCCTTTTTTGATGGGTACACAGTGCCTTCTGAAAAATGCTACACACTTCTGACTTCCTGTGGTATCAGCCTGAGTAATGGTCACTAGCAACTTCCAAAATCAAGGCTGGGAGGAACAGTCCTTATTAAGAAAATCTCTGAAGTTTACAGTCACAGGAGTGTTATTCATTTAAATAGTGCCACATTTTACTCAAAACTGGCAGTGTTCGGTGAACATCCCTTTTGCTTGTGGCAACTTTCCCTTCTGTTTCTTAGAAATGTCATTGTACTACCCTGGGTTCTGGCTGGACATATGATTGTCAGGGGAAAACAAAAATTCCAGCCAAAGGAAACAGAACTGAAAGTAACTGGAGAATCTTTCTCATTCATCTTTGGATCTGTACAAGAGACAGATGCATTTCCTTCTAAAGGCTGCATTTCCCAGATGTAAAGCAGTAAAGCTCCCTCCACCAGTACTTCTGCAATTTCTGTCACACAGCTGTGGACTGTTATGAACTGATAACATTGTAAAGAGTATTTGTAAAGTCATAAAAGGAGCAGTGCCATGAAATTCTTACTCATAAACTGTGGCAAAAGTTTCTGTCGTTGAATTCCAAGCATTTTTCATGTTTTGCAATGTCCTCAATTTATAGTTTATGGTTTGTAATCTTACACTAAGCTTGGTTAAATTCCTGGTACATAAGCAGGAAAGAGTGTATTTGTTTACTATTTCATCAGAAAAGTTACAGATATATGCCTTAGGAGCAATGCTTTCATCTTTCCTGGTAGCTGTCTCTTGCAGGCTCATACTGAAGAACAAGTTTCCATCATAGTTTTCATTTGCTGCTTTTCATTCACACATTAATATCATCTATAAATGCCTGGATATGTAATGTCTTACCTCAATAGCTCTCCAGTTGTATCCTCATGTTGCAGCTCTGCCTAAATGGGCAGACTGTGCATTTCAGACGGTAAGAAATGAACAGGCTCTGCATGAAAAGGCTTCTGGAAAGAAAGAAGTTGTCTCCTGGGTCAGACCCTGTCCTACATCCTACTGAGTGTCAGGAGGGAACTTTTGCTTGTTTTTCCAGCACTTCTACTACGTGCTACAGCTTGGCTGGGCACAGTTTGGCCTCTGGAAGCAGGTTAGTTCTGATCATACTAGTACAGGAGTCCTGTGAAGGTGAGATGAGAACCCTAGATTGCAGACCTAGAAACTCTGAGGTGTACCTAAGCATGTCCAAATGCCACAGCAGAATGGTGCTCCTGTTGCAGATCTGACTGTGGTTACCTACTGCTTGGGACTGAAGCACTTCCAGGTACCTCTTCCCACCCCTCTTCCTCTCTTCTTCCTTCAGTGTGCAAAGACCCTGCAATAAAACCTTGCCAGACAGAGGGAAAGGGAGCTCTTTATTGCATTGAAATTATAAAGCAACAGATGACTTGCACCTGGGAGGTACTACAGCTGCATTCCATCGGCCAGGAAATGTTGCATAGTCACAAAATATTGCATACAGGAGAACTGAGACTACTTGTTTTTAACCCTCTGCCCTGCTGGGCATCAGTTTCCAAAGATGGGCTGGGTTCTCTAACTTCCCTAGAACTCAGAGCTAGTTCTTTCTGCTCCAAACCTGTTGTTAACTCTAACATTTATATGGCTACTGCAGCTAAGGCTAAATACTCATTTAACCTCACATGCTGTACTTTGAGTATATTGTAGGAAACTTTAATTAGTTCATGTTTTCATCTGAAATACTATTACATTTTAAAAGAATATATTTTAACATAAAACACCAATTCAGTGTGGTGATTCCCTTAGTGTTGTTAGTTTGATGTTTATGGAACAATTGTCACTATTTTTTCAAACTGAATCTAATAATAGAGACTTGAAGTACTTCTCATCCCTTCAGAGACTTCATTAGAGACAGTTTCTTAAAGGGATATCATCATCTTTTCAACCTCCTCAGTTTTATCCAGCAGTTTACTAATGAGATTTTTTCTGGGAATGTGGGTGCTTCAGGCTTCAATTTGGGGAATAAGGCTCAAACACCTCCCTGGCATGGACTCAAGGACACATTTCTCAAGCTTATTTAGAAATTAGGATCTTACACCACAAACCCATAGAAGAAAACATTCTCTGGTCTTCCTGTGAACTTGCTTTAGTTTACAGAAAGGCTTTCAAAAGCCATTGACCTACAGAAAGAATGGGCCTTGCCTTTAGGCCTGCAGGTTGGGGCTTTGATTTAACAGAGGTGAGCCACTGACTTCTGTCTCAGCTTCAAATACCACTTAAGTAGCTTATCTAATAACTGATGATTGTGCAGTAAGTTAACAGCACTCAGAGAGGTCACCAGAATCCAGTGTTTCTCAGCCACAAGTGACTGCTCTACATGTTAAGTTCCCAAATACTTAACAAATACTCCTCATTCACTCTCAGTGAGAGGAGATTGCTACTTACTTGTTAGAACAACTACGGGGAAAAGGAAAAGTTTGACTGCTCTCCACCAAGCAGGGACACAAGTCTCACTTTCCCACATTCTGAGGAGGTCTAAGTACAAATCAGCTGCCCCAGCAATGCTCTCTTGGCTTGCTCCATTTTTAACACTGCCTTTCTTTGGAGACCAATTTTTGAACAATCTCAAGGGGGGAAAAGCTTCAGCTCTGTAGGCAATAGTTCCTTACTGGCTGCTTGCATGGCACACTGGCTGCTTTGGATCTCCTTTCAAAGAAACTCAGTGTTCTCATTGTACACTACAGAGGACCATAAACAGGTCCAGCACTTTGTCTCAGAAACCTCCAGCTTTTCTTGATAATGCTTAATGTTGTGACACACTTCTTTTCTGGCTTTTAGCCTAATTAAGTAGAACAAGTTCACCAGGCACTGTGTTTCAGAGCAGGGCTGAAATCCATGTCCTCATTCAATGCTGAAGCTACTGGCTTGTCTTTCCTTACTGTGCCTGTTTTCTGATCTGCAAGTGTAAAGCTGGTTCTTGCAAAAGGGTTTGTCATACATAAATGACAAGTGTGGTTTAACCAGCACATCATCTTGTCTTTCACCCAGTGACCTGCTCTTGTCACACTTGAGAGACAAGCAGAGCAGTCAGAAAGACAAGCACATCTTTGCAATTTGAATTGCCTTGGAAAAGCATGTGGGCTTCTTGCAGTCAAATTTTTCCTGTTTGCTGTATAAAGTGAGTTCACTCTAACAGTGTGTAATGATTGCTGACAAAGGATGTAAATAATACATACAAGATATAGCAGGGGGATGAAGAGGGTGGACACTACTGAAAATAACTTGGATGATGAAAGAATCAATTGGGAAGATGAATTTTCAACACACCAACTCATTCAGATGGAATAATTTGAACAAATTTGCAGTGATCATCCAGACTCTTCTCTAAAGCACAACTTATGAAAGATAATTATAGATAATAACAGAAAAGTAGTAAAGATCTTGTGAACTCTGAGCCTGTAATTACTTGCACAGTAATATGAGGGAATGCTTTTACTAGATGTCTTCAGCATGCAGGGATGAAAACATGTTTTTTCCCTCCAGCAGAGGGGGCTTGGCAGTAAGTTTTCTAAACACAAAACCAAATGATTTCTTCAGAAATTGAGTAATACTAACATTGAACTGACTTTTGTAGGAACTTGCGTAGTATTATAGGTAAAAACAGAACTTCCTCCAAACAAGAGATTTAAATATAAACAGACAATTCCAGTGAGTGTTTTTTCTGGCTATCTTGGTTTGCTTTATTTCTCAATGTGGCTTTTCTATTTCAGCAGAAAGCCCTTGCAGTTATACCTGACAGGCAGTGTGCAAATGAAGAAGTTTTTGCTCCTAATTTCTTTGAAAAACTGAGTCCGAGTTCCTGTTAAATCAGTCCCTGTAAAATACTTCAATACATTCGCAAGAGAAAAACAGGGAAGGCACTAAGGTAAAGCCCTGGTGGAAAGTTTTCCCAGCCACAATAAAGGTGTGTATTTGAAGGCAGAGCATGTCCTCTGAGTAGTCCAGGAGTTTACAGTACAGTTATTTGAGGCCATAAACAATTTACATAAGTCTGGATGACCAAAAGAGACACCAGCAACCTCACAACAGGGATGAGACCAAAACTGTGGATGTAATCCAAGGTGGTACAAAAGCTCATCTGAAGCTAATGCTTAGTGTTAAGTTGCACACAGTGTTATGTAAAGACAAAAGAGTGACACAAATTTCCCTTTAAATTAAAACAGCCTTGCTAGTCATCTGGTAAATTCCTCTTTTTCATGGTTAATTGGACTTGTCCCCCAAGTACTGTTTCCTTGCTTGATTTCAACTTTAATAGGGGAAAAGTACAGGCAAGTGCATTTGAATACCTGGGATTATATTCTCTTTATTATTTCTCATCAACAGTCTTACTCCACATGCAACTATGTGAAAATGGCACTGTTTAGAGCTGTTCAAAACCTGATTCTTTTACTTCTAATGAGAACCAGCTGTCAGTTTTAATGACAGATTCTGGTAAATGTAATTTCACCTCTGTGGCTCCAGCTTCTGGTGAAGGAAATATTGAAAATAATGATACACAGGAGTAACTCAAAATGAAATTCATGCCAGATGTAGCAAAAGCTGCAAATGACTCACCATGACCAGTAAGGGTGAAGCACTTTCCCTTCCTGACGTGGGCACAGGCTGTCCTGTCACAGCCACAGGCAGCAGTCACCTTGCAGGATGCTGGGAGGTGCAGCACTCCCAGCACTGGGCTCTGCCCACTCACTGCCCTCACTGGTCATTCTGGTGAGCTCTTCTCAGAAGGCAGGATCTCAGCACCCACTCTGTTTGTGGGGCGCCACCCACACAGCCCCATTATTTTCCCCAAGTACTAATATACTTAAAATAAGAGTATGTGGGGGAGGAAGAGGAGGAGGAGGAGGAAGAGGAGGAGGAGGAGGAGAGTGAGGAGAGTGAGGAGAGTTCTGGTCACCTGGTGAAATAAAATTATCATTTGTGTGGATATCAGAGTGATCAGGTTGTCTATTAAACCTCCTATTTGGAAGTGGATGTACTATGTACTGACACTATTTCTGGTATTTCTGGTAGAAGAAAAAGGGGTTTAGGGCAATTCATTGAGAGGAAGGGGATGGGGCAGGTCACTGTGTATCCTAGGCCCCCAGGCCAGAATCCCAGCTGATGGCACCAGCTCTGAAAGAAGGTGAGCCCCAGCCCTTCCTGCCTTTGAGTCCATGCCACATCTCCAGCACTTCAACCCACTGATGTCAGCTCCCCCTGTCTTTGGACCCGGTGTCCTCCCCCACTTCTCCAGTGGCAGGTCCCCAGTGCCAGCCACCCCTCAGCTCCCTCTGGCCTCTGCAATAATCTGAGTTCCCTCCTGGCCCCAGCTCCTCAGGTATCTCCTCCTCAGGTGCAGTGGGAAAACCCTGACTCCTGCTTTTCAGATGGGAGGGTTGCAAAACACACCAAGTCCTCCATCATTCACCTCTGTGAGGGCAGCACGGGAGGACTTGGCTGAGGGAAAGCAACTGAGTGTCAGATTTGGTAAGGCCATGCCCTGCAGAGCACTGCTGTGGAGGGCACTGGAGGGGACTGAGGAAGAGAAAAGAGAAGAAAAGTGGGCAGTTATATGAATTTGAAAGAAAAAGAAGAATGTATTTCAATGTTAATGACTTGAGTCAGAATACAAGGAGGTTGAACTTCCCAGAAAGGAAGTTCACTAACAAGGAACCACTGATAACCTTCAGATGCCAAACTGAAAACTTGGGAGAAAGACAATTCTCAGAAGGAAAAAAAAAGCCCTGTACAAACTATACTTGAAGAGAGAAAGAAAGCAAAAGGCAGACTAGATCTTAAACTAAAAGAGGTGTTAAACAGAAATTAAAGGGTCACTTAGATAACATCGGGCTGGAAAGCAGAAAAAAACAGAGCAGAGTAAATTTTAAACCTGGGCCATAGGTATTTGTTCACACAGAGCGAGGTCAGATGGGACAATGTTCCAGCACTATTATGAAGGAAACCAGTAAGGAGTTAGCTGGGACTAGCACAGAAGGAGTTCAATAAATAAAATAAAGAAAAGGGCTGTAGAGGAGAAGAGACAAGGTAAAAACTGAAGTGTAAAGAAAGAAGCAGCATAATAAATATTGTATGGATAAAGAGGGGAAAAAACCAACTTGTTCTAGGCCAGTTCATGGAAACCTGCAGATCTCCCAAACCTGTTTCATTAATTCCCAATGCCAAGTTTAAAACTGTGTGTGCACAGAACTTTTCACATGGAAAGGCAACTGTCTGTACAAATTCAAAATGGACCAGGGAAAGCATTATCTCAATGGCAAAGGATGTCCCCAAACCATGAGCCTAGAGGAGTAAAATGACATCTGACTGCTTCAGACATAAAATATTCTAGTACAAGTAAGACTGGATGATGCTGATCTAAAAGCTACTAGACATTGCTACTGCTGTTACTCAATATGGGATTCTTCCAGCTCAGTTCATCATTCCATAGGTGTTAATTCTTTGAAGGAACAGTAGGTACATTAGAAAATGTATTATAAACAAATACATAATTGTCTCCTATTCAGCATATTTACACACATACTCTTAAAAAAAAAAAAAAAGGTAATTTCTGAGTATTCTTGCACAGGAAATAAAAGCAAGAAAAATATGATTTTTAGGCCATCAAGAGATGCATGTAAGAGCCCAGTAAAAGTATGTGAATATAAGTCCTAAGAACTTTCATGTGAAAGATTCAAGCAGACACATCATTTTGCAGGTGTGGTGGGGTCACTGCTAAGCAGACAGGAAGTCTGGACAGTCTTGTTGGGTCTACTGTGAGATCATTACCTTAAGACAATAAAAAGTAAGGGGTCATATTTGTCAATTCGATTCCTCCAGGGATGAATGGAGCCCCTCTTGGTATGGTGCAAAAAGAGAAGTAAAACCACCCAACTAGAAAAGGGTGTCTGTGCTGAGTTCCCAGTGACTGCAAGGGCTGAGTCACAGCGGGTTCTTGGACATGCAGGGGAGTTTTAGCAGGAAACCGCCTACCACTTTATTTACAGCTCTCCTTCAGCTCTGCCATTCGACTCAGCTCGGGAGATGATTTTATCATTCTACATGTTGGGGATGCAGTTGCACAGAGACACTTTCCAAAAGGCCTCATGTGTTTAGCGTTGGTTTTTCATGAGGTTTCATTACATTCACTTCAAATGGAAGAAATACTGTCCCTTCTGCCTCCTTCTCTCCATCGACTCAGATTTGTCTGAGTCATCCCTGGCCTGCACAGATGCTTTGCATTGCTCATTCTGTTTAGAAACAGCAGCTTGGCAGTGTGTGCCTTGTGAGCACAGGCAGATGCAGTAGCACAAAAGCACTTACCTTCAAAATTTGAACACTTCTGGTGTCTTGTGATAAATTTTAAGTAAAGCAGGAGTTCCAGGATCCAGAAAAGCAGGGGGAACCTCAGTTCTGCCAGCCTATTCTGTCTTGACTCAGTGATTTCCACATTCAGCACCTGGGAGAGTCCTGCTCTCCCACACGCAGCACATTATCTTTTTGGCTATTAACATAATTAAAGCAACAGTAAATTTGTATTTTAAAAAAACTGTTCTGGAATGCTAGCAAAGTTTCTTCTTTGTAGAACACAGAATTATCTATAGGAAACCATATTAAAAAAATCTAATTGCAAATTCCAGCCCTTAAAATTGAGACAGGGCCTTCCTTGTGTGTCCTGCCAATTCTGTCCTAGTTTTGTGAGAGTTGAGATCACACATTTCCCCAGCCCCCCTGTGTCAGTCAGTGCACATGTGTGTGAGTGGGCAGATTTCAGGTTGCATATGCAAATATAAATCTGATATTGGCCAGTTTTTCAGTTCTTGGCTTTGTAACCACGTACCATCGGTGTGGTGTGTGTACCAGGGTACAGGATGGCAGGAAGGCTGTGGTATGTGCTCTACTGATGTGCAAACTCCTAATTAGGAAAACAGAAGAGGAAATGGGGTAACGATTCTCTGGAAGAGTGATGGGCTCTCTGCACAGCCTCATGACTGCACTGAAATCCCATTTTCAGAGGGAATGGTTACTAAATCCCTGGTGGTAAGGACTTGTCTCCAGTCATGGAGTGCTCCTCAGTGTGGTAAACCCAGAGGAGAAAAATGGACAGACCCTCCCAGATCTGCTTCTGCCTGCACAGGCATCTGTCATATTTCCCTAGCCTGAGAAGGGGGCTGGGAGGAGATAAGGGAAGAAACAAAACCCAAGAAGATACCCATTTCTGTCTGCATATAGCAGTATGCAGAACAGTTTATGTAAATTAGAACCAGCTACGGGACTTCTGGAAGTTGGCAGTGACACTGTCAGTGTCTCAAAGTTAAGGTATGAGTGAAATTAAGAGAAGAAAATCTCTTAAAGCTGTTTCTAAATAACCAGTACAAACATGCAGTTCATTCAGCAAGAATTGCTTTGGCAACCTACATTGGCAGCTTCAGACACTCGGGATCACTTTCTCTTTTTTACCCTGCACAAAACTCTGCTTGTGGGTCATTTTTTGAAGCCAGATTCAGCTTTAGCCCTGCCTCTGAAGGTCACATTTGAGAGATCATCATAGGTGGAGCAGAGGAAGGATGCTGCATGAATCATGAGAGATGATCTGTTTGCCAAAGTCCTGCAGGCTGTACCACCCTTGCCATTTCATGCAGCAGATCTGTCTCATGAAGAGGATTCATAAATTCCCTGAAACAACTCAATGAGTGCAACTCCTTAACAGCCAATGGGTTTTACCTCCAGACTCCAGTCCAGTGTTTCCCTCTCCCCCTAGATCATAGCCCTCCTACTCTTTCCCCACCATCACAACCACATGTTGGCTCAAAATGAACAGAAAATAGCCACACTCAGATCTGCCTGCCACTGCTAGTGGAAACTGGGAATTCACTGGAATTCACGGAACTGGAGGCAGGTCACACACACATTATGCCCCTGATGCCACAATTTATCTACACAGTTGATATTTTAGAGTTTCATGTATGTAGCTCAGTTTCCCTGGCATTAACCTTTGAAAAAAAAAAAAAAAAGAAGAAAGAAAGGAAAAGAGAAGAGAAGAGAAGAGAAGAGAAGAGAAGAGAAGAGAAGAGAAGAGAAGAGAAGAGAAGAGGAAAAGAAAAGAAAAGAAAAGAAAAGAAAAGAAAAGAAAAGAAAAGAAAAGAAAAGAAAAGAAAAGAGAAAAGAAAAGAAAAGAAGAAGAAGAAGAAAAACGCACAGCCTTTCAGGGGATCAGAAACCAATTTCAGGAAACATTACCAACTTCGATGGTAAATGCAGCTATTGAGAGTAAATGCATTCTTGTGTGTGTGTATCTGTGTCTGTGTGTCTGTGTGTGTCTGTGTGTGTGTATTGGACCAAGTTTTTTACTGGATTTCCTAGAAACAGAGGAGTAAAAGTGTGGAATGCTATGACTTACTGCTGGAATACCACAAATCACCCTCATCAGTGGTGAGCTATTTTTAGTATGGCCCATGAGCAGGCAAGAGGTGAGGGCTTTTTTGATCCAGGCAAACTGCTTTTTCCAGCCCTGACACTTGGAAACCTCCAGTTCAGGGATCTCTTGGCAGCCCCTGCCTGGGGCTCCCCTGGTCTCTGGCCCAATGGTTGATCAACGACTGTCCTGGGGAAAATGGGACACTAAGAAAGGAAGGATAAAATATGCAAGGAATAAAAAGCCAGAATTAAACTGGAGGAGTTAGGCAGTGCCCTTTAAGCTAATTCAAAATTTGTAATGCAAGTGTATCTAGAAGAGAGCTTTGGATGTCTTTGTCCTTAGTCTCTTCAAAAATAGGCTATTTTTAGCAGTAGATCTAAGGTCAGGACTGCTCTGTTGTGGGTGCAGTCTTGTTTTTTCATATTGCTAAAAACATCTACTTGGAGATCTCTGCCCAGCTGCCACTGGCAGCATTTTAGATGCAGAAGTCAAGTCTGCACGTGAAGTCACATTTGCATTCTTCTACAGCCACAGCACATCCATCACATTCCTAATAAAGCAATGGCACTAACTACAGAACAAAATGTTCACCCTGCACAACAAAGAAAAAAATTTCTGGGACACTTCCTAAGAACACAGCCACTGTACTGTTGTTGCTTTGTTTATACACCACTGTAACAGGAAATCTTCTGAAAGGCACTGATGAAACTCCTGCCAAGTCTTTAGCGAAGAAGTCTAAACTCGAGGAAATTTCCTCCTGACCAGAGCACAGACTCTGAGCATGGACTTGGGAAGATACTGGGGCATTTTTAATGCAGCCAGAAATTCTGGGTATCTGGCTGGCCTCTGAAGCTCAGCAAACCTCTCAGAATGTGCAGGACCTTGTCTGTAGCTGCTCCACCTTTGCCAAGGCTAAGGACAGCACTCTATGAGGATTACAAAGGGTCTAACTGCAAAAAGTACTTCCTGTTAGTAATTTAACCTTTCTTACAGACCCAAGAAGAGAGTATATAAACCTATATATATGGGAAGTCATGAGAGTGAGCACAGTATTTAAATTTACATTAAATTTACATATGTTTATTGGTATTTCTTGCTGGTACTGTAGTAGGTGCTTCATTGTATCTATTTGCCTATAAAAGCTCTTGAGGGAAAAGGCACCAACACTTGGCATAGGAAGAATTATATCTGTTTTTTCTTTACAAGTTATCACACAGCTAATCTGAATTTTTAAACTGGTGATTAGAAAAATCGAATTATGGAACTTCAGCTTAGATATGGACTAAATCAGCAACTACCTGAAGGGTGTATTAATTTATGTTGGATGAAGCTGCAGTGTCAGCAATATACAGAGCATTTTGTTTAGAAGTAAATCCTGAAGGTCACAGGCACAGTTTTGGTACTGCTGCAAAAACTGAGAGGTAACTCGGTCCATACTCCAGTGGTATAAGACAGAGACAGCACAGGGCAGCAAAGAACTAAGGAGAAGTACAAATTTAAACTGTTCTCCTGTGAGGATAGCTCCAACTACCTTTCCAAAAGGCTGTTCTGCCAGTAAAGGTGTATTAGAATCACTGCTGGTTTCAGGCATCACAGGTCACTACCCACATGTCCAGTAAGTTTTTGAAGGTGATCTTGGCAAGCTCAATTCAATTACTGTGATTAAGGGTAGGGCTTCCTCTAGATTCATTATCAGAAACTGTGCCAGTATTTTCTTGTGACGTTATTGTGAACTGAAATAGATCTGCAGTTGAAATACAGCACAGCACTTATTTCCAGCTTAACACAAGTGACAGTAGGACTTCTTGCACTCTCAGAGAACAAAGTGGCCCTGGAAAAGTGAGTCACCACAGACAGAAACCCTCTCTACAAGAGCAACTCCATGAGATCTCTCCAGAACTCCTGCAGGAAATCCTCCAGGCTGGGCACTCTTCCCACTTTCATATTCTTAATTATCTAATTTACTGATAGAGGACATCAAGGCCTGTATGCTAAGCTACACTAATTTTACATAACATAATATTTCTTCTTAATTAATCCAAAAGTGTGTGTGGTGAGGGCTGTATATAACTTATAAAGATATTTCTAAAAGTAGAAAATGCTTCATTAATATCGTTGGATGATGTTTCTTTAACATCAGATGCCAAAAATTTGACATTTAAAGGCCTTTTTTGTCTTTCATCAGAAACTGTTAGCTTATTCTCCTGATTCCTAGAAATTATCCTGGAGCTGGAACATGGTGAAGCTAATCCATTTTGCACTCAGCTTGTTGAGTTCACATGTAAAATTGGCTGAGGTTTGCAATAAATCTGGAGAGGAAAAATGTCTGAAGAAAAAAATCCAATTCTTTTTCCACAAGAGCAATTATGGTGGGGTTTTTTTTCCCTTTTTTTTCCTTGGCAAATGAGGAATTAATATTTGTACTCTGAAGAAAACTATTGACCCACCTATCAGGACTTATCCTTTCTCCAGGGACAGAGGAGGAACAGAAATCTGGATAATTTCTCAATACTTTGAAGAGCAGAAGCCAATAATAAAATCTATATTGGACCAATCTGTACAGTAGAATAGAAGGTGCACATTCAGTAGTTTCTGTTTGTTTGGTATAGGAGTTATTAGATACTGCATTCCATCATCAGAAGAGTTTGGTGGTTTATGATTTGGGATTTGACTGCAACTGTAAAAAACATCTGCCAATGAAGGTAGATTACAATCACAGTAGGAATACAGAGGTCAGCATATCATGCCCATGGAAGATCTTTTCTCTGAGTATTAACAGTGATTTATTCAGATTTAGTCATCCAGGCTTGATGGCTTCAAGTTTTAAAAATCCAACCAAATCATCTGAAAGTGTCTCAGTGAATTATCCATCTGGATCTGACTGAGATGTTGCAAAACACTGCTTTGCCATCACCTTCTTATTTCTCAACTTCCAGTGTGCTAATTCTGTCTCCTGTAACAGCACCACATCAGTCATTATTCACTTTAAGAACAAGACCACTTTTTTCCTTTTAATTTGGACTGTAGAATCTCTCTACATTCAAAGAAATGGAACTGAGATTTGGATCCATTTGACCACATAAACAATGAATTTTATTCCGTTTCTGTTGACTGAAAACCAAAGATGAGGGAACACTTGAATAATTTCCTTTACCTCACCCCAACCATAAAAATCTTCCCATGTGTTGATTAGGCCCAAGAATAAAATGTGTTCCTCTAGCCAGCACTGAAAGCTCTGGAGTCCAGCAGGTGTATCTGGAAGCCAAAGTAGCTTCATATGCTTCTGCTTTAACATGTCCAGCCCAGTATTTATTGCTTCAGTGCCCCTGAACAGCACCCTGTTACCTCTTCAATTAGCACCAAAATTATTTTTAGGGATCCAAAGCTCCTTCATCAGTTATGGACTATGCACACACAGACACACTCACACACAATCCATCAAGACAAATTTGTCATTTGGATCAAAAAAACATCACAAAGCAGGCTGCCCTTTCATAATATTTTTACCAACAATTTGAGACTTTCCCTTTTTTTCCCCCCACTCAACTAATTACGAAGAAGGATGTCTAAACTACTGAAATGCAGAAAGCCCAAACCACATTTTCATGTGGTTAAGTGCTCAGCATTTGAATTCATGAGACTAATGCGAATCTTGATTTGACTTAGTTAATATCAACAAGGAACTTCCACTGAACAGCAGACAGGATACTTTTAGTCTGGGCTCAAGGAAACCAGCATTAACTACCCTGAGAAAGTAATTAACATAATTCAAAATAATTCCAGAATAGCCAGCTGAGAAAGAAACTTTCCTCATAGCCTCAGACAGTTAATTTATTGCTTATTTGAAAAACAGCAGTTCATATCTCTTACAGTGAAGTATTTCAGACAACATGGACTATTCAAAGGAACTTAAGGGACAGAGAGGCTCAGCTGTTACTCAGCCTTAGTCCACAATTAAGCTTAATTTGCTTAACTTCCAAACCTCACAGTTTTCCATTCTAGCCAGCACATATATGCACATCCTTTTTAGAAGACAAAACCACTAATTCCTTTTGTCCATCCCATCTGGATGGGATCTGACTTGGACATTCTCTTCAGAACAGCACAAATTCCAGTACAGACAGAATTAATTATTGCTGTACCAACTGGCTTGCCTTTGTCTAGGTAAATGCTTATCAAGGCTTGATAACAAATTGGTGACATCCTCAAAATGTATTTTGTTCTTAGCATAATGACGAATTTGCTGTGACTGACAGCCTGGCCAGACACACATTGTTCTTCAGTGATACCTAGCATGATAACAAATACCAGTGTAAAGTGAGTCACATCTGTAGCTGTTTTACCTGGAAGAGTTGACTAAAAGGATAAGAAGATGAGCTGTATTCATCAGGCCCATTTTATTACCTCTCAACTTAGAAAATGATTGATTGGATAGTATGGGAATGGAAATGTGTGAGGCAGTGTCACAATAGCTGCATCTCTTGGACACGTCCTGTTTAAATGCATCAAACTCTAACCCAAATACTTCATCAAAGTGGGTGACAGGTTCACACTTGGCTCAGTGCTGCTGGTTTCACTGCATCTGAAAGCAGACTCACAGACAGTGTGGTGTCTAACTTACTTGCAAAATCAAAGAATTCCGATTTCAAGGGTTTCGTTTAAATGAAAATTCAGATTCTGGAGAAGAAAACAAAACCCACTAAAACAGGAAGGATGGTATTGTGGTTAAGTTTCTAGTATAGAGCTGTGAAGACCTGAATTATGTTCCATTCCTAGCCCTTCTGCAGACTATCTCACTCTCTGACTTCAAGCAAATCACTGAATCTCTTGGTGCTTCAGTTCCCCTTTTCTAAAGATGATGTTGGTGATTTGATCAGTTTAGATACTGATCACATTCATGTAAGAGCTATCATGTACATGATATTTATGAATTTACTATTTACTGAACCATTTTTGCAAGAAAATAGCAATTCTATATTAATTTCCACACTGATCACCCACTTACTATACCAAACTCTAAACAATATGCTGTCCCACAGACACATTGGCCTGTTCATTAATCCAGATTCATAACAGAATCAGTGTCTGCTTCTATTCTCAAAAGCTAGGAAAAAGCTAAAATGGGGAGTGCCTGCTGATTTTCTAAGCCTTTCAGGTTTTCTGATTTTTTTTTCCTGGAGAACTATCCCTGCAGTGGGGATTAATTCAGCAGGGTGTGGAATGCCCCATAATGGAATTTATACTGGGGAATACCACACTTGGTATCACAACCTCCTCCCTCTTGGTGGTTTCAGAGGGTGAGGAAAGGCTTGGAGCACAAATAGAGGAAGCTCTGCCTGCATTATTCTGCTCTTAGTTGGGCTAAGAGTATGGGGTTTGGAAAACTAACCAACAGGCAAGTGTCTCACATATCCCCAATAGATATAGTACTCTCCTACCTTCAAAACCATCTTCAGAACCATGTTTTTTCTCTTGCTGCCTCCTGGCAGACCTTACCTGGCATCCCTATTCCCAGTGATTTTTAAACAGATTCCCTGTCACCTTTGTCCTGTTTCTAGCCAGTAAGCCATGCTCCTGCTGCACAAATGCCCAGCAATTCCTCTGAATTTTCTGTCATTTTTCAAAACAATGTTTACAAAATAGGGCTAAGGACTTTCATTTTTAACAAAAGCTGAGTTTGTTCTTTATCCTAACTTTTGGAGGTTTACTGATACAAACCTTCACAGCAAAAGCATTTACTTTCCTGCTCTAGAAAGGGAGAAAGGAAGATGGGGTAATGTCTCCAAATAATTTTCTCTGCAGATTTTGCTTTTCTTTTCTGATTCCATCAGCAGGGAAGGAAACACAATTTGTTTCTCCACATGGAGAAAAACAGGCATTTCACATGGAAGGCTTTACTTATCAAATAGACTCTAAGTCTAATTCACCTTGCAAAAAGCAGCAAGTGCTCCTTAAGCTGCCAGAGCAGGGGTCAGAATCACCTGGACTGGCAGCAGTGCTTTCACGTGCAGTCCTTTATCCGGAGATGCTTCCCTGTGTGCTCTGTCCAGCAGCTTGCCCGGGTTCCCCTTTCTGCACTGCCCTCTGCTGGGTACCGTGACCGCACCCTGTGGGATCCTGCAGGCACGGAGCTCTTCCCAGGGCACACACTGCCGGGAGGTTAAGGCGATACAGAGGATGCAGGAAAGGAAACGGAAGGATGGGAATGGGGGGTTGCAAAAACGAAACATGAGTGGGTAAAACTGAAGATTTCCCAAGAAAGCTCAACTCGTGGGACCCTCATAGCTAAACCCTCAACTCCTGTCACAGAAACTTCACTCACTGTGCAAATCTCCTTCACACACTACAGCTGAAGCCCACTTCTCCTGGGCAAGCCTTTCTAAGGCACTTCATGGAGCACCCCAGACCACTCTCACTATGATTCACGTAGGGATGGTGTCAAACTCCATAAGCAGCAGCCTGACACACTTGGCTTCTGGTGTCTCAGCTGGCAGGTTCACTCCATCACTCTCCTCTGTGACTGGGAGTCCACCTACCCGTTCGAGCCTTGCAAGCTCTGAATCTTTGCACCTGAATATTATTACCACATTCCTGCTCAATGAACACAACTTATTGGATGGACACTTTGTCAGCTGCACTACTCAGTCCATGGCAGACAGACTGCATGTGCACCTGCAGGATCTTTCTTTCCCCTGTGATCTTACAAAATTAAAAATTACATGAGAGTGAAACAGCTTTTCTGGCACATCTACGGCAGCCTTCAGCCAACTCCGTCTCATTTGAGAAACACGCACCCCACTGTGCTGCATTACAGCCATGAAGTGCTCTGCCCCTAAAAGCCACAGCGACGGCAGGACAGGGTTGCAGCAGCAGGGAGCTCGCTCGCTGAGCACTCCGGGGCTTGGGGGAGGAGTTAAGATGATCTGAGCTGTACTTTTGGTTCTGATTTACCTTCTCTTGACAGAGTTAAGCACTTCAAAACCCTTTTCTTTAAAGAGTGGAGGGGAGAAAGGGGACTGGCTAAGTAGACTTTAAGCTGTTAAGGGCAAGGCCTGGCTGTACAACCTGTGTGAACACCAACAGTGCCATACCCAAACCAGCCATGGAATCTACTCCTGCATGGAGTACACTACACCAAAGAGTGGCAATATTGCATGTTCAAATTCTAAGGCAAGCTTCAGTTTCACCACTCCTTCATGCTTTTGCTTTACACAGTAAAGTAGATGAGGTTGCCCCAGCAGCTTATGCCAAACCTTGACTAAAACTCTGTTGCTCAAAACTTGAAAGAGGAGTCTGAGCATAAAGTGAATCCCAGTGCCAGGTCTTAAAATTAATAGCACACTGCTTCTCCAATTCATGACAACTACGCTTTTGCATGACAGAACATAAGCAGTAAATTTTGGTGGCTAAAACATCATCAGAAATCTCAAGATTCACTTATTGTACACTGGCTGCACATCACTGTAAGGTGCTGTATTGCCATCAGGTTAAGTCAGTCTGCAATCACACTGGATTTTGAAAAGAATATTTAGTCTCAAAGCAAGAAATACATTCCCTCAACTTCCCAAAAGACAACTCACAAGGCATTGCCAGCCCCTCTCCCCTTAATCACTTGATAGAGACATTTCCTTTGCATTGTCACAAAACATCATGTTAACTACAGGGAAACTTCTTGGCCTTTAAAATGTGGTGGTTATTACTTTAAGAAACATCCTCTTTGGAAGAAAGCACACTTTACTGGTCCTGTTTAAGGGAGCACATAAGACACTGGTGTGGTTTTTGAGGTTTCAAATCTTCTGGGTGAGCAGGAGAGCATTCCAAGTCTCCTGCACCGGCTGCTGGCAAGGTTATAAATACAGCTGGGATTTGAACAGCTACTTTTAATTCTGATTACTCTGGAGAAAACCCCAGGGAAATTCTGCTTTAAGAACTCAAACCCCACTGTAGCATCTTTACAGTCTTCTCAGTGGAAGGATCATAAGCTTGTCTGGATGCTTTTTGCACTTTGAGATTATTAGTCTAGTATTTTGTCCTTTCTTCAACATTTAGTTTTTACATTAAGTCCTCTTACCTCTTCTGTCCATGCTGACCTGTTAGCTCTGAGGAGAGCACCTATATTCATGTTAAACCTCCCCCGCAGTGGTTGCTTGCTTGCTTTTCTTGCCATTTCTCCCCTCACGTTTTGAGGTCGCTGCCATCAGAGCCTCATCCATCACCTGCCTCTAGTGTCCCCTGGCCTCTCTGGGGCCTCAGAGCGCTTCCGTGCTCGGATTTGCCCCGCAGCAACTCTCGACCCTGCGCACAGCCACCGGCCACCGCCTGCTCCAACGGGGCGGGCGGAAAAAA
>WBNO01011344.1:179432-263802 GCA_013400575.1 Peucedramus taeniatus
TGCAGCCCCGGGCCCGCAGTGCCCGCACGGCCGCGCCACCGCCGGGACCAGCCGGGCCGGGACCCGGACCCCGCAGAAGTCTCCGCTCCGCCGCAGTCGTGGCACCCTTGTCCCAGATCCTTGCCCTGGCTTTCGGGCTCCGAAGATTGGCGTGTCCCCTGTTTGCTCTGTGCGCTTTGGAAAGGCACTGCAAACTCTCGCTTGGCTCCGTACGGCTTCTGCTAGGGAGCCCTTTGATTTTTAGATCGCGGGCTTAGTGCTTATTTCTCCCCAGGGTGTCCCGAAACTGAATTTTTAACTTTAAATATTGAGCGATAATCCTGGCCCAGTAATTGGAAAAACTGGCATCAGTTTCCTTCTGCTATGTAAAACAAGCCCAGTGCTACTTTCAGCATGTTACTTGCCAGCTTATGGATTTTATAACCCTCATAGGTGCTTGACGAAGTAATATGACCTAAATGAAACCAAACATCCAGTTGTTAAATTAGCACAGACAGGAATCCAGCGGCATGCTTTCTTAGAAATCCTCATTAGCATGTTACCCTGAACTGTGAGACGGCTGAGGGATTAATTTCTGAGAATCCTTCAAGGTTTCTCAACAAGCTGCTGCTGCAGATCTATATCTGACTATAGGGATAAATCCTAAAATCTATGCTTGCCAGTAAGGTCAAGGCAGCCAGCGGAGATGTATTGAACCACACTGTCAGAGGCAGACATTTCAGGCCAAACTCATTCCTGGTGCAGCACTGCTAATTCCTTTGAAGTAACACGAGGGATGAATTTAGTCCCTCATGTTGAAAGATATATCAATAGGAAGCAATTTAGATTGGGCAACTTAAAGTGCATGTGATACAAAAAAGAGAGAGAGACTGCAGAGTAATGCTTAAAGGGTTCACAGAGGTTGATTTGTATAAGCTAGTAGGTTGTAGCATTGCTGTCCCAAGGGAAACTTGGGAGAATGGAAATGGCGTTTTATGGCTGAGCCTCAGGTTAACAGGAGAGAAGAAAGAAGTTTTAGGATTACTGTATAAATTGACCGTGTCAGTTGGAGGCTGCCCCTCCAAGTTACACTTCAGTCGTACAATAGAACCTCACCTCACTCTCTTCCCCACTCATCTAGGAACACAGCCTTCATCCACTTTCTCTTTTTCATACAATGCACGCATCAAATAACAACATTGTGTCCTGAGTTCTGACATTGTAGTTGGGAAGGCAGAAAAATTGGTAATTCAGTTGTAAAACCTTGCTGATTTGTTCTTTGAAAACTCGAGAATGGGAAAGAACGTCCATGAGATGACTTCTCATTGAGAAGTTATTTGAGTTGCTAGGCCCTGAAAACTTTCATAGCAGGGAAACTATTATCTTCTATAGCTGTTAATGATCCTTGCTAAATATTTTTGGAGCTTTGGAGTTTGCTGTAGTGATAGACTGCTAATCTTGTCCAAAAGAGAGCCGTTGTTTGCCTGGTGTAAATTGGAAAATTAATATTTTATTATTTTATAATGGGTGGGAGGTGTATCAATGGAAGAGTTGGTCATTCAGCGATTGCAGCCGCCTGTCCCTGGGGATCGATCTCACGTGGTGTCTCTCCTTGGCATTTCAGAGTAGCTGCTGGAAGGCCGCCCTGCCGTAGCCGCTGACGCTATGGAAGACCGCATCCGCTGCTCTCGGCTGTAGGATGGTAGCGCACAGCAAGGTGTCAGCAGATAATGCACTTGGAGCAGACCCAAGACGGCTTCTTGACCCTCCCGCACGGGATCGCTCACAGGCACGAGGCTTCCAGAGCCCCGGCCGGCCCGGCACTGTGCAGGCACAGGGCAACACACACTTCCGAACCTTTCGCTCCCAAGCGGATTTCAGTAGCATCACTCGAGCCAGCAGCCTGCTGGATGCCTGTGGCTTCTACTGGGGGCCTCTGACCGTCAGTGCTGCCCACGAGAAGCTGAAGTCTGAGCCCGAGGGCACCTTCCTCATCAGGGACAGCACACAAAAGAATTGCTTCTTTGCCATCAGTGTTAAGACTGCAACTGGGCCCACCAGTATCCGGATTAACTTTCAGACAGGGCGTTTCAGCCTGGATGGCAGCAAAGAGACTTTTGACTGTCTTTTCAAGCTGCTGGAACATTACCTAAGCTCCCCGAGGAAGGTACTGGTTACCCCCCTACGCAAGGTCCGGGTGCAGCCACTGCAGGAGCTCTGCCGGAAAAGCATCGTGAAGACTTTTGGAAGAGAGAACTTAAATCAGATCCCACTCAATCCTGTTTTAAAGGACTACCTGAAATCCTTCCCATTTCAGATATAAGTGCAGCATTAACTGTATAGGGACACATTAGACATGTGTAACGAAATCCATCTTCCTGGGTTTTTAAATATGTTTGACAGTGAGCAAACTTATTTTTGTAGCAGTTTACTGTATTTTGTGATGGAACCTGAACACTTGACTTCTTATGTTTACAAAAACTGTTTGCACAAACCTAGGGTTTTAAAACCCTGGCATAATTTTTCTGCCAAGCAGAATATTTTACTATTTTATATTATTTTTAATAACATTAACATAATAAACTTTATTGTCACAGTTTTTAAAAAAACAGCATCTCTGTTTTTAGTTTTAAAGGCTCTGGCACCTATCCTACTGGCAGGCTAACTGCTTAACTGAGTGTGTAAGTGCAGACAGGTCTCCACATGGTCCTGCTTCTTTGCCCTACCAAATTAGTCTGTCTTAGTGCTGGTCCAGCAGGCAGAGGATTCCTGCCTGCAAAAGCCTACAACAAAAAAGGGCAAGCAAGTGGAAAATACACTCAGGGTGAATCTGCCCAGGAATCCACCTCTTTCATAAATCCATGAGAGCAGGGACAATGTATTAAGACTGCAGTGATGCATAGTTTTTGACAGAGTAAATCAAAGTCTTGGCTGAGCAGACTGCACCAACACTGGTTTGCCTTATTTCTGTTGAAACATTTAAAACCGTAAGCTAGAAGATGTTGCTGTCTGACATAACCAAACCCCATGAACCTCGGTGGGGAAAAATAAAACTGTCCAGAAATGCTCTTCACACACTTTAAATAAGTTCACACTTTAAAGGTCTCTGAATGCTGTATCATTGTGGTGCATTGGGGGAAGGATAGCTTAGTTCTCTTTGAAAATTTGCATACACAAATGGCAAAGGTGCAGATGTCCTTAGACATAAAAAAGATGTTTCTCATCTTAAATTCCTCCTGATCTACAGAGCAGAGATTTGACACATTAAAATCTATGACTGAGCTCCATGACAGGATCCACAGAACATAAGCCTCTGCATTTGCAGCTGTAATTTCTAGTGGCTAAACTGCATTCAGAGTAAGTTAAACTACATTAACTGTTCTGTTTCCATCTGCTCATGAAACACAAAAACAGTGCCCCCAGAAACTGCAGCTGTGAATGATTTGAAATGCCTGATTTGGCAAAGTGTCACCTGCATTATGAGAAAATTATTCTCCTCTCCCCCAAGCATTTCCTGAAATCCATGAAAAGCTGACTTAGAAAAACAGGTGAACCAAATCACTTCAAAGAAGACACAGTCTTTCACAGAAATGTACTCTAGTAGCCCAGATCTAGAGTGCTTACAGGAACTGCAAGCAGTAAATGAAGTAATCTTCAGAGTTTGGGAGATAAAAGGTCTCTCGCCCTACTGTAATTCACATTCCTTTTAAAGATAAAGCCACTTTTAGGAGACACTGAGTGTATGTTCTGTAGTGATCCCTTACTGAATCATTTGTTTAATATTTACCAAATCAGCTCTTACTTCATTGATGTTTCTTTGGAATGTTTCTTTGAGGTTTCCTCCTCAGACATGACTAAGGATCACTCAGTGGACTGGACATTATGAAAAAAGGGGAAAAGAACACACAGGCAGTATCATGTCAGTTTCTGGTGTGTTGCTTCCCTAAAAACGTTCTTTGGATCAGTCCTAAAACAGCAGAAAGCATTTCTGCTTAATTCTAAAGCTGGAATTAGTTGTCAAATGATGCATTTTCCCACAGCAGCTGCAAGGATATAAATTTGGGAAGTAGTGAATGCTGTGCTATGCAGCAGATAGGAGACTGGAGCAAAGCTACTGCCTGAATGTGAATAGCATTGTTAAATTGGGAGGTCTTTGTAGGGTGAAGGCTGCCAGACTGGTTTGCTGTCAGCAGAGATTGTTATCCCTTCCCCATACTCTTTGCCAGCTCCACACTAGTATCTTTAACCCTTCAGGCTCCAAACTAATGGCTCCTGCCCTGCTATACAGAAGAGTGCCCACATGACAGCATTTCTGGTAGAACAAGCACAATGTAACTTGGAAGGTTCTCTGCTACCTCTGAGAAAATCAAGCAAAACTAGATCTAGATATGGAATAAGGGGCTTCCCACTGAGAGGCGTGGAATGAAAAGCATAAAGATTGAGTCAATTTCATTTTCTTCCTGGAAGAAACAAATCAGTTTTCTTTCTCTCTTCTATTGCTTTAGAATAAGTTTAGCAGAAAAAAAGCCATATCTTCCCACATGAGGTGCCTAAATACCTTCATTTTGTCTTTATTATTAAATCCAAATATGGGATAGCTCAGGAAAAAAAATATAACCAAAACTATAAATACGGACAAGAAGGTCAGAATTGTATAAAATGTCTCTTAGGAGGAGACAAAGCTGACTTGTATTTTTAAATTACATTATCTTTGCCTGACTTATTTTTCTTCCCCTTCCTTTCCTTCTCTCTTTCTCCCCAGCATAAAATACAATGGCCAGGCAGATCCTCCTTCTACTAGGTATATATGAGTTGCTCCAATGCAATAAGGAAATCCTAACCACAGGATGTGTGTTCACAATATCATTCTGACTTTCCTTCTGTAGGAACAAATGAAGGGCTCTCTAAAATGTCTGCTTACCTGTGTACACTGATTTAAGGGTGTTGTCACTAAAGAGCACAGCAGGAATCTCCTGAAGATTTCTCTCGTAATTTCAGCTGTCAAATCTCTCATCCTCAGTTTTAATAAAGCACTAGCAAGGTAAAATAGGGAATTTGCAGTACTCTGCACCTAAAGCAATAGAAACATGCAACAGAGTTTACTCCCTCCTGCTAAATATTTCATGAAGAGTGGTGATTCCAGTCCCTTCCCCTCACCCAGCTCTTCCCTCTGACCTTTTGACTGTGGTTGAAAAGTAAACAGTGTATTAAAGGACTATGGGAGAATTTGAGCCATGCTCAGGAGGACAGCAAAGCCATGCTTTTGAAGAGGCTGCAGTATTTACAGTGAGTGGGGAAGGGACAGATTTAAAATAAGGCCATTTGCAGCGAGGCTGCGTCCCCAGAGCAGCAGGGTGGGCTCTGAGCACGGCCCCACTCCTGGGACTGCACAGGCCGCAGGACTGAGGCCTCCTCACCCCTCAAACTGAAACACATTTACTTTCTGAGTAGTTAAATTACATACAATGCAACAGCTGTAAAACACTAACGAGCCGAGCAAATTAATAGACCTGTAGAAATTCAGAAAGCTGTTTATTTAAGCCGTGGAGAGCTACTGAGTGCTCAGGAGGAGGAGGAGGAGGAGGAGCTTGTTGAACGCCAAGCAGGGCCGTCGCAGCGCTGAGGCTGTGGTCACACTAATTCTGTTATGATTGAAGTCATTTACAAGAAATGAGGCTTCAGCTACAGTCAGCACTGATGCTATTTTCAACAGACAAGAAAAAAAGTGTCTCCTAGGGCAACACGCTGCCCATATCTAGCCATCAATACTCTTCACTCCGCTGGTACTGAATCCTCTGCTGAAAAGCACATCCACCTCCTGAACCTTCTCTTCAGATCCAGGGTCAGCCCCTTCTGTACTGCTGGGCTGGCATTCAGGCCCTGGCTCTCCTGCCACCCTCCATTCACGGTGCCAACAGCTGTATGAGCAATGCATTTATTCACTGATTCCACTGATTGAGACAAAGGCAGTGTAACAGGGATTTCATTTGGACTCTACATGGCTTTCTGTGCAAAGTGTAAGCCAGCAATTGCCTGTGCCCTAAGTTTCCAGGAAGTTTCTCCCAATTGCCACAAAGTGCCATTCAAGACCTTTCATTGCCTCTGACTTGTCATACTTCTGCATAACTCAGATCCTGTCACTGTATCTGTAGTTTTCATCCACAGCTGTTTCCAGTACAGCAGCCAAATTTACAACACCCTAGTCCAATTTGCTCCTTGTGTCACCATGGAATAACAGAAACATGGGCCAGCAGGAAGTGTAAAGAGAAGCCCAACTTCTCCCACACAAACCACTGCTCAAGTAGGGCAAAGCAGCAAAGGCCAGAGTCAGAATATAAACTCCTGACTGACAGACAGCTGAGCTACCCACAGAAGTATTTTCCCTCTGTCTGCAGCTCAGTGACATGCTTTGGATGTAGTTATTGAAGACAAGAATGATAGATGATTGTGCATAGCAAAACAATTTCCCTATGGTCTTCAGTTATGAGAGGAGCAGATACACTGTGAAGATGGAATATTAGCCAAACAGAATACAACAAATAACTAGCTGCACCATTAGCCCCATTTTCCCAGTTTCTTTCATTCTGTTCTTCTTCATAATTTTAGCAAGGCATTGTAGGATCACGTTTCTGTTGTCATTTTAATCTCAGTTACTCTTAATTTCAGTTATCCTTTGTAGCTCCCAGCCATGTAAAAGAATGGGAAATCTGGTCATCACTCTTAAAGGGATACAGAGGATATCATCCAAACATCTGTAGCAAAATTTTAGGTCCACCAAAATCAATTGCCAGAGAATGACTGACTTTTCTGCAGATAGTTTTATTAAATAACAATAAGTATCTTTTTTTAATCAAATGCAAGAGCTAAGATTGCATCACAAAGATTTCTTACTTCATAGAGCCTCAACGAATTCACAGGCTGAGAAAGCTCTGTTTTGTACACAAGGTTGTGTGCAATTTCCTACCTCCATTCCTTGCAGCTCTGCAGAGTATTTGCAAATCAACCCTGTGCCCTTCAAACTGAAACTGCCCTTCAAGCCAAACTTTCCCCAAATCAACTTCCCTACAGCAGAAACTAATTATTACTGGAATTTGAGTCAGATTGAACTTTCAGGCTGAGATTTTTGGTCTCCTCTCTGGGATTTGAACAACTTCTGGTTCCCAGTCTGAGCACTGAAAACAGAAGATAAAATACTGTCCCCAAAATGTTACAACACAGACTCGACTGAGGCTTACAGATTTTGTAATTCTCAGTGCAATAGTCTCATTTGGTTATTTTTTGACCTGCCTGTGTGCCATCACTGTTCAGACAGTCTAGACAGATCTGGAGGTGGAGCTGGTATATCCTACAGACTCATGAAACTGAAGTAGGATAGGTATTATCTCTAACAATATCATTAGGATGAGTTTGGGAGATAAATCTGCTACACAGCAAGTAAGGTTAGTAGCTATTTTCTTAGCTCTGCCCAGATAAAAAACAATAAACCTCGTTGCTAGACTTTTCCAGCATCTATTCTACATACACAATCTGTTCAGAAATAGCTTTGACAAATGTTTCAGAAATTATTTTTTCTGTCACACTTACATTCTCATTTGCTTTCACCAGGTCAGTTGTTCACACCAGCTAATTTAAACAGCTGAATTAGATGAAAATCAGAAGCTTTCAGAAAGTTACATAAGTGCCAGGACCTGCCAACTAGGTGCCTAAAAGACACTGTGTGAACCCTTCCTCACATTTCTCCCCACTTCCCAGCAAGGCCAGCTATACAAAATAAAATGAAGTGAGCCATGAAAGCTTTACAAGTGTTATATACAACTGCTTTCTGTTTAAAATAAACTGAAACTACATTTCAGTACCTCAAGCCTTTTTAAGGTTGAGATAGGATCTTCTGTTTACAAGTACAGAATCTTCTTTATCTAATCTCTCACAGTCAGTCAACAATTACATGATTAACGGTAAATTCACTCCTGGCCTAAGACTAAATGTATTATGTATAATTCATTCTCTTATGCAAATGCAGATCTTTTTGTTTTGAAGAAGCAGAAGATATTATGTTTTTGTAAGAAAAGGAGAAAATTCTTGTCAATGTCTGTAAAACTGGCAGCCAGCAGAAGTTTTTCACATTACAACAGCATGTTGTCCTGAGCACAAGTACACTCCTGTAGCCCAAGCTCTGCAACATATCACATACCTGTTACCTCTTGTATGTGTTCAGCATGTGTTCTTCATTTGTATAATTATATGCAAAGTAGATGGTGCCTTTCTTAAATGAAAATTTTCAGTTCCAGTATTCTCAGGCCAGTACATTTGGCAATGTAATTTTGATTTTCATACAAGTTTCTGGCTACTGTAAATTTTCTCATTACTGTTGCTGAACAGAATAAGCTGAGGCTGTGTCAGGCTGAGCTGTGATAGCAGAACATACCATCAACCTGCTGTTCAACATGAGTTTGCTACAGGTTTCCTCTCTATGGAAGCTGATTGCAAAGGTTTAGGTGTACAATGGCATTTACAACCAATATTGCTCTTCTAATTTTTCAGCTGTGCTGACAATGACTCCTCTGAGTTTCTGGTCTGTAAAGAAAAGGAGAAAAGGCTGCAGTGAGAGAAATGTTTGACCTGACAGGGAAATCACTACTGGCCCAGGGGACAGAGCTATCTAAAGCACCCCAAAGCTCATGCACAGTGTTGGAGCACTCAGTGCTGTGGTGCACTCCCCACAGCTAGGATGTGCATGTGCTGCTGTAACTCCTCACCTCGCTGACAAAGCACTTCACTCCTTTCTGGAGTGGATAACTGAGGCAACAAGAGTCTAGAAAGGATGCTCAGAGTTGAGTGTTTGCAACCAGGGACAGTGATTCCTCCATCTCCCTCTAAAGCCTGAGAAGCCAGACACAGTAAGCACCTCATGGGGTGGCGTGGGTGACCTTCTCAGCTACCGTGTTTGTCTTTTAGGGTCCTGTTTGTCATGGCCCAGGTCACACTGCCATTTAGGGATGTTGTTAAGGGATTTCTCAACAGGCTGCAGTGTCGTTTGTCCTTGGGAATTCAATAAGACCATCTCACCTAATTTGTGTGTTGCAGTTGTAAAGGTCTCAAGCACTGGTGAGACTAAATGTCTTCAACTTTGTGCCAGGGACAACACAGCTCTGAGTACTCCAGCTTAGTACAGAACACACCTGGAACACATGGTAACTTCTAATATGCAAAATTGAAAGAGTAGCCTACTCTGGCTTTGAATTTTAGGAATGGGAGCCATGCACATAGTGGTCAGAGGGATTTTCTGTGGAGTCTAAATGCAAGTAAAGGAGGTCAGCTTTTCTTTTAGGAGCAGAGAGTGAGAAGGAATGTGAATCAGCAGGGCCTACTGAAGCTGTAAGGCACAAAGGATGCTCCAGTTAGGCACACAAGTACTTGGAACTAGAAAAGAAAATAGGAAAGATCAGAAATCCAGCCCTTGGCTGAAGTGCTACTGAAATGAGGCTTAGGACTCTGAACTCCAAACAAGGAAATTTTATCTTGCCCCATGATTTTGGAATCTGGCATTATATAGTTTGAGTTTCATTTTGAACTCTACCAGCAAATTATTCTATACATGATACTACTTTATTTGCAAGCTCTCCCCAGCTTTTATATGGATAATTTAGTCTGATTTTCACAGCATGTAACAGAATGTGTACTGTCTTTTTTTTTTTTTTTGGGACCCTTAGACAGCACTACAAGTGCCTCAGTAATAGAGTACTCAGCAAAGAGAGGTTTGGCTTTTTTTTCAGTTCATTAAGGCCTATTCTCTTTCTAGTCCTATTACAGCTGTCCTGCTGAAACAACAGCAAACTTCACATATTTTTGACAGTAGAATAAAAGTCTCTTGATACAAACCTCCCCATGCATTCATTTCCTTATCAGTGCATGCTCTATTCCTGGAAGTCTTACTGTAATACACAAATGAATTTAGGAAGACTCTTTATCTCTAGGGAGTAGAAGTACAAAGGCCTAGCTAGGTGTCAAGAAATATTTGCTGATTATTCTCTCATCTATTCAAGTATTACTTTATACGTGCCTGTAAAGCAAATATGTCTAACAGGGAAGACATTATCCTTGTGAATTGCACAAGTTTGCACTGTGTATCTTTTTATTATGCTTTGGAACTAATTAAACCTAGGTAATCTTTCTTCCCAATAAGGGTAATTTATGCACTGTGTGCAAGACCATATTCAACCTTATTGCCAAGGTAAACACAGTGAAAATTTCCATCACTGGTCCTGAACTAGCTTAGGACTTACAAATCTGTGTTAAAAGACACAAGAGTACAGGTAAGGCTATTTCTGTATACTAATTATCAAGGGAGGAGTTCACTGTCCAGGGCTGCCTTTCTCAGCCATCTTATTTTCTCCTTGCTCTCCTACATATCTCATTTCCCTTTTAATTTCAATATAGGTTTAAGAAGACGGTGATTTTAAAATGCAGCCCATTTCACATCATTCCAAAATACACATTGGGCCTGGAAGCTCAGATAGATAGGTTTTGGCAGTGACATTTCTGGTGGGGAAGAACAATCTCTTCTTACCCCCTGCTGTTTAAAATATTACAGTTTATCTGCCAGACATGAACTTTTGATTCATGGTGAGGAAGAGCAGTCTGCTGCACTCCAACTGTTATCTGTTAATGTTGAATATAAGCCCAGCTGAAGCCCAAGGGCAGTTGTATATAAATGCTAAACACAACCCCCAGACACATTGCAAGCTGGTATAAATAGGCTTTGAGTGAATTTATGAGTGCATGTGTAATTCCATGAATGTTGTAGCTTGAGTGTTGGTCATTGGTGGAACAAAAAAAATAACTGCAGGGCCAGCTTGAAGCAAGTGCCAGGTTTAACTTATGGCCAGCAGACTTCAGGGTCTAATTAAAAGGGCTTAATTCAATCTCTAGTAAAATCAGCAGAACTGAGCTGAAAAGTAACTTTGGAAGAAAATCTTTTCTTTCTAAAGAAAAATTCTGTATGAAATATGGGAAGACTGTAGCATGCCAGAGAAAAGCATTCTGGAAGGCTGTGAAATTTTGGAAGGAAGTCATGCATTTGAGAGAGCCAGATAAACTGTGAGCTGGGTTTTGAAAGAATTGCACAGGGAATAACAACTGCAAGGGGATACAGGTGGTCCTCACAAGTTCTCTCGCCAGCTCTAATCTCCATTACAAAAATGGAGTCCCAGGTGCAGAACAGTTCTACACCTCATTTAGAGCTTCTAACTCTAAGATTCAGTTCTGCTATGTAATCCAGCATAGTCCAAAATTGCTTAGCTTCCACTGACAACAGAGAAAGCCTGAGCCTTTATTAAGGACTTGAAGAAGCCAATTATTTTCCATGCAATTTATGCTACTGTTAGTCCAAATTGTTAAAATTTGAACTGACTGCAAGTCAGTTTTAACAGTCTCTAGGGCTAGAGGTGAAATGAATGCAGTCCCTTTTATTGAAGCTTAATCCACATTAAGGGTACAATTAAGATAATGTGCTGACTGAAGAGGGAAAAAAGGAAAAGGAAAAGACACTTTTTTATCACCTTCATAAGGCAGCATCTTTTAAAATAACTATTAGCAAAGTATTTATAAAACTGCCCCAGTCGGAGTCATAAAGTGTTTATGTAGCAGGCAGATTTTGAAAGCAGCTTGGTCTCAGTAGTTCTAAAACATACAGAAGTGGCTGAATTTTAATTACTCTTTTTTGGGTTATGTGATCATTTGTACTAGGATGGCTCTGGCCAAAAGTAGCTCAGAAAGTTCTTCAAATTAGCAATTTGAAAATTGTTGAGAATCTAGAGCCTTGACCTGTGGAGACCATGTGGCACCACACCAAAACTGACTGAGAGAAAAGAAACTAAATTCTAAGTAAGAATAGGTACAGTCCACTCACTTTAATTTTCTGCAGGTTTTTCTTTCAGTTAGTTGCATAATGAGAAGTAAAGTTTGTACAGTAAATCACTAGTGCAACAGGCACTAGCATTCAAACACAAGGAAAATAAATCCTTTCCTTTTAATTCAAGTCCATCCGGCTTCCCATGATTTCCTGTTCTCCAGCATAGTTCAGTTCCCAGGAAGACTTGCACAATACAAATATACTGTTGCCTGTGCTAACAAAATAGTTGACCTGCCATGAAAAAGCTGGCATAAATATTATCTCCTCCTGGTAACTACTAACAGCTAAATTGCATGTGGTAATCCTTTTTGCTATTAATGTCATTTTAAACAGACATAATGTTTAAAAATCTAAACAGAACAAACAGTGGCATGCCCTGTTCCATGCAGGATGCACAATAAATGATACATTTACTGTAAAACAACTATATCAGCACTACCACAGTTAAAGAGCATATCTCACAGTCCCAGCCATCTAAATTTGCTGGTCAGATATGATTCTCCGGGAAATTAAGGGCTGAGGAGGGAAAGAGCATAATCAAACAATTCTTTCTAATGTTATTGGATTGGGGGGAGGGAACAACCATCTTTCCACTGAACTCAGTTTCTGCCTTATGAATCAATTAATGATTTCTGCTCTATATAGTTCAATACAAAGAGGTCTGAGGAGGAAGAACTAGTCAATATTCAAAATCTGGTCTAGTTTTACTAATTTTACTGTAACTCTAAATGAAAGAAATATACTCATATGATCAATTTGGAGCTCAGACTAGCAAACACTAGTCCTGCTTTGGAAATACTCCAGTCTGTGACCTTTGTCTCAGCCACTTTAGGAAATGGAGCTGATAACGCAGGAGTAAGTCCAGGAAAATAAATTAAGCATCTGGTAACTGCATAGGAGTATGCTTAGGAGACAAAATAAAAATTTAACAGTGAACAAATAAAATCCAGAAATATTTCTGGAACAATGACTAAATCACAGGATTTCTCAGGCACAGGGAGCAACTGAAGCAGCAGCTTGCAGACCTCCCCTGCTCTGTTCTGCTCAGCCAGAGATGCCCTAGGGATGCCCCACTGTTGCACAGTCTTCACAGGCCACAGTGCCTTCCCCTCTGCCACAGAAACCTGTGGAATACAGGACCTTCACCTCTGAGGGAGAAAACTAGGACCGAAACCAAATCCATTCCTGGCACTGGATCTGTTTAGCTGCTGAGGGAAGGAAAATCTTGGCAAATACAACTACTACATCAGGACTGTCATGTTTGATTGTGAAATGCTGTGAAAGGGCGAGCCCATCCATACAACTAAGACAACCATTTCCCAAGACTAAAAGGATGAAAAGGAGAACTTCTCAAGAACTAAATACTTCCATAAATCTCTGCTTAAGTAGGGGAAGTTTTGCTATGGATTGTAGAGACAGCAAAAGCAGAACTGGATCACACACATATCAGGCTGACACAACAGGTGTTCTCCCTCCTAGGAACATCAAGAGTCTTGATTTCAGTACAAAGATTTACTCACTGTGTGGCCCATGACATGACATCACCTGGTCTGCACCAGTCAGTTCTATCTGTGCAGTGCCTGTGTAGCTCTGGCAGTAACAGAAACAGGGTGTCAGTACTGACAGAAAATTCAAGACTACAAGAAAGTCAGAAGTGCTTCCTTGCCAATTCTTGCACAGACAGAAAGTGCATGACCTAATTCAGGAGAATCAGTTTGCAGATCAGAACATTAGTCTTCCAATTTGCCATCTCATCGATGATAAACTTGAATGTGGTGGCTCTTATATTTCAGGAACTTGCCATTGCTCAGATGCTTAGAGGCTCTGTTCTGATTTTTAGCACTTGAAATTTCTTTTCAGGATTTTGCTCTTTCCTTTGTTTTATTTTGACAATCCCAAAGGACATAGCTAAAAGCCATAGTCATATATGGGTCAAGATTTTCACATCTGATTATTAAATCTCTTGGAAAAATTATTTATTGGAGAGAAATTAGTGTATTAATTTCCATTAATATAGTATAATTATAATAGCTGGATTTTTGATCAATACCAGCTACAGTTTTTGTGGAAAGTGCTGCTGCTCTACATGAACAAACAGGGCTTTGCAGAGAACTTTCTAAAGAGGCAACACAGGGAAATCATGTCACAACCTCATTCTCTCTTCTCCACCATTTGCCTTCTCTTCAAACCGATGACACTTAAGGAGTACTTGCACTCACAGACAATCTGGGGGATGGGAGCCCTCTTAAAGAAACCTCTGCTGGCTTCAGAAGCCTTGTAAAACTCCAACATGGCAACCAGGCTGCAAGTAAGCAAGGAAGAGATAGGAAAAAAGTGACAAGTGTGGCTGTTCTGACTCCTTCACCCTCAAAAAGCTGAAAAATACAGCGGTAGGGGAAGGGGATCATGCTCTTACCCATAAGTAAAAGCGGAGGATTTCCCTGCTTTTCCCAAGGAAAAATCTATAAGGAAATTATTGTGGCATTTCCCTGTGTGTCTCCTCCTGTGTGATTTCCAAAATTGCTGTTCACAAGTTGCGGAATCTGCCCTGTCCCTTCCGAGTAGGAGGGGGCAAGCACAGACTTGCTGCAGCTGGATGACAGCAAAGGACAAAGGCAGGCAGACTTTATCACCCTGTGTCTATACTGGCACGAGTAAGAAGTTCTGTAGTACAGGAGGAGCTGGTTCTGAGCCAACCTACTCAGGCTCTCGGCAGGCATTAGTCATTTTGATAATGGTCTAAATGCAGCCACCCAGCTACTGCTTGGCAAGCTTGAATCTCTATGCCATGTGCACGCTGATAGAAGGAGTCCCAGGCACTCCAAACAGCTGAAAGATAGGCTGCCAGTGGCTGGGGGAGAGCGAAACAGAGCAGGTGGGTGTGGTGTGAGCACACTAAGACACGTGTTGGGCCAAAGAATACACTCAGGTAAGTGAGAACCAAAGCAGAGACTGGTGGACTGTTGAAAGTAATGATGGAAACAGTTACCATTGGGAAGGTGGTGCCTGTTCACTTGTTATGATGTTGCTATGTGAAATTTCCATGATATTCCTTAAAGTGGTGATTTGTTACACTTTGAAGTCCTTACTTGGTAGGGCAAATGCATTAACTCATGGAAAGTCAAAAAGGATCTCATTTCATCCAAGGAGCTGTACGGTAATTCCTTTAACCATTCACACATGGCAGATCCTACTCCTCTTTCTAGCTGTAGCAGATAATTCTTTCCACTTCCCACATAAACACTGCAGTGCCCTCAGTCTGTTCCTGTAAGTGAGTGGTTGATCCTCCAAGCTGAAACTGGTAAGCAGGTTAAAAAAAGCTCTGAAAAACCAGACTTATCTATACTGTTTATGTTGTCCCCACCCTTTACGTTACTTTTACCTTTAAAAGTGTTAAAGGTAACCTGAAAGACTTAGTCCAAGTAGCTGGGACCCCCAACAGCCAGTATAACCTTTCTTTGAGTTGCTGTAAACGAAAACTGCTCAAGTCTGGTAAGTAAAACTAGTCACAATCCATATTTTGCATTTCTGAAAGTGAAATTTTTCTCCATAATTTTATCTTTTTTATCCAGCCAGAAGGCTGCTGGCTGCGTATTTTGCATGATAGAAACAATGCAGACAGAGCATTTTTAAACAACTCAAGATTGTGGTGTCACAGACAGCTGCGACAATCCAGCAGCTTCCCCCTCAACCTGGCCTTTCTCCTTCCCTGCTCCAGGGCCATGGAATCCTATGGTGGATCCTTTATGGTGGGTCTTGGACTCTTCTCACTGGACAGCACCTTGTTATTTTAGGAGGAAAAAAATCCAGTCATGTCACAGTAAGGAGAAAAAATGGCTAAAAAAAAGGTCCAAGAAATGTGGGAACTGGTGCAAAGCAGGCAGGGGCACATGGCTGGGATGTGCCAGCTCCTGTTTGTTTTTTACAAAACTGGCAAACCCATCATGCAGAACATCAATAAAAGACAAACTTCTCATTCCAGAGCAGTCACTGGACAGCTATTGCAGGAACCTGCTGTTGAGTTTGGCAGAATCAGACTGGAAATAAAATGCTGAACTGAAAGCACATACCCCATAGCTGAGAGAAATAATCCTGTCTATTAATAATGTGACACGTAGGATCCAAAAAACATGTAAAGTGGTTGACTTTGTTAATGCTGTCACAGAGAGTGCTTTTCTGATATGAAAATCCCAAAGAAAAAGTTGAATACAAATGTCCTATCTCTTAATTCTTCAGGAGGGATAAATTAAAACTTTAAATACTAAATTTAGATTTCATAGCAAAAAACCGAACAACCCAAACTCCAACCAACAATCCCAAACTAAAACAAAGTTGCTGTAATTAGGGCTGAATACTTATGGAGTAAAGTGAAAGACTGCCCAAGAGAAAAAAACTTGTCACTGACTAATCAAAGATGTCTCGAATTAGGCAAAATTCTCATTGAATTTGCTGCAGAAAGTTGACAGTGACCACAAAACTGATTTCAAAGAAATCTCTCAAAAAAAAAAAAAAAAAAAAAAAGAGTTCTTCCTAAAACATAAGAAATTTCTTTTGTGCAAAAAGTAATTGAGGGGCTGGAGGAAAAGCAGCCTGTTTTATTTGAGTAATTACACTTTCTGCATCAGGTTGGATTTAATTTGTGATTTCATGAGTAGGGCCATCAGAGGTTAACTTTTCACAAACCATGCTCCTCTCAGGGGAGAGCTGCAGCTGAGTAAGAGCCCGAGTGTCTGATCCAAAAGCTATTGGCAATGGAGAGAATGTTTCCAATGATCTGTGGAGGTCCAGACCTCGGAAGAGGAAGAAATAGCAGTCTTTTCTGAGTCACAGAGAACCAAAGCCTCTTGGCCAACAGCAGGCACATGCAGGGACTAACTACCACAAGGATTCCTTCGGATCACTGGTGCATACACATCATCACTGCTTCAAAGAAGGCATACAAGAGAATACTGAGTTCTTAGAAAAATGGGAAGAGGAAGGAAAAAAGGAGGGGAAAAAACAACAGTAATTTTTAACTTACTGGAATCCAAAATTATTTCCACAGAAAATGTGGTCAGTTACTATAATTTGGAAAATTATTTTTGCAATCTGCCTGTTGGTAATTCCTTGAAATGAAAGAGCAGGCTTTAGGCCAGTAGGCTTATTTTCTTGCACAGGAGCTGTTAAGTCCTTTCATCTTGCTGCAGAATACTTTTTTAAAACTTTAGCTTTCTCAGAGTTTGAATCATACATGAGGTAAGAGAGTAGCTCTGTGAGAGGAACCCCTCAGGGCAGTAGTTAGTTTCTCCCTGGAGGATGTTCTTCCCAATCAGGGAAGTCCCACAGGGACTGTGGGCTAAGGCCGGGTGCTGAGCCTGCTGTGCTTTGGTTGCTCCATCTGGCTGCAGAACACAGCATGGATTTAATGATGGCTAGAGGGAGAACAAAAAGGGGCCATAAACCAGCTGCTCTGCTACAACAGGGTCTCACCTCAGCTCAGTGCAACAGAATCAACCCTTGGCAGGGCTGGGGCAGGACAAATTAACTTTTTCACTGTTCACCGACTAGCAAAGTGCTTCTGTGCCACAGAGATCCCTGCCACGATCATGTGTCTCTCTGTCTTTCTGCCTGTAGCAAACTTGGCACACCTGTGCTTTTTGTAGATGCTTCAGATGCAGCATGCACAGCACCAAAGAACTCAGCTGTCCGAGGAAACGCTGAGGGAATACACAGCAGGGATTTATTTGTTCCCACACATTCACAAGAAACAACAGCTCAACCTGCACTATAAGCAAATCTGAAATGAAAGAGGATATTATGATGTACATCAACAAAATGTTCCCAGGCATAGTTCTGGAGAAATTACTACTCAGCTAGTAAAAGTATTTTAACTAGATTTGCATAGCACTTGTCATATATGCTCAAACATGTTTGCAGAGAAGCATTCAGTGTGGCACATGCACGTCGATGTCAGTTCCAGTGACAGGCTCTCTGCACACTTGAATTGTCCTGACAGTACTGTAGCAGCAAAGGCTGCTAGAATAGTTGTTTTTAAAAGAGGTACAGGAGGTGAGCCAAACACGAGAAGTGACTGTAACTTTCAGTAAAGTGCCCGTTTAGTGAACCGAGCCTGGGATATGCTGTGCTTTTGTAGTTCAAAGGGAGCGTCTCTCTACACGTTTTGGCTTTTAACACCATCCCTCCATGTGATTAAAGAAAGCCACAAGAAAGAGGTTTCTACATTATTATCTCTTCCTGGAAAACAAACCTGTCTGTTTCCCCGAAGTTTGCTGGTACAGAATTATGCAGCTTTAAAGGCAGCCAGACATTTTGGCTGCCCATCCACTTGCTTTCCTTGCAGCTGTCATTATCTCTGTTTTACTTTACCTGAACTTAACAACCCCTCACTCCCTTTCCTCCTCGGTTTCAGTAACTCTTCAAAATGAAAATCAATAGTGCTCCTTTTACTCCAAAGTACAGCCTTTCAGAGAATCACGTCATATTGTGCAGCAGCTGCTTGGAGCCTGTGTGGCAGAAATAGCCCTTGGATGAAGGGTTTCCAGTAAAGAAGCTGCCTTTTTCTAGCATTTCACTCTTAGCTTGTTACATTGGTTTAGATCAACACTGGGTTTTTATCAAGGGATTCAAGTGACATGTTAGTGGCATGGCTAAGAGAACTCAGAAAGCTTTTAGAAAGTATTTCATCTAAGAGACACTAAATAAACAAAGATCTGAGTCAGTGGATTTCATTCCTGTCAAATGGTCATTGAATTAAAAAAAAATTATCTCAAACCTCTCATTAACAGAACTGCATGTGCAATTTCAGTTTCTGTTTTACTTTTAACAGGATTGTAAATGGATTATAGTAATCCTTCACCTTTTAAAGAAAGGAATTATATAATAAAAAAATAAAGAAAGAAATTGTCCTTATGACAGATACATGAAAGGCCTCAGGAAACCCCCCTCCCTCTTCCTCTAGAAGTGTCAGATTTGTGAGGAAGAGATGGCATTGCGAAAGTCTGGACATAATTTAACAAATTTTCCCAGCAAACAAGGCCAGAGCCTCACACACTGAGGATCCAGGGTGGTCTCCCTGCTGCTGCTGTGCAGATGGGTGGTCTGGTCCCTCCCTGGAAGGGAACAGCACAAAATGAAAGACCTGAGCACTGAAAGTGATTGTGCTACAGCTGGCAGTTCTCATAATCCAAGTTATCTGAAATACCAGATCACTTCAGAGATAAGCCAGGTTTTTGTCAGCACTGTGGAGAAGCTGACTTCTATAAACTTCTAAGGAGTTCACAGTATAAGTGACACATGAAAAAGCTGAAAGTGGCATTTCTGAGAAACACGGTGACAGGGTTGTGGGCAAAGGCAAAGGTTGTGCAGCAAGGTAAATTTTTGCATTTGTTGTATCTTGGGTCTTTTTTTAAAAGAAAGTTTAGGTCTTCTGTCTTTGGAATATTATATATATACTACAAATGAAGATGACTTTGTGATACCATAATATAAATGCAACTAGTTGCCCCTCTACTTTGTCCTTGTAAGATACACATGGGCATAACTGTCCCTCTGGTCTGTTCATGCGACAGAAGTCACCCTGCTAAATATTTCTCTTTTCCCCTACCATCAGCTAGTGTGGGCTGTCTTCTTAAGTTTCATTTGCCTCCTCTTTTGTAATCAGAGTGAACTCTCAAGAGAAGAAGTAGCAGATAAAGACAGATGTTTTAGTCTTAAAAAAGATCCAAAGCTTTCCTTTAAGGGACTCATCTCTTTTAGTAAGAATAACTGAATGCAACACTACCACAACATAATTTATGATTTAGCTATTTTTGGTTAAAGATTTCTAAGAAGAAATTGTTACAACTTTCCTTTTCCCTCAGTGTCTTCTGCTGTTGTGTAGAGGAAACTTGGGTTTATAAGCAGAGAGCTAGAAAAACAAAGAGCAAAACCAATCAAAATATACAAGTGTGCCATTTGACTAAGAGGCTGCCTTGTGACAGTCACCACAAAATCTTCACCATCATTCCCAGGCTAAAAAATGCTCTCACTGAAGAACCTGTGCTGTAAAGAGTCCTGAACACTACTTTATTTACAAGGAGGGTCCCAAACCCCAGTGAAACTTGTCCATATTGGACTTTTTAGGATGTCACATAATTTCAACAAAACCAAGGCCTGGTGAGAACTTGATTGCAGATTTAGACATGGGTGTGTCTCTCTCTAGGGTTGGTAAATAAGGGAAAAATATGCATCAGTCTTGGTCAGAGAATGGGCATCCTTTTCCTTTTAGAGAGAGCTGCATCCTACAGGAACACTGCAGTTGAGGGTGTGTGAAAACTTTGCTGCAGCTGCATAGTGACCTCTTTATAACCTTCTTTCTCTTGCATGAAGGACCAGTCAGCAGCTGTGTCACTCAGCTTGGATTTTAAGATTTCTTCCTTTACACAACCCAGACAAGTTTTCCCCCATTCCAGAGAACTGCAATTGGCTTTGTCCCACCTCCCTCCTCCTCACAGCCCCTTCCTGTGCAAGCAGACACCCTCATCATGATGGCACTGTCAGTCAGCAGCAGCTATGACTACATGGACTGCATTTGCTTCCTTCTTTCCCTCCCTCCCTGTGGCAGGCACAAGAACCCTGGATCTCTCTCTCTCCCCTATGATGGTGCTGCCTGGCTGCCCAGGTAATACCTGGTATTTTATTGGGTTTGCAGTGTTTTCTATGGGAAAAATTACAGAATAGAAGCAAGTGTCCTGTAGGCTAAAGCTGACTCACAAGTGCCCTGACTATTGTAGTAGTGTTTCCCTAAGTCTAGAGAAATGAGGCTGAATTCCAAATGGGGTGTCCAGGGAGAGCACAGACACTTCAACTCATCTTTGTTAAGCAGATGGGAGAAGGCTCAGGGTTGAAAACAAGAGAAAGAAAGAGCTAACTTCTCTTTAGCCTACACACAAGCTGATTGTATGATCTGATATCAGAAATACACATAAAGCTAGAGACAGATGTAGCAGTAAGTCACTTAATTGAGTGTCTGTTCATTCAAACCAGAATAACTCTACAGTGCCCACAATGCATTAGAGACAGAGTGCCTTAATTGAAAATAATCTGGTGAGAGAATTATTTAGCCCAGATGTGTGTGGATGATGAGTAGGAGTTCCAGGTCCCAAAATAGCCCCATTAAAGCTCAGCAAGCTAAGCAAGATCTCTCTGACGATTTCTGCCAAATGCAGGACTCCAAAGCCACCTCATCTGGCAGCCTTCCAGAACTGATGTTCACTGAGAGCAATGATTGATATTTGCACTGTTCTTCCTCAAAATACAAGGGAATTTTGAAGCACATCCAGATATGTGAAACTTTTCTTTAAGCAATAATCTCATTGCAAAGTATTTATATACTGAGAATTACCCCTACTTCTGGAGGTAACTGCAACATAGAAAGTAACAGAATGAATCCCAGTATTCTGCAGCCCAGTCTGACTGGAGCAGAGCTGAAATGCTTCTTGGAAGTTTTTAAGATATAGATTCTAAGATGAAGTCTTTAGCAAGGACTTAAGCCCAGCTATTTTCAGCCTACATCCAAAATTCATGCCTCAATGAATGCCATCCAGTGTTTCAAAGATAAGCACTTTGAGTAAGTGCCACCTTCACCAATGTTAAAAAAGTACTTTATTTTTGACTCATATTTTACTTTCTTCCTATATTCAAATTCCCTCTTCTAATCACCATTTCCAGTTAACCCTTATCCATTTCTGGAGATCTATACTTTCACTAGTTGGAGAGAAGAAACACTGGACTTCAGCACCAGAATTACTCAGTAATGAAACAAGGGTTTCCTTTATTACCAAAAAAAGCTAGACTGGAAAAAGTGTATCCTCTGTGGAACTGACTCAGTGTGATGAAAATTGGCAGATGATGCTACTGATAGTATTGTTCTTCTCAGGTCATCCTCTGACAGGCTCCTTCAGTGCTGCAGTACAAACTACAGGAATTGGCCACAGCCAGACACACAATCCACATCTTAGCAGCAATAACAAGATTCAAAGGTGGATTACACATATGTTGATTATGGGAAGAAGGAAATTGATTCATTATTAGAGAATGGAGCATTTTATGCAAGCTCTGTTACCAGGAATATTCAGAAATGTATTGCTGCAATACCCCCCCTCAGAACTCATGTCAGTCACCTATTCTGGAACAGGAAGTGAATGACCTCAGATTTTACCTCATGCACACGTCCTGTCCCCCATGCAAGTCCTTCAGCCAGGTGGGTGCTCACAGCACCCATTCAGCCACACCACTTTGGTGAGATGCCTGGTGGTGGGGCCAGTTCTGGCTGGCTGCTCATTCAGATGATCTGGGTGCATCCCCCAGCTGGAGCTTGAAACTCCCCTTGACTACAGAGCCCTTCCTCTCCTGAACAAATACTCCTGCTGCAGTAAACACCAACCAACAATCAGGATGAATGGTATGGAGGGGATATTAAAGAGCAATAGAAGAGTAGGCAAAGAATTCAACATCACGAAAGGAAAATACAGTTTGATATCACTGAGCTTAACTAGTTCAGGAAAATATCCCAGAATAACCCTTATTTGGTAGTTAAAATTATTGGGAAAAGTAGGAGGAAGCATACTGGAGAGAAGGGGAAATCCTGCTGCTATGCCATGAGAAGTTGAACTCAATTTCTATTTTCAATCTAGGCTGCACTGTGCCACTCACTCCTACTGACAAAAACCACACACCTTCAGTTAGTATCAAGATCATATTGAGTAGAAAACCTGCCCAAAGTCTAGCTTTGGTAAATCACAAAATGAAAACACTCACATGGTAAATACTCCAATGCACAATTTCCTGAGTCTGTTTAATATGAATGGATATTTAAATTTCTATCTGACAAATCTCAATTTCTTAGATTGTTTATACTTCCTTTGGAAAAAGCTATAACAGCTTTTTATAGAGCATAGTCAATGAAACTAATGTACAGTACTTTTAGTGAACTTATATCTAAAAGGACACCACTTTAATATTTTAAGAGCAGGAGAAATACACATAGGTTGAGAGAAATGAAAAAGAAACGTTTGAAAAGAAAAAAGGGAAGACATAAGATATGAGATTAGAGTATCTGCAGTGAACCCCAGAGCAAAAGACTAGAGGGAGCTGAAAGAATATCAACCCTGTATGGTCAAAACAGGGGCAAGAAGGAAATAATTAAGAAGGTGCAGAAAAAAATTAAGTCCATGGATAAGGAAGAAGTGTCTTAAAGCAACACAGCCATTGTAAAGCTCTTATCACTAGTTTACTTTGACACCTTTACTAGATATGGTTTGATCTGAGATGGGATCAAATCCTATATTGATTTAAGAACACTTAGTAAAATGTCCCATCTATGAACCATGCAAGGATTCCCTTTCTACATATATTTTAGTATAATCATTTTTTAATTTTATTATTCTAAAAATGTGCTTTATTTGTTTTAGTATAAAAGAAAAATGTACACTGCAGAGTCCTGGAAGAGGATTAACAAAACAATTCTGTCACTGGGGCTCAAACTTAAAAGTGCACAGGCACTTGAACTGCCTTAAACTTCAGCTGGGTATTAGGTAAGTGACAATAAAAGATTTTGGTGGAGAAAATGTATCAGAGTGTAGTTAAATGGAATTTCTGGAATGATATATTGGGTTGCTGTGAACTCTATCAGAAGAGATGTGTATGCCTGTTAGCAGGATTTTAAAGCACAATTTCACCCACCAGCCTGCTGAGGTTAACCCAATGGCTGAACATGTTCATGGCATGAACATCTGCTGAACATATTCTCCAATTAAGCAAGACACTGCCAAGAATCATAGAGCTGCAGAACATTTTCTTCTCCTTTTAGACATTTCTCTTTTCAAGAACCAACCTTCAAATTGTGTGTGGAGAGGGGGTTCTGAGCTCCAGCTCTAAGCATAAAAAACGTTTTGACACAAGTTTGATCACATGCTAGAGGTGACATGTATGTCCAAATCCAGTTCCTAAATTGCTGCTAGGGAGCAGAACCCAGCAGAGCTTGTGAGCAAGAGCAAAGTGTGACTGGCTCCCACAGCAGCTGTGGGCTGGCTCAGCTCTTGGTCTCACTGCAGTGCCCACTGTTCAAGGAGTCACCTGCTTGGGCTGCAGGGACTGCAACACTGCCTGCAGCCCTTCAGCTGCCACCAGGACCAGTGTTAATAAACATAGGCAGCAGCTGCTTGGTGCAGGGACATGCAGCTTGTGTGGAGAGGGGAATCCTGTGTGTGGGAATCCAGCAGTGCCAGATCTTCAGAGGCAAGGTGCTAAGGACCAATGTTTTAGTCTAAAACTAATGACATCAGCAAACAACCCACTGTTTATAAAGCTCATACTCTTTTGTTGATATTAGGTATGGAAAGCAGGCTTTAGACCTCCCACAGTGAAGATCAAAGTTGGTAGGAAAGGGTTCACATATCCCAGGATCTTAAGTCTTACCCTCAAGCCAAACCGCTCCTTTAATAACAAGACTGTCAGCTAGAAAAGGGCAGGTCAGAGATTTGGTTGTGGGTGAAAAGAGAAAGACTTTAGCACAAACTTGTCATTCATGTGGGACACTCTTTTCATCTTCCTGCTCTCAGCTTTGTCTCCTAACAGCTTTGAATCTCTTACCTGTATTAGGCTTTAATCCAGGCCCAACACAGCAGTAGACCACAATCCCCCCTGTGCCTTGGGGGAAAAATAGCAAGGAAACATGAAGCCATCTGAATTGCCTCAAAGATAAAAGTATATCAAAAGTCTGTCTACATTAAAAATACATTAAGTTCTTGTCTTCTAAGTCTTTGAATTTGAGCCTTATGAACCTTATGAGGTGACAATTCAGAAAGACAATTGTGCAGGAACCAAGAGTTGAAGCACAAACTGTGCTAAAAGTTCTACCACTACCAATGAATTTCCACACTAACTTTTGGTCTAATCAAGCCTAGTTTTACACTGCTAACATTACTTGGTCAAAATAGTTATACCAGAATATGCCCCAATATGAAGTTCACTCTCCACTCCAGTAGGAATTACCTTAATTACTTTAAGGCACCTCCAACTCAGTGCATTTCTAATAATCTGATGCTGCTGGACTCCATTATAACCCTACAATCATGAACAAGGACTTCTGCCTTTAGAGAGATAATGGTCTCTATTCTAGTACAAGAGGTAGAAACCAAAAGGAGTTACAGCTTCATACTTCTTGTAAATGCCTCCTCTTATGCAAGCATGCTTCTGCCTGACAGCAGCTTTTTCCTTTTAACTTTTGGTACCAATTTGTTTAAACTATAAAGCAAGGGCTTTATACTTGCAGAATTAAAGATAGATACAATCTTTAGAAAAAAACCCACATTTATTTTCCCACATCCTGGGCAGCTGCAAGATCCTTTGCATGTTATTAATGATCTTTCTATGTACTTCGGACTCAGTCACTCTGGGAGAATACTTTGTTTTAACTGGTTACCTGAACCCCAAATTTTTCTCAATGCTTCTTACTCCTGTGTTGCACTTCTAACTGTGTCAGGGACTGTCATTCAAAGAACATTTTCTTCACTGCCTGCAGGGCTGTGCATCTGCATCAGTCAGTGGAATGGATCTTTCTCCTAATGATTTATGGTAGTAATTCAAAGCTATTTTCACATTTACAACAGCATTCCATACATCCTCTTTCAAAGAGATCCAGGAACAAAAAAAGCACAGGGTTGCCACCAGCTGTCCTAGTGGGATAGATCTTGCAGGGCATAAGTGCTTTTGGGGCACATGAAGCAGGGTCTGACTACAGGAAACACAGATTGTTCCCAAGTTACACAGAGCTCAGCTGATGTTAACAAGAATTTCAACCGAATGAGTACATTCTGTGCAGGCAACAGCAGCTCACTAGAGCACTCTGAACAGATAAGGTGAAAGATACCATATGCACTGTGTGCTAAATGATTTAGCCAAATGTCTTGCAGGAAAATGTTGATGTATTCTATTCCAGGAATGTTTCCTGGGAAAAACAGCTGTTGATTCAGGACAGATTTCAAGGCTGCCTCCATATGCCAGCTGCAGCTTTTCAAGTAGCACAGAGTTATATAAGTTAACTTATATTCATAGTTAGGGTATGTTTCCACATAATTAAATGGGAAAGAGGAAAAGCATCTATCAGTATGAGCAGAGTAAATTATAAGCAGGACTAACTACTGAGGTTTAAAACTGGACCCACAAGCTCAAACATAACTGGAGAAAGCACTAACAGACACAGCCTGTCCTGATGCCCACTCCCAAATGATACATGGGAAACTCAGCCACTTTGCTACCTCAAATTCAGGCAGTCCTTGCTGGTTTCAGACTATGTCCCCTTCTTTCATATGTATTTTTAGTGCTTGTAACTGCCAAAAATCTGAGGATATAGAAAACATCTTTTGCATCAACTTCTCCTTTAGCTCTGATACAAAGAACTGCTAGTCAGCTGAGCTAGAAATTGTGTTGGTTTTGACTAGTTAGCTGGTATGGGGCTGTGTTTTCAATTTGTGCTGAAAATAGTGCTCATAATTCAGGGATATTTTTGTTATTGCCAAGCAGTGCTTACACAGAGCCAAGGCCTTTTCTGCTCCTCACCCCACCCAACCAGCCAGGAGGCTGTGGCTGTGCAGGAACTTGGGTGGGGGGCACAGCCAGGGCAGCTGACCCCAGCTGACCCATGGTATATCCCAGACCATATGGGTGTTATGCTCAGCACATAAATCTAGAGAAGAAAAAAGGGGGAATGTTCAGAATGACAGCATTTTCTTCCCAAGTGACTGGCATGACAGAGCTCTGCTTTCCTGGGATGGCTGAACACCCACCTGCCCATGGCAGGTGGTGAATTAATCCCTTGTTTTGCTTTGTTTCTGCATGGGGCTTTTGCATTTCCTATTAAACTGTCTTTATCTCAACCCACGGGTTTTCTCACTTTTACTCCTCTAACTCCCTCCCACTGTGAGAGAGTGAGCGAGCAGCTGTGTGGGGCTCAGTTGCCAACAAGAGAACCATGGGTAGCTTCTCTGTGCTACAACTGCTTTTGTGGTCCTTGCTGTTCTTGCTTGCTTTTGCTCAGCTGGTGAGGAAGTGAAAGGGGAGATGTAACCAAAGGGGTTTGCATTGAAGAGCTGTTCTTTCTCATGCAATTTTTTTTCACACCATCACAGCATAAGATTTTTCCAGCAGCACACTTTGAAAGTTGTAAATCTTGAGGGTAACAAGGGTCAAAGGTCCTGCATATCCAACTGACAAGCTGAGAACTGCCATCCCACAGTACTGCACAACATCAGAACCATCCTCTGTTACTTAAATGCTGATGCTCTGACCCGTGAAGGCCACTTTCATGCTTGTGGTCCATCATACAAGATAGCACCTTGCTAAAACAGCACAGCACCTACTGACTGTGGGCATCAAACTGAACATTTCTCTTGACTTTTGGGGAGAAGTGAAAGAACAGGGAGTCCCTGCAGATGCCCCCACAGAGGGCAGATGGAGGAAGCTGTCACCATAATGATGACTGAGCAAGGTCGTTCCCTTGGGTACATCCTGTACCAAAAGCCAGAAGTGTTGAAGAAAACTAATAACCGGATATCCTGTTCTTTCATCTGTCATGCATGGAACTGAACAAGCAGGGTTTTTTTTTTCAAGGACATGACCAACACCTCTAACCTACCAAGCCTATGAACCCAACCTGCAAGGGATGAAGGATGAATTGTCCTTCCCTTTATAAGTCAAGATGTTCCTGTGAGGAAATAATGTATGGTAGAAGCAAACCTAGCAGACAACTGCATGGCAAAAGAATTTGGTAAAGCTGTGGGATATAAAAATGAAGAATATTAATGTTGTTTGGTAAAAAACATAGATGAAAATAGCAGAAGAGTTTCAATTATGCTGATGTGCAGTTCAGTAATTGTGCAAAAGCAAGCACAGTTGCATCTGGTGACCTCAGATTTGAGATGCAATCAAAAATGGGATAAAGCAGGGAGTGAGACAGAAAATACCATGAGGTGACCTTGATGTGTCTCAATATTACAGAAAATGGAGTAGGCTTGGGGGTGCTCATCATCTGTGAACTGGACCCTAAAAATTGACAGGATTTCATAAAATTGTGCAACTTCATAATTAACTTTGGATCTTGCTGGTCAACAATTTTTTTTTGGTCTGGAGGTTTGAATTTTATGGTTTACATTGCCAGTTTTTTCTCCTGACAAAAGCTTGGTTTTGTTAAGGGAATTTGTTCATTCGGTTTTGAAAACAGACTGAGAATTTTATATCACTAAATATTATGAATCTGTAATGAAACTGAGAGAGCTGGTAGTGCTGCCAAAGCCACAGCATCAGGCAGTTTTCTGCTGAGCCTTCTGCTCAGCCCTTCACCCATACCTTGTCTGAGGTGCTCTGTGACCCGCTGATGCTTCCAGCTGTCCTATCCCCACCTTCCCTCAAGGAGACAAGGACAGAGGGGCAGACCCTGGCCTTTTGCTGCCTCCACCAGTCATAGGCTGGAGGGCTGTTTTGATGCAGTGAACCTTTCTAGTGCCATCATGTAGCCAGGAAAAGAAACTGCTCCTCAACAAAGATGACAGTGTTCAACATCCTCTGCTGCTCTCTTCCCCAAAACAGAAACACTCCTATGGAAAGAGAGGGGTTAGCTGCTCTCTGGACAAAGGAGCCCTGGCCTGTAAGAGAGGGGTCTTAAACTCCAGCTCTGATCTCTGAGCCTGCAGATGTTAGATCAGCCCTTGCCAATTAAAGAAATGACACAACTTCCTATTGCATAAGAGTCCAAAGGTTAAAAAAGAAGGCAAAGTAATATAGGATAAGAGCACTGCACAAAGCCAAATTCTTCTGTAGCCAAAATAAGACTTAACCAAGTTATAGTCTTCAGTAAAATGGCAATAGTATTTCATTTACAGGTTGGTGACTCGCCCGAGTCATTCACTATGTCACTAGCTGACTCAAAGAGTAGGGTTAAACATAAATTTAATTAAATGTAGTCGTGCCCCTGATTGATTTGGACCTAAAGAATCTAGGTGTGTTTCATCTCAACATAAAGCATAATATAACACACTTCAGCCCTCAAAATGCTCATTTCTCTCCACCGACTCCAAAGAGAGCTTAGGGCACACACATCCATGCTCTGTGCCAGGGACAGGATATTGCGCTTTCACAGCTTTCACAGCTGCACTTTTTGAGAAAGAAAAGAGAAAGAGGGTAAAAAAATAAATGGGATTAGGAAAAGTGATGCCATTTCCAAGAAGAAAACAAAGAATCAATCCAATTGAAGAAAAAAAAACAAAGTAGCCCTAGGAAAACTCAGCCTCTGAAAAACAATGCACTGAGATGAAGAAAAAAAACATGGGTAGGAGAGGCATGTGGTGTACTTAAGTTTTTGTGTTAGAACATGTGATTAACAGGAATTTGAATTTCCTTTCCATGGAAACTGCTATTGCTAACACTGCTCTCACTTCTAAAAAGTTTTCTGAGCTCCTGGCAAAGATGTGTCAATGACCCACTCCTTAAGTGGCCCCTCCAGATACTGATGATCCCTTGTTTTCCTTGGAAAGCCATTAACAGGTACTGCCTGGCACACACAAACATCCCTCAGGCTCCTGGCTTAATGATAACCCGATTGATCCTCAGCCACTAATCTTTGTATTTTGGGAAGGTGGGAAGAATATTTTGTTTCTACAGGGACTAAAACTGACGCCTGGGATGCCAAATGCATTTCCCTTTTCCCGAAACTCGAGGTCTCCGTGGCGCATCAGTTAAGAGGGTACTGGGCACCAGGAGCAGGGCTGGAATAGGCCACCCTGAGAGGGAAGATGCCTGACTGAGACACCAGCACAACTCTTAGAGCTCTGCAGGGCAATCGTCCCTGCATGCTGCTGGAACACCGCCAGCAGAACACGGCATGCGTGACTGAGGGGCCTCCTGCAGCTGGCACTGCCAAAGGATGCTGCTCCAGTAATTAGCTGGAAGCAGTTTAATCCCTGGCCTGTAGCACACTGCTGTGGGTGTCTGCTCAGTCACACATTACCTTCACTGATCATGTGCAAAGGCAGGCTTAAGCAAGACAGAGGATGTTGTAAACCTCCCGTTCCTTTCCAAGCTTGTTTCCTCTGTGTATCCCGCTCTCTGCATCCCGGGGCTCCCCTGCTTTCAAAATATTGCTCATTTAATGTTTACAATGCCAGTAATCTCTTAATTCCTACCTTTTTTTTTTTTTAATTTAATTGAGAAAGGAAATAAATGGAAAAAGAAGAGTGCTGCACAGACAACCCTTGAAACTGCTGTGCATGAACTCATCTGGCAGAGCTTTGTAACTGTTCCAACAGCTGTTCAGGTGATTGGGATGCAAAAAATGTACTACAAATCAACACTCTTACGGTGTGACAGCACATGCACGCTCTAATCCTATCTCATGCCTTTTCTCTTCAGAGGAGGGCAAAGCCTTGGCAACCTCCAGCACAGTTATGACACATGTAAATGATTTTATGAATGCTATTTATAAAAGGCTCATCACAGTCTCCGTGTCCTTAAATCTCAAATTAAGGGTGGGGATGTTATTTCTTTAGAAGACAAATCACATGTTCTAACATGAAGGCAGTTTTAAAAAAGAAATCATCCTACAGCAGTTGGATCAGCTGATTAGATATTTTGCTCCTGAGTTTATAGGCTTGCCCCAGACAAGAAGCTGCTGAGCAGAACTGAGCCCATGCCAAGTCATTGTTATGCCTGGACAAACACCGAATTCTTCTGTCTGCTTGTGACATAACATATCCTTGCAAAAAGCTAACTGCTTTGAAAGTCCCTTCTCACACAAGAGAAGATCCTGAAAAAGCTGCTATCTCTATCATCAGGGCATCAAGCCTGTTTCATTCACATGACAGGAGATCTGTGCCTGTGTTGGGGGTGGGGGATGATGAAGCCTCCTCTCTCCCCTGCAAGAGAGATTTCTTTAGCCAGCTGGTAAAACATGCTTTGAAACCTAAATAATTTGTTGGGTTTTTTTTTTTTAAACGAAGTCATTCATGCTTACACCACCTGAATTTAAGCTGATGCTGTTTACTTTCCTGTGGGTGAGGTTTGGAGCACATAAATATGCTTGTTAAAAATAAGGAAGAGCCCACAGTCTTTTGGAACTAAGTATCAAAGGGCACTACTATCAAAATGCTCCTACTGTTATTTGTGGTCACTGAGTATTATCAGCCTCTTGGTTAGAATCTTCATTTGCAGGGCTTGGATCCACTAAAAAAAAAAAAACAAAAACAACCAAAATATGGAGCTGGATTTTAAATTTGAAATAGGAGAGGGGAATTTTTGGTCTTTTCTGCATCTGCCACAAAGGAACCATTCCTTGCAGACTGCAGCCAAATAACAGGGAAACCAGGACCATCCTGTGCCCTGCCCCAGACACTGCACTTGGGCAGGAATTGTGACTGGCAGTCGAGGCCAGTGCTTTCCCTGCTCAGAAGAGGTGCCCAATAGGAGTCAAAGCCTTGAGCCAGTGAGAAAAGCAGAGAGTATGTTGTTAGTGTGGGAGATCCATAAGAGCACAATAGTAAGATGAAGAAAAATGATTCATAACATTATGTGTACACCCCTCAACATGAAAACTTTAACTTGTCAAGTGTGGAGGAAGTGAAGCCTCAGTAATCCTGGAAACCCTTGATTCACTGTTTCTGGGGAAGGGGTCACTTTCAGCCTCACAATGTGAAGGAAAAAGGCTCCATACCAACCTTCCCTTCTTCCCACACCTCCATATTTCCCCATCCTCAAACCTGATGTTCAGCTCTGCCAGGTATGCTGCTGTCAGACTTGTCCTTGAATGACTCCAGTAAACTGAAGCAGATCAGAGCTAACTTGCTGGCCTGGAAAACCAATACAGTGCCAACATTTGTGTTTGGATGAGGTTCCCAGATGGGAGCAGCTAGGCTAAGCACTGGCTCCACACACTTCTCCTTGCAAACATTCCCAGCTCCCAGGGGAGGGGCTGAGTCAGTGCTGGCTCTGTCACACATCGGGAGGGGGCCTGCAGCTCTCACACAGCTGCTTTCTTCAGATGAAGTTGTCTTTTGCTCTGACCTTGCTCTGCAGCTGCATTTTGAGAGATGCACCACAAGAATGAAAGGACTTGCTGGGCAGTCTTTCTTTAACCTGTGCTCTGCAGTGTCTCAACACGACTGACATTGCTGGCTTTCTGCTGCAAGGAGGGCAGCAGGGAGGGATTAATGCACTGCTACACATCCCGATTTACTGGTACACTGCAGACCAAAGACACGGCGGGCCAGTCAGTAACTGAATGAATCATCAGGCTTTTGCTCCCCGGGAACCTTTACTGTATGAATCAGTAGGAAAACACGACTAAAGCCCCAGATTTATCCTTGGTTCAGCCTTTTTGTTCAGAGCCCAGGATATCCCTTCTACCACACTGTTTAATTTCACAGTTAAGCTGTAACAAATCCCTTGTTTCTGGAGGCAGAAGGCTCAGTCATTGGCCATCATCAACTTTTGACAACAACACACAGGCATCATGGCTCATCCTACACATACCACAATAAACCACTTGTCACTGAGATATAACTAAATGTACTGAGATATAACTAAATAAGAAGATGCCATAAAATACCAATAAAATCCAAGTAAGTATTTTTGGTTTTGACCTAATGTACCTCTTTTCAGCATTGTGGTAAACTCTTTAGTACCAATTCTCTAGTAATCCCAAGCTCCTCTGGACATCTTTACACTTTCCTGTATAACCTATGTTTAGATGCAGAGAACTTACCAGGTTTAGGGTGTAAGATGTTAAAAAAAAATTCTCCATTGAGTTCTAAACCTCTCCTTCAGAAAGTTTCATTCACAAATGAAATGTTTCAGATTTCACATTTGAGCTCCTATTAAGCAAACCATAGCAAGAAGCCTCATAAAATGCTTGATTTGTGTGATGCAACTCAACACAAGGAGGTTTTCTCATGGCTGTGCAATGCTCTGTCTTTACAGCCCTGCATAGCTATGGTGGCTGCACTGATGCTCCACCACACCAGTAAATGAAAAGCTTTTTTGTAATTCAGTCTAATTTCAAAGAGCAATCAGAATTTTCTATGGTTCCTTCAAACTCTTCTCAAAAACCTACAAGAGTTTTAACAGAAATGTGGCCATCTTACTAATATTTGACTGAGGCAGATGCTCTCTGATGCCATGAGTAAGCAGTGGGGAAAGTGGAATGGGAGGACACCAGGGTGAAGGAGAGCAATGTGGCCATGCTGGTGGCAGGCAAAGGGCAGCATTGATTGCTAATGCAGAAAAGCCAAGGACACAAAATCTCTCCTGTTGCAGCATTGGGAGGAGAAAAGTGCTGCCTCCTGCAGTGAGCCAGGTTTCTGTGATTTCCAAAGATTTCTAAACAATTTGAATATTAGTTTCCTTGATTTGAAGATAAAGGCATAAAAATCCCTTTTATTTCCTTTCGAGACCACAACACTTTTTGGCACTGTGTTGTGTGACTTCTATAATGAAGTGGATGAAGGCAGAATTAAAAAGATGAAAGCAATAGGACAGCAGCATCCAGCAGGCACTGAGGAGACATAAAAAAAACCTGGTGAGTCAGGTCTCACACCACTTTTAGTGCAATATGTAACACAAAATACACAGTCTCTTGGGGTGGTAGGACACGAAACCTCTCAATCTGCTATACACTATTATGTTATGAAGAGGTCTGAATTGCAGTGAAATTTCTTCTTCCCAGGGGATGAGGACTCTTTTCAGTGATATGATAAACTGTAAAGAAGTAAGAAAGATGCTAAGAATAAAAAGAGTTTGCCTGAGAAAAAGTTCCTCTGAGAAAGTCAGTAAAGGTGGATCTACTGGAAAGTACTGAGGGTGTTACACACCTCCAGACTTGCTCTACATAGTTCTTCCTTATCAGAGACAGACAGGGATCATATAAGGAACCAATTCATCATGGACTGCTTTGATTTCCCAGACAAAATGTATTTGCCATACACCAAATGCTTCCTAATGTGACAGATCCCAAATATTTTTGGAGGATACAGTTATTAGTCAATTAAGTTTTGGACTTGTTTTGGTAACTATGAATCAATCTGCCACTTTCAATGTGATATTTCTGGGCACCCTACATCCTGGGGGTGGTTCCACACAGTCATTTTAAGCAACAGTTTGTCTGTCTTATGACAATTCCCCCCCACACCTCCCTATTTTTTTTAAGCTGCCCCACAGCCTTTTTGTCTCCCTGATTTGGCTTGGCACAGAATTTTGGCTTTGGATCCTAAGATCTGCAGCACGCCCAGTCTGTTTCTCCATTCTGTTCTGGGAGCGTATCCTGCTCTGCAACTCACCAGTGTAAATATGGTCTAACCCTGCTAATTCCAAAAGAAAGCACCTGTAAGCAGCCTGATCTGGGGAATATTTAAACAGGATGGTAATGCCTACAGACACAACTCCTGCAGAGCAGATGCATATGTGTGTTAACATACACCTGTATCAGACCACAAAGTGTTTTATATCCTGATTTTATGTATGGTGGTGCCAAAGATTCTATCAAGCTTCTAAGAAAACTGCTGTACTCTCAACAAAAGCTGAGAGAGCCAAAGAATGCAATTACCTTTAGCATGAACTTATGTTAAAATACTTATGGGTACTGTCAAGGCTGAGAACCCAAAAATACGTACATCTTATAGATATCCATGAATGTCCAGATAACAGGCTTTACTAATTTCCAGGGGAATTTCATCCATCTGCTAATTTCTTTACCAGGGAGACACCTCTGCAACAAAAGTAGGCCATTGGGAATGCAGGGATCCCTTATAGTTGCTGTGTGGCAGCAGGAAGGTGTGAGACAGCAGCTGGCTAAGGATGCAGCATCCACTTGTCTCCCTAGAACAATTTCTGACAAGTGCTGCACCATCAGCACTCTATTAACAATGGCACACTGGCTCTTTGGAATTGTCTGGACACTCTCCTGGTTTTTAGTCAATGACTTAATAAAGGACTGACTGCTGGAGGATGGCTGCAGACTGAATGGTTTTGGGGCAAGTTAATAGATCTGTTGTAGCATAAGAGATAAGTCTGAGGATCATCAAGCTGCTGGGTGATAGAGAAGCAGCACTAATTTACTGAGCAGGGTGCTGAACACAAGCATGGGCTCTCAGCTGGGTGGGGAAGCCCCATGGCCAGCACACATGACTTCCCAGCTATCTTGGCTTAGTGTGCATTGCACAGTTTGCACTGATTTCTTTATCAAGATACCAGAGCTCTCACTTAGGGGAAGTAAATGCTGTTGAATTCACAGGACTGCCTTCAGACACTTAACAGTGTTCAGCATAACTGAAAGTAGACCTAGGTGGGAAATTTTCTGTGGACTTCAACAGAAGAAGCTTGACCACTGCTGCCAAGTTCAAGGCTCCTTCCTAATAAACAATTCAACATGATATGGAATATCAAGTGTACAAGATACAGCCTGCAACAAGCTGCCCAGTGACTTTGCTTAGTAGTTTATATCCACCAGTTTCTACTCAAGGGAATGTTAGAAGTAGGTTAATTTTTTTTTTCAAATAATCTACTGAGGGAAGAAGGTTAAGGAGAGTAAAACCATCCTTGATGACAGTCAAATAATTTATCAGTAACTTTATGTGGTTCTCCTGATCATTGCTTTTGCTAAAATGCTTTTTAAAAAAAAAAAAAGAGAGAAATGTGCACATATGCAAATCTCCTCTTCATGTAGGCTGATGTGACATGCTCTACTCTCCAGCAGTCTTTCTGGCACAGCTTCTCCCCTAAAAACAATTTGAGAAACATCCTTTGCATTATTGTCTGTGATTTCTGCTGGCTTACTTCCGATATCTAAAATAAGCAGGGACAAAAAAAAAAAACAGAAGAAAATTAGTCCATGCCTCAAAATTCATTCTTTCTTTTCTCTGGAAGTGCAATTACAGCTCATGAGCATTTGTGAGGCTGCTAAAGGGCTGTGGGAGCCCAAGGAATGCTCAAACAGTGGGAGGGAGATCACCCCACAAAAAAACAGAGAAGGTTACTGGAGCCAGGAGGATCCTGAAGGGAACTGTAACATACGCAGCCACTTTCATTTGTTTTGTGAAGAACAGGAATTCTTCTCCTCTGCTAGCCACAATGCTTACACTGAGCTCAGCCTTGGGATCTGGCAATGCATTAGGAAGAACACTGCCAGCAGGTCAGGGAGGTGACCCTGTTCTGCTCAGCTCTGCTGGGGCACATCTGGAGTGCTGGGTCCAGTTCTGGGCTCCTCAGGACAAAAGGATCTGTCTACTCCTGGAGCAGAGGGTGACAAACAGGATGAGAGGACTGGAGCATCTCTCTTGTGAGGAAAGGCTGAAGGAGCCAGGGCTGTTCAGCCTCCAGAGGAGATGGCTGAGGAGACCTCCCCAGTGTCTGTCAGTGTGAGCAGGGAGGGCTCAGAGCAGGGACCGGGCTCTGCTCCCTGGGCCCAGCACTGGCACAGCAGGAACGGGCAGAAACTGATGCCCAGGAAGTTCCACCTGAACACGAGGAAGAACTTCTTCCATGTGAGTGACCGAGCACTGGGACAGATTGTGCAGAGAGGCTGTGGAGCCTCCCTCGCTGGGGATATTCCAGAACTGTCTGGACACAATCCTGTGCTGTGTGCTCTGGAACGACCCTGCCTGAGCAGGGAACAAGAGATGAGCCCCTGTGGTCCCAACCAACCTGACCCGTTCTGTGGATCTGTCTCAGCACTGTCCTTACAATGTCATGAACCATTATAAAACCCGGAGCTGTACCAGCTTTAACAAGAAACCTATTTCCTTATCATTCCAGGAAAAGAAAGCCTAAACCTCCAACAATTCCCTGGCCTTCCCCTATTTGCTTATTGTGGAGTGGGATTTGCTTACAAAGACTTTAACAGTCACATTTATTGCATAACAGCAATTAAGAAAAGCAAATTTCACCTTCTGAGGAATTAGATACTACTTCCATGGTTCCAAATGCTTCAGTTAAGCAATTAACTGCTTATTTCATTGAAGGAAAACAATGAGCAGAAACAGAAACCAGATAGTCCTTCTTTGTGAAACATTTCCTAGGAAATTTTGGTGATACTAACTAGAAAAGACGAAGCAGCAGCAATGCTTCAATTTTGAAATAATGAAAACCTCTGCATTTTTTATGTTGTAGTCTCACTAAGTGACAGCCAAGCCATCTCCTAAAATAGGTTTACTTTCTGGGTATGAGGATGAGCCTAACTTTTTTGCACACACTTCTCATCAAAGTCTATTATTTCCTTCTTCCAGGTTACCTGACTTCTGAACCTTCTCCTCTGCTCCTGCTGCAAACCAGAAATGCCTTGAGAAAATACATTGTAAGATAAACTGGGGTACATCTTCCTGCTGTGTTCAAGATATAGGCAAAGTATGAGTGGCTTTGGTACAGCCCAAAGCTGATCAAAGTTGATATAGCTGGGAGAAAGGAGGTGGCAGCTCATACAGCTCTGGATAGCCATAGGAGGGGGCATCTGGAAATTAGCTTTACAGAGCTCATTAAGGTTTTGAAAGTACTGGGCCATAAATCATCATATGCATATACTGACCTGATTTTCACGTGCATGCTTCATGTTATTTGTGCTTCAGATTTCTGAAGTTTAATATGGGGCAGAGAACAAGGGGTTCAAATTCTAACAAGGACTGCTGTTTGACTATGCTCAAATCTGATTAAAGCCTAACTATCAACTTAATGTTTAGCATTTCAAGTTTGTTTCCTTTTGTTTCCAGAAGCACAGAAACAATTGTTTAAGTTTACAAGGAAATTCTGGCTATATCCAAAATACAAAGTTTTTTTTCAGGCTGAAATCCTGTCTAAACTGGAGAATAGGTTTGAGGTATTTGCTCCTTGCACATTTTTTTAAGTAACAACAGAAAAACCAGCTTTGAATATTTATGGTAATATGTAACTGAAAATCCCAAGATAAGCTTCCATGTAATAAGGAGAGGTCAGAGGTGTCAAACTCAATAACTTACATATAAACTATGGCTGTTTGAGTGCTAATACCACTGAATTATATCTAGACAGAGAAGAGGAAAAAACCCATCTGACAAAGATGTAATTAACTTTGCAACTTCATCGTTTTACATTTTAAGGTGTAAGGAGGTCATTTACATGAAGTTATTGTGACCATTTCAGTTTAATTTGGAGTTTCGGAACTCAAGAGTCTTTAAAACCACTATTTTTATGACCCTAATATCACATCCTAATATGTGATGAAGTAATACTAACCAGATCAGGCTGTTTTAGAAAAATAGCATGAATGCACTAAGAAATCAACAGGACAAGATGTGGGAAGCAGGCATATTTTTTTTGGATGCTTAGCTGGCCAGAACAGACTTGTACCATTTCAGTTCCTAGCCATGGGCACTCACCACCTAACTGGTGGCAGTGAGCTGAACAGCTTTGTTTTCAACCATGACATCAACATACACTTCTCTACATTCTGTGATTTGCACACAGGCACAGGAGTTTTCTGCTGTATTATTTTTGAGCACAGTTACAATGGCATAACAAACATCTCCCATAGGTACACATCACAAAGCTCTCTGGCCTTCTGGGTTCCTCATTCTAAGTGTGCTGGTGCAGCTGAAGCACTGAGCCAAGGAAGAGGCAGGCTTAGGCTCTGCAGATGCACAGAGTAATGAGAAGTCTTTGTCCCAGCACTTGGACCTCTCTGCACAGACAAAAGCCTGGCACTGATCTCTGTGCTCTGGCTGCTGGTGCTTGGCTCTCAGGTACCTGCCAGAAAGGAACTGAGAAGTTTTTTTGGCAGCAGCATTCAAGTCTGTCCATGCCTGCTTATACAGGAAGATAAACAATTCTCTGTTCCTTTCCCTTTAAACAGCAAACAAAATACAGTGAGGTTTTGAGTGTTGTTTTTGTGTTTTTTTTTTTTTTTTTTTTTTTTTTTTTTTTTTTTTTTTTTTTTTTTTTTTTTTTTTTTTTTTTTTTGTTGTTGGTTTGGTTTTTTGCCTAAAGTAACATTAGACTTTTTCTTAGGGAAGCTCAGCACTGACTTACAGCCAATAAGGCATTACTGGGTAGCAGCCAGATGACAATATCTGCTCTCAAAAGAGGTTTCCCTTTTCAGATATCTCTGTTATTTATAGGCAAAAAGCAATGCGTACAAAACCTCAGGAGAAAAGGGAGGGGCAGCATCAAGCATCTTGAGACTTTATTCAATTACTGCCTGACAGAGAAATATTTGCCAAAGTCTTTTTGAATAGTTTTTAAAACTTTCTATTATAGGAAAAAACGTCCATTAGTCAAAGATCTGTCAGCCCAGAGATAAGGAAAAGGCTTTAATTTCTAAATAGAAGGACACTTAGTATTTAAACCACCTGCAGCGTACTTGCTTCTAGAAAATGATGGAGGATTTGTTTGCTTTTGTTTTTTTTGGGAGGGGACTGAGGAGGGAAGTGTTAGTTTACTTTAGAAAGAATGCCTAGGATAGAAAAACAGCTGAAGTAGAAATACAGTGGAGGCAGAATTGTGGTTCCATGGGACAGCCAGGAAATTTCAGTGGAACAGCTCCCTTGCTTTAAATTCGGCAGCTGCTGACGCACATGGCAGAATTCTCCCAAACCACACTGGTTTTTGTCTTGATTTTTCGAGAAAATATAGTTAATGTTAATGTGCCTCTTCTGCCTCCTATTCCTGCCATGAAGGCTTCAATGGACTGCTTCTAATCCAGTTTGCCACAAACCTTAAAACACCAGAGTTACCCACTCCAGCCCACTGAATATACACAGTTGAGAAGAGAGGAGAAACTACTTTTGTTTTCTCTGCTCATCTAATCTCAGAGGAAAAAGTACAAACAGCTTCACTTAGATTTGTCTGGGATGACCCATCTCCTACCTGGGAGGCAAGAGCCAGCAGCTACTTAGCTCTTGACCAACCACAGGTGTGCTGCTCCCTGCCCTGTGGGCAGGTGAAATAAAAGAAGGTGGAGGCTTGGCCACTATGTACTGACAGAAAGGGAGTTAAAAGTACATCTGTGTAGGAATTTATACATGACCTAAGGAGGAGCTCAGAAATGCAGGAAGATGCAGTTGTGTAATGTCTGCTGTCAATTGCTGAGCTGCTCTCCCACTGCACTCATCACCCAAAAGGCAGAGGGCCCATCTCTTTCTTCATTAGCCCTGAAAGGTTAATGACTCGTCGCTCTGGCTGTGTTACAACTTCTGCTCACAAACAATAGATTAACCACTCAGGGACCAGCACCAGTAGCAACAATCTTAGTTCAGCAATCACGAAAGACCAAACCATCAAACAAGACAGTGCTAAAAGGACGTTCTGTCAGGAACACCAAACACTCACAGAGCACAGGGAGCCCACGTGCTCCTACTTTGCCATCACAGGCCATTAGTCACAGAATCAGTAGAAACATTAAACTAACTACAAGCGATGGAAAGCCTATGATGCACTGACTTCCTCTGTATTGCTGGATTGAAACTCCTAGGTTTTTACAGCATTAGAAGGCAAGCTAAAAACAAACATCAGAAACAAGGCTATGGAGCAATCTGATATTTCTGATAAGGGCACTGAAATCCAGGAGAAGCAAAATGTCAACATCTTGCCATCTGAATGTACTCAAGTCTTTAATTAGCGAGTTGTCCAGAAAACAATTAAATATAGTCACTGTATACGGTCTTTTCATAACAATCTGTAGCTCAGTTATTTTGCTCTGCAAATACAGAAGTGGAAAGGCAAATATAAAATAGGGGAAATAACATTGGATTTGCAAGACAAAAGCTCCAAACCTCAGTAAACAAGACCTGATATAATTTTTACTTTGAACACTAAAGCTCTTGGCACATTAAACTTCTTTTAGGGCTAAGTAAATGACAACAACGTCAACTCTTGAATTAAACCAGGCAATTCCTGTATTTACACAAGTCTGACATGGTTTCAGTTGAAGGTAGAAAATCTACTACTAGAGTCCATGCCCCTGGCTGTGCTGCATAATGTCCTGAAGGTAGGAGCACCCCTCCTGACCCCTGCAAATGTTTTACTGCAGCAAATCGCACTGATTGTTCAGTTATCCAGGCAAAAGAGCTGTCCTCTTTCCAGAGGCTGTGATGGACAGTGAGGGTGATCAGGTTCACCCAGATTTTGCTAGTAATTGAACTGAGTAAAGCACTTCCCTAGCCAGCTCTTCAGCTAGTGAGGCTTAGAACCCTGGTGACATCTTAACTGTATTCAATTTAAATCTGCCTGAGAATTTTGTATATTATTTATGAGAATGGATAGATTTTTCTTTTCTGTGAGGGAATAATATAGCATGTACCCCTCCCTCCCTCCCCATCATATGTACTTCTGGTAAAATAGTTCCTACATAAATACCAATGCATCACTGTCAGAAGAATTGTAGTTTTAAAAGACTGCCTCATTTTGTAGTTCCTCACTTTACCAGGACAACAAAAAATTAATGCAGAGGAAAAAAATACCTGAATACACAGAAAATTCACAATCACCTTTCCTGCTTGCTGTTGACAGTCCATTACAGTTATGAGGTTAAGTTCTCCAGCTACTTCCCTACTGTCCTTCAGTTACATGTTATACAGATATTAATTTAACCTTGTTCCAAAATATGTTAAAACTGAGAAGAAGAAAAGCATGGAGATGGGTAGTAATATTATCTTACTTTGTCTCAGAATATAATTCACATAATTGTTCTTTCCTGGCTTATACTTGATAAATCAGAATTCTTACATAATTTATGTTCATGTTTTCCTTTCACAGGATGAGGTTTTCATTTTCATAAGACATTTAAATACCCTCCCCCAAGCAAGCTGGATAAGAAATATAAGTTTATGAAACAAGATTATGACAGATTTTGGGTTCCTAAATTCAAAACTGTGCTCACAAATGTGCGATTCTGCTGAATTTTTGGGCTATGGAGATTCTCTTAACTCCAGAGATCACTTTCAGATTTATTGCCAAAGACTTAAATGCTCTCCAGACAGCATGCTGGCTTTGGATTTAGTTCTAAGGGTGGGATTATAACAGAGTTCTGAATTATTGCTAGTGTTGTCAGTGTAGCAGGGGGAGAGTGTTTATAGTTAGGCACCAGTGGATTTATTTCTCTGGAGCACTTGATCTCCTGTGATCCATTCTACATCAACCATTTTCCACAAGGTTGTCCCTATTCAAGCAAGCCTTTGCCCCATATCCAGCAGGTAATTTGTGTGTCATTGTTTATGTCAAAGGTTATCTACTGCTTTCTCTTAATTAAGTTGTCTCTACTTCTGTCTCTGTGTTCTCCATCTGCCTTCTCCCACAGCTATGAAGACATCAGAATTTCCATCCACTCCCTCAAAGAGACTGAATGAGGCTATGCCTTTCAGCAGGGAAAAGGAAGAATGGGAGATGGGCCTCAGACAAAGCAAGGTTTACTCAGAAATTTCCTACTGGGAAATAAAAGGCTACGAAAGTTTGTTTAAATTCTGAGCCAGTTGGAAAAGATCACAGCAGTAGATATTTCTAAACTTTAAAAGAAAAAAAAAAATACAATGTGCATGCTGAACTCAGAAGAGATTCATCTTTATATTTCATGAAAGCAAGTTTTTATTTATTTAAACTAAACTGAAAAATTTAAGATTACTACTTCTGTTTCCAAACTGGAGAATAAGTTATACTTAATTTCCCAGATGCATTCACTGCATCGGGGAAAAGGAGTACATCCAAGAACACGAAAGTGAAACAGTCTCATAAAAGATCATGTGACTCCACTGACCTATCTTATCTCAGGGTCTAACACAACCTGGGGCATTTACTAGAACTATGTCACACCTCTGAACAGCTGCAAAAGAGCTCACATGGTTTCCCATCCCAAAGCCACTGTAAGACACTTCAGTGGTGACACAAAGGTACACCTTAAATTAATCAGTGGGTAAGGAAGAAAACACTTGGAAAAACAATTCTCCCTCAGTTTTGGGAAAAACATCTGCATAGGAGCAGCCTTGCTTGGTGCTGAGGGAGAAAAGAGGGTTGGACAAAAAAGCCTCCAACGCTGAGATCAGCTGAGCTGCAGCAAAGTCAGTCTGGCAAATTTCCATGGGTATGGTTTGTACCGAGGCTGCCCAAGGGCCAGTACTGAAACTACTCTGCTAAAAAATCCTGCAATTCCTTCTTGTCCAACACAGCCTTCCCACTGCGTGTGCCAATGCCAGTCTGCCAGGAGTCCTGGAAAGAAAACAGCACTACAGATCACAACTCTGTAGGAGTTTGCTCTGTAGGAAGTTGCTCTAACACCTAGGACTGGGCCAAGTACTCACTGGGGTAAGAGCTTCACCCCATTTGGAACAAAAAGAGGACTCAGTGCGATTATGGGCACAGTGGTAAAAGCCTGGCCTCTAATCAGTAGCACATGCATTACTGATGTGCCCATATTGCCACTCCTGCATTTAGTTTTGCAAAATACTTGTTATGACCTGCCAGACATCCCCAATGCCCATGTGCTGGCAGCATAGCACAGGGGTGCTCTGTAACTCAGCACACTTCAAATGCCCTGGGTCTGTACTCTGTGTCCAAAACACCCAGAGACACTGCTCAGACTACAGAGGGAAAAGCCTGAATGTAGCTGCACAGCCCAATCATGTCTCTTATGTTAGTGCAGAAATGAGCATTTGAGAACAGATGATTTTTGCACTTGGACCACAAACCCTGTATCTACTGAGCCAGTGTCTTTCCTTCCCACACCATCACTCATGCTCCAAAGAAGGAAACAAACCAGAAAGAGCAGAAGACTATAGACTCTGCTGGCTCTGATGCTGGATACAGTGATTCAAAAATAAGATGTTTTGCTTTTCTCAGTCCCCCGTTTACACACTTAGAAGAAATCTATTTCATATGTTTTGAGCCCTCATTTTAAATGGAAAAGATACTGTCATCATGCCATTAAGGACTGCTTGCAAGTACAGTTTGGATCCCTCAGTGCAAATCCCACAGATTTGCTCAGCACCTTTCACTCAGCACTTCAGACTAAGAACAGAACTAATCCTGCTCCTTTCTATGCAAATATTTGTATAATAGATAAAGCCAAAAGGAAGCTACAGCCCACAGTACTGCTGCACATATCAAGTCCTGACAAGGGCTAAATCGTATTTCTGAAGGGTTTCCTTTAAACTGGACACAGATGAAATAGTCACAAAGTGAATGACAGGTTTTATTATAGAGATAAGAAGGCAGCAGAAAGCAGACTGTAGCTCAGAGAAAGCGTGAGCCTGGCACTTGACCTGAGACATGCTGAGAGCTTTGAGTAAGATTTCATGGAAGTTTAAGTGAATTTCAGACCAGATGCTGTGGTCCTGTGCCTGTCCCTTCCTTCCCACCTCTCTCTTGTGCCAGCAGTAAAGCTCATGTGGCTCTGCAACAAAAATGTCTGGCAAAGAAAGAAGAAATTAAGTATTTTGGAGCTTTATTTCTTCCAGTTAGAGTTCAGGCAGATTATTTCCCTCACCACAGTCACATGAGCACTATTTGCTAGTAAACAAGTTCACAAAGTCCTCACCTCAGTCCTTTGCAACCTTCTAGAAAAAGTATAAAAAAAAATCTCAAACACTGCCAACCCACTTGGCATTAATAAATAGAACCACAGGAACATTTTATCTTCAGAGTCATCGGTTTCAGTGTAAAAAAGCTTTTCATCTGAGTTGTACAGGTTGGCTCTCAATACCAAATGGACACTGACGTGAGGGGAGAAGAATTTCTGCTATGGGAAGATGACATCCAGCCAGAAAATGTCAAAAGCTTGGAAGCCAGTTCATAGAAAACAAGCTGCAAGACATGGAAGATGCCAAATTATGCTTGTCAAATGCATGTCAAGAGAGAGGAAAACAAAAACATGGTTGACAGAAAGCAACCATGTCTTGATGCTCCTGCCTGAGAGCAGAAAGTGGCTGATGGCTGGCTACAAACATCCTAGATCATCAGCCAAAATAAATGAAGGAGATTCCCACTTTATAAATGGTGATGCTGAGTAGAAATCTGCTCAGACACACCTAGAAAAAGTGTACTTCAAGCCTCTGTCAGCCTCTCTTCCCAACAATGTGACTGTGTCCTCAATATCAAACCATTTCAAGATTATGGAGGTGTGTTCCCTAAGTGCACCTCTTGTCAAAACACAAAAAGCATTCTGCACTGGGAAGGAACAAATGGTACAGGCAAGATGGTTTAGCAATGCCTGCTAAACACAGGCAAGGGAGGGGAGAGAACATCCTTCTCTGCAAGGTCTTCAGGCACTATCAAACTCTGGAAAGAGTCTGGGTAGTCTGCAGTAAATCCAAACACTGCATACTACCTCCTTCAATCTGGTATTCTTCACTTTCCATTTTGTTGTCTCCATGGGATTATTAGCTGGAAACAGACACACTTGATCATTTCTGAGACCTGAGATTCCATTATTCTGCCACAACATTTACTAATTATAAATGCTTTGCCAAATATCCAATGTTTTCACTGGCTGAAAGCCCACACTTAATGGGCTGATAAAGAACAAGTGCTGTCAGAGAATGGCATCTAATTGGTTACACAGGTCAACTGAAACTGTGCACTGGGNCCTGCCTCAGCAAACAGCATAAATGAACTTTTCCTGGGTAAGAAGCTGAATGAACTCTACTCCTAGAAGGGAATTTAATATGTTCAACTATTCCCACTACTATTAAGCCTTTCCCTTCAGTGATGAAAGTTGTACATGTCATGCATGTTACTCTCCCAAGAATGCTGTGACTATCTTCAGTGACTAGAAAGCAAACTGAGAGAGTTGACTCAGAGTGTGTTGGGCATGCATAAGTACCTGTTCCTCTCTTTTCTGGGCACACTGAGCATACAGAGGGATGTTTCCAACACTAATCTGCACATCCGGCTGGCATGTATCAGTAAGACATTGTCTTTTTAAACCTGCTGTTCTGCTTCCTCCCTTGTTTGCCCTGAAGTCCACACTTCCCTCACTCTGTCCTCTCCCTTTCCTGCATTACCGCTTCAGACCACTGTCAATTCACACCGACAAACCTGCCAAAAAAACAAAGAGAAATGAAAGTTCCATTCTTCTCCATTCCATCCTACCCCCTCCCACCTGATCACTCAGAGCCCTGTTTCTTGGAGCAGGCCTAAGGCCTCAAACCATCCCAGGCCAGTGCAGCTGCTGTACCAGCAGTGTCCCACCCAAGCAGGCAGAACAGCCTCAGGCAGGGGAAGGGGCACAAGACAAGCAGGTCTGTATCCATGTGACAGTGTCCACATGCTCCAAAGTACTTTTTGCTTTTAGGATTAAATCCTTTCTGTGAAACCATGTCAATGCATTAGCTAAACAGAGGGTGGAAGTGAGACCACAGAAGACCAAGCAGCTAAAGTAAGATGGTGGTCAGTGACAAAGGTGCAGAGGACAACTCAGGGATGTGAGACATATCAAAGGGTTGTTTTCCAAAAAACTTCAACAGTTGTTTTTCTGGCTTCAGACTTTAGTTGGCTTCCTTTGCTTTGCTGTTTCACTTTCCAAAAAGCTTAGTGCTGGTGGAAAGGGGGACGATACTGAATGAGTATTAATATATCTATCTGCTACATTCCTCAGATATTCGTTTTCTAAACCCTCTCAATAGCTAAAAATGCTCTTCTCAGCTTCTGGAGGTTACATTGAAGACATGTCTTTAATTTGTCTTATGAGCTGAGTGAATGCTCATTCAGTCATCTGATGGCAGGCATTTGTAGGAAAATTTCCAGAAAAACCCCAAATAGTAATTTTCCTTGCAATCAATCTAGTTCCCAATTAAAATCACTCATTCCTTAAACTTTCTTCCATGAAGTCTTTGCTTCTACTGTGCCAAATTCAGGTTAACCCTGAGTTAACCCTGTGAAGTGAGGGGAAAACAAAGCAAGAAGCCCCACACCCTGTCCTGTCACCCAAAGTTGTCAGAAGTTTGAGGAGCTGTGTGAGGGATCCACAGGGGAACTACATGAAAAGCAACAGCACAGGTGTGCAGAACACTCTGGAAATTAGTAACTCGAGGGACAGCTTTGTAGACACAGTTCCTGACTTTTGCTGTTATTGATTGTGCCCTTAACACTTTCCACTTATTTATCATTCATTTTACTTGCTATTTCACTCTTTTCTGGTAGTGCTGCCTTCTAAGTATATTCAGTAGTTTATTCAATTTTGACAGAGGAGAGAAGGGAAACAGAAGTTGCCACCACCTGAGTGATTAATCTCTCTAAGGTATTTGCAACATTACAGACCTGGGCTTAACAGATACCTTTGTGGGGCTGTCTTTCTTTTAGATGGACTATTATTAACTCAACTCTGTTTATGATACCTAGGCTTACTTCTGTAACATGTGTTAAATGGACATTTTGGTATCACCACATCAGGATATAGAGTCATATAAAAGTGAAAGTAACTTATGCAAAGGCTGCAAGGCAGAGGAAATTAGACTATTTAATTGCATCAGACTAAGTTTGCATCAGCCTAACTCATCTGGGTTAAAAGGCCTCTGTCTAGTTGGTAGGAAATTCAAACACCACTTTAAAAAGGAATATATGTTTTAATACCTTTTCATAGGTGGTTTAAGAAAAATCCCAACTTTGAACTGAGCTTTAAAAAGCCTCACCTGTTTCAGTGGTGGGCATGCAAGAGCCCAGTCTGCAGAAAGGCTTTTTACCACCTGTTGATTCCTGTGTTCAGGGTCCTCACCTGGTGCATTAGCAGGGAGCCAGAGGTGGATGCATTAAATAACCAGCTGTCAAAGTTGAGCCAGATCTGAGTTCCAGCTGGGGTAACACCTCAAACTGCTGTTCTATACCATCTTTGTTGAAATCCCTGAAGGGACAGTGGTAGTTTCACTTTTCGTTCTGCTCTGCCTGTGGAAGGGAGTAGCTCAGTTTCTGTTTCTCAGAAATGGTCTCTTTACCCATAAGTTTCCTGAAGTCTGACAAGGACTGCTTCCAAGCTGAGGAATCCTCAAACATTTCCAAGAATCAGCAAATTCCTGACACATAAGCACTATGTCCAAAGGCCAGGAACACAGAAATCAGAAGCCCCTCTGCCCTGGTCCTCCTTCAAAACACAAAAATTATAGTATTTTAGTCCTGGACATAGTTTCACCTATTTAACCTAAGTTTGTTTCTGTTGTTTAATTTGTTCTCACTAGTGGACCAAATATGGCAGAAATACTCCTATCAACAATTTCATATTAGCTACTTCTACCTTCCCTCCCCTCGCCCCCATCTAGTATATTTTATGTTTTGTACTTTCAAATCCATCTCATTTAATCAAAAATGGTTGCAACACATGCAACCCAACATGAATTGCATCAATATAAACAAGGACATAGAAATTTACAGGATAAAGGCAGGAGCAAATGACTTCTTAGACGATTTTCTGCATGGAGAAATATATTAGAATGATACAGTCCTGAGAGCAAGCAATTTAAGCTTTTGCACGACTAACTTGTCATTAAAATTCCAACTCTGGACAACAGATAGTGAAATAGTCACCCACAGGACGAGTTTGCAGGCATGGCTTGTTTCACCAATGGACTTAAAAGGATGATCAGATATGTTTTCCATTGAAAAAAATGGTTTGAGGTTTCTTAACTAATCTATTTTGGCAGGCCAAGGAGCCTGTAGTGGGTATTACTGTCTTGATGCTTTGAAGAACTCTGTTTTTTTTCATGTTCCCACAGAAAATCATTTGAAGGACAAAAAAAAAAAAAAAAACCCTTTGCCTCTTTATATAACAAATGGCTATGGTCTAAACCAATAAGAGAGCTTAAAATTAGTGTTTCTAATGTGACCACTGAGACATTTCAGACTTAATTACATCTGAGGCAGACTTAACCACCCATTTCTCTCCAGTTTCACACAAACAGTAATTGCCCTGTAGCCGCACTGCAACACTGGAGAATTAACCACATCCTAGAGGAGCTGGAACAGCAGAAGGGAAACCAAGGAGACTCCAGAGTGGCTGTGCAGGCAGAACAGGCTCCAGGATGAGACCTGCAGGCCCCCATTCTGCAGTGAGAACCAGAACCAGGCCAGTGCTGTTCTGTACCAAACACCTGCACCACGCAATGCTCCACTTCCTCCCTTGGCTTTCTACTTTAACTCTATTTGAATTAAGATGGAGTCAGAGATACAAAGTGAATATTCCTGAGTCCATATTCATACATATACTGATGCTCATCCTAATTAATCTACTCCTTAAAAAAATCCAGTGTTTTACTGGAAGCAGCTGTGCAGATTTTCCTGCAAGCACCAAACAATACACAACCCTTAGGCAAAAATATAAGTGCTATTCAAGTTATTGCACTAATATAAACACAAATAAATGGTCTCTATTGAAAAAACAGTTGAAATTAATGTTCCCACAAAAATCTTACACCTGGATCTTACACTGGAGGCCAGCAACCAAACCATGGAAGCAGGAATGTGGTTCTGCAGTTCCAGTATGGCTGGACCACTCCAAATATGCTGCTTTGTGGCACGCAACATATCCTCAGTGAAGGAAAAGAGAAGGCAAAGTACTTTTTTTACATACTTAGGTCCTGTGAGTGAAAGTGCAAAGTACACACTTAGGTCCTGTAATCAGTGGAGGTATAAACAAGATTATGTGTTAGCCACAGAGCTTGGAAACGGCAGAACCAAAGCCTAAGAGGGGGCAGAAAAGTCCAGGAGTTCCCTGGCATGGTAGATAGTATAATTCAGGATGCCTCTTCCTTGCTGCAATACTGCTCAGCACTGTGGTATCTCTGGCACAGGGAGAGATTTCCTCTTATTTTACAAACCAGCCACTGCACACTGTTCAGAGAGCAGAGCTCCCAGCCACCCTCCCACTGCCACGTGTTCCAGACTGACTCTAGAAGCAGCAGGGAGCAACAAGCTGTTTGATTTGCTCCAAGACTGCAAAGTTCATTGAGGCCCCCTTACTTATTTTATGCCTTGCACATCCAGGTTTTGGTTTGCTGTCTTGGCTCAACCAGTTTGAATTACACATTCCCACTTTATTCTCTGTCTTTGCTGCCTGTTTTAATATAAATAATAGGATTTCACATTGCACACTGAGATGAGAGTCCTCCCAATCCTCCCAAGCCTGCTGGAATGGAGGAGGAAAGCTAAGAAAACAAGGAGCAGCTGCTCCCATTTGCCTGTCAGCTAAGACTTCCTAGAGATCCTCTGGGTTCACCATACAGAAGTGGATCTACCATCTAAAAATAAAACATCCTACAGGGAAACATTACTGTGCACAGATTTGGAATTGCTCCGAAATGAACGCTCCACACCATGGGCCAAACACTGGCTCCCTCTGACAAAGGAGTGTCCAAATGAAGAGGTGCAAGTTTCCTTCTCCTGGCAGACAAGCTGGATACAGCTGCAGATCTAAACCCCAGTGCACAGGAGTGTCTTTACAAGGACCAGCTCATACTTGTGTTAGTATGTCACAGCTTTCTCCTTTCAGGTGGGATAGATTATGTTTTTAAGTTTCTTACAATGAGAAAAAACAAGCCAAAACAACACAACAAAAACCATCACAATGGTAAACTAAAAATTGCCCCAGAACTCAAGCCTGAGGCACATCTCAAAGGCCAAAGGCAGAGTACTTGCCCTGCAATGTCTGAAAATTGCCGATTTGAGGAACTTTATTTCTGAGAGTTGAGAAATACTGTGGTTTTCTTTCCTATTGTTTCCTTAATCTAGAAGCAATTCAGAACCATCACAGCTTCATGGGTAAAGCAGAAGAACAAGAGCTAACGCTGACAAATCCCCAGTCAGCACTCAATCTGTCTGCGGCCTTTCCCCCGAAATAGCTCTTCAGAGGAAAAGCGCATCCTACTGAACTCTGAAAGACACCTTGTGTCTGTGCTTGCTTGGGCAGAAGAGATAACTTCTTGCAAGATTTCTAGTAATACTGGCTAAGGAAGGCTTGCATGGAATTTTTTTTAATCCACTTTTGAAATAAATATTCCCATTTAAAAAAATCTGAAATATAATTCTTTTCATTCCCATTTGCTGTTACCAAAAAGCTTGTAATCAGAGTTTTTTCATTTAATGTCCCCAAAAATTTGTTGGTTTAGATAGTTCACATGTAACCAAACCATGCGAAACTGCTCTTTTATCAATTCTTGTTGACAGCTGAGGCAATATTCCAGATGATTCTCATCCAGACTGGATGAACAATCATTCTGGGTTTGTCCTATTACTTTTCTTAAAACATCTATTTAGTCATCATATTATTCTGAGGACTAGCATTACATGGAAAAGTCTCTGCACACATACTAGTAAAAAGATCTTGTCTAGAAGATGCATTTTAAGATCAGATATTACATATAATCTCTCCTGCCACTGGAAATTTAAACCAGTCATCAGTAAAGGGAGTTGCTTTGTGTTCAGTTCTTGAGTCATTCATAGACTCCATGTACAGTTCTGAGCCATCAGTCTGTGATATGCTTTCCTTATCTCTAACAGAGAAACAATGCCACTGCCTTGCACAAGTCACACACAAGTCATCCCTACACACTGTAAACTCATCGTAACAGGGTTTGACTCAATTCACATATGTTTTTTTTACTGCATTTTCAGTATGAGCAGGGACATCTGTGACATATCATGGTGAGAATGAAGAGTTCTTGAATCAACTTCTGGTTACCCAACTCAGAGTCAGTAAGCAATTAAAAAAGAATACATCATTCAGTGTTTCACATTAGCAAGGTTAGTCACAGGATTACTCAGAAATTTCAGTTTCCAGAATGAATGGCACATTATCAACCAGGGAGCTGAGGAAATCCTACCAAGGGTACATTCTGGCTGCAGTGACTTCTGTGTTTGTTTTCTTGAAAATACTGAGAAATCAACAGACTAGTTTCCCTCAGATACATTCCCTTCATTCATTCAGGTAATGTTTTATTTACTGTTATAAGAAATACTTCATGACTGAGTCATGGTCGGGTCTCGTTGTAGTGCCTTATAGGACTCACGCTACTGGCCACTTCTGGTTCTTCATTTTGGGATATCTAAAAAAGCTTTAGAAGGAATTATCTATTTCTTTCTGCATACAGACTTTCTATTCCCATTCCAGTTGTTCTCAGCTAGTTCCTGATAAATCTTTTTCTAACAAACAGGCTCCACGTGAAAAATTGTACCAAAACCAAGCTTCCTATGGTCTTTGACAGATACCCTATGCATGAGACCAAACAACTGGGATTGCTGAATTATTCTGATAAACAGTTCTTTATTGTATTTGACCTTTTTTGGAGGTTCTTAGGCTCACAGATATCTTGTTTTCAGTGGTAACTGATAACTCAAGCAGTTAAGGATTTCTTCATGACTGCTAACATGTAACACTTCCCTCTAACAGAGCAAAGGGGAAAGGTTTGTCATGTCCCAACTCAGAGATGGCAAAAGGGAATGTCTACTCACCTACACCAACCCCTCCACTATTTCAGATTACAGTTTTTATCAGTTTCAGATAAGACACCTGGCTGCCACTGAAGCAGATGAAAAGTGTTCCTTTTTAGTGACTTGGCATTTTATTGTCATGTCTTAAATAATGCTATTCTTGCAATTTTTTTTTTCCACATACTTGTGCTAATACCTGAGGCTTTTACAAAGGTGGTCTGTATATCATATTGCTATGGTTAAATTGAAGGCAAACTCTTCACTTTCTTGCTTTTCTTAGCAATTTCTTTCTCTTTCTTAAGTCTCATGTTTCTTTTAGCCTATGTATAAATAGACACTTAAAACAGTTTCACCATTCTAAGACTGACTCACACATTCAATTTGATTTCTAAGAGGATTAATAATTTCCTTATTATCATTACTATGAAGCAGGAAAGATTGAAAAGGTTTTAAATATACTGGGTTTTTTCCCCCTTTTTTTTTAATTTAAAAGAAACTAGACTTCTTTTCAGACAAACCCATTCATATGAATTAATCATTCTGGACAACAGTGAACCATTGCAAATTATGACCACATCTTAAATCAAACATTCCTTGAAGCTAGGAGAAAGACTTGTTTTCTTATAGTTTTGAAGTTGTTCAGATGTATGGTGCAAACAGAAAACCAAAATTATTTGCTTTGAAAATTATAGGTATTCAGCAGGAACTACATTAACTGGAGCAAGCAGTAAGACTGGAATGATGCCTTTAATGACATTTCTTTATGACAAGGTGATAAAAAGATTAATGCTTAACATCAACATCAAAGCACTTTACAAACATGAACTAGGCCTCCCAAGTGCAACACTAATCTTTTTAAAAAGGGTGAGCTCAGGAACAGGAAGGACCTGTCCAACGTCCTGTTAAGCTGAAGCACAGGTGAAGCTGCTGATACCAGCATAACACACACTATGCAGTGTGAGCTGATCTAAACACAGAGAGAGAAAAGGCACCTCTGATTTCCCATAACAGGTCAGGTCTTCTTTGCAGATTCAGACAAAACAGAGGAAGCTTAGCTCCAAGACTGTCGTTCAAAGAGATCTGTGGTTTGACAAAATTTGACAAGTATCCTTTCCTCACAAAACATCTCATCTAAAGATCTGCTCAGAAACTCTCAAAGAGGCTTGCAAGACCTGTTTTAACCAAAATTTAGTGTGCTGAATGAGCCTATCACCCTCCAAAGCACTTTGGTAGCTACGTAAGAATGACAAATTATCTAAAAGACAGTGGTTACCAACAACACTTTCACAGGAAAGCCTTGAAGCTGATAAACTGTGATAAGCAAATTCAAGTGAACTGCATGGTGGAGAAGTAGCAAAGCAAAGCTGCTCACATCTTGTTCCCAAGAACTCTGAAATTAGCTACGCCCCTCTCACATCAGCCGCTGGGTTTGCATAGGATAATGTGGTGGTGGTGGAGAAAGAGTAAGACTTCAAAACAGGTGTGGCTATGGACAGTTGTATCTGATATTCTTACAGGAGATGTGCTTTTTGTAGTATCAGTTAAGTAACTGATATCCTGAACAGAGGTTGTGACTTCATATAAAGTACTATAAAATGAAGTTCCTTTTCTCTTGTCCCTCTAGCTATTAGGAAGAGTGAGACTACTTTCCTCCTTTGCAGACCCCACCTCTCACTGCAGACTAGAAATTCTTTTTCCTAACACATTATGGTTATCTGCCTCTCTCCTCCTTCAGAAACTCCTTTTTCTATTTTTGGTAGCTCTGGCTGCTGAGGCAGAGCTAGCTCTGAGCACCTCTGTAGGGGTGACCCTAGAGAGGTCTGGCTCTCTTCCTTCTCAATGCAATGGTCCATCAACAACACAGTTTCAAGCAGCTGCTTAAATCTACTTCAAATAAAAGACCCCTAAATGAGGACAAATTTACACAAAAATGTCTTCATTCAATTAACCAAAAGACAAAATTTGTTTCTGTAGTGAAGTAACAGCTTGTTTTCCCATCCGGTGTCATGTTTACTCCATACTAAAGCTGAGAAAAATGTTGTGGAACTAAGGAACAGGGCCCAAGAATACATCTGTCCTTATCAGTCATCCAAACAGGCCAAAAAAAAAAATTAAACTGTGGCCTATGTGAAATATAAACCTTTTTTTGGGGACAAGACAGTGAGAATGGAATGCTGAGATCAGTATTTTCCACTCAACAATCACAACATTTCTCAGCTTTGTAGAGTTGAGTGTCTGAGGACAGGCAACTTTCAACTTATTTCGGAAGATCTCAAGTCTGAGTAATAAGGCACTTAATAATCAAAAGCTTCACCTCATAAAATCCATTAAAGAACTGGCATTAAAAATCAGTAATAATTTTAAGACCTAGATATATTTGCAGATAAGCTGATGGTAAAATCCTTCAGCTAAAAGCAGACACACAACTGAGCACCATCCAACCAGACTGATTTACTCCCCCATCAGCTCAACTGCCTTAACTGTGTGTGAACATTTGTCTGAAAACTTTCTTCCAATTTTGCCACTGGAAATTTGCAACTCCTGGTGCTGCAACTCCCTCCAATTCTCCCCATTTGAGAGTTTAAAGCTATCAGTTTAAAATTCAATCGAATTTTCAAGGAATACACTCATATAAACAGCCATCTCTCATTCCCAGTTGTATGCAGCACATATTCATAATCACCAGAAAGTACCAAGACAGCTTTTGTCTTCACACAAACTCTAACACAGCAGAATAGAAATGCAATTTCTTCTGCCCCAACAGCTGCATCCATGAAATCCCAAAGAACTCCTTCCCTGACATAGAAACAAAGGTTAAGTGTCAAAGAACAAAGAGAACATCTCCAAATGCTGTATCTTTACTTAGGCAAGAGTTACTTTGACGAAGACATATGTATTGACAGAGTTTCACTTTTTTATTTTTGTAACTATGCTGAAATTATCTTGCTGATAAAGATGTGGATTCACCCACTATAGGACTGTTCAAGTTGCTACACTTAAATGTTTCTGGGGACCAAGAAAAGAGTGGACTGATGCAGCACTGCATTTCTGTCCAGTTCATTTTCAACCCAGTCAGCATGAGAAGAGGTTTGGAGGCTGTGCTTTCATTCCCTCTCTGATCATTATTAACTCAGGGCAAGAGGCTCAATCTGACTCGCTGACCGAGTGTAGAAAGGTTTAATAGAGACACAGGAAAAATGACAAGACAAAAGGCTGCAAGAGTTCTGAAGCATCAGGATACAGAACCACAAAACAGTTTCAAACGTGAATGAAAGGACCTTCCTGGCCACAAATTGGCATAATACTGCTTTAAAGCAGTATTACCAGCAAAATGTAGAAGTTCGGCTGCCAGGAGCAGATTTAAGCTCATTTTCCACAAATTATTTCCACACCATGATTTAATATTTGCATCTTAGAATAAATCACAGTGTTGTCTCCTATCTCTGATACCTATCTTGCTTACTTGATGGTACAATGTAATTGAATTTCTTCCTAAGAAAGCTTCTGGAGCAATTACTATTTTGTGAAATAACATTTTCCAAGGAATGCATATTGACTGTGATGAATTCCTATAGATGTAGAGGCTAATTAACAAGAACCTAATTAATAACTTGGTTGGATTTAATCCATATACTGAACTGACAACATGTACCAGAGAAAAGAGGCAGAGGGTGAAAGCATATATTTGGGGAAGAAATCATACATGACAGGCACTTTCCAAGCAGTTCACAGATATTTTAGATGTTGCCTAGTCCCTCTTAACCTTTGGTCTCATCTACTTTCCATCACCCTTCCAGGCCTGTTTCTGATCCCTCTCCTGCTATATCTTTCCTGCATACACAGTGCAAACTACCCTGACTTAAAGATGAAAATGCCTAACAGTCAAATATGCACAACAGTCTTCTAAATTAAAGCAAGGTTCTGCAAATTTTGCCTTTCACAGCTTTTGGATGTCCTTGTGCAACAAATGCATGCAGCAGCACATGAAAGGGAAGGAAGTTTTCTTATTAACACCATTTTTATTGCCAAGTTCCATTTACAAAGAAAGGTCTATTCTTTGTTCTTGTCCAGGTTTTCAACAGCCACGACAAATTCCCAATGCCAGCAAATACAGACTCAGAAGTCTGGATTGCAGAAACACACACCAGTATTTTCTAATTCCACTCCCTTCCCAGACGCTTAGTTACATTGTTCTTTAAATTAACATAAGATATCACATTTACTCCAAATGTCTAACATAACTTACATTAAATAATCAATACTTATTGCCTGTAGAAAGACATTTCAGAATTCAATTCACACCATGTTTGGGCTTTTTTCCATATGTAAGTGCATGTTCAGGACTTTTTTTCTCCAATGAACTACATTTCAGACAACTTTACTGAAATATATTTCATAGGAGGACAATCCATGTTCATTAAATGATTTTTGTAGTGCTTAAATCCCAGATACATTCATTCTTCTAGAAAAATACATTTCTACCTCTTTGCACTGAAAACAATCAAACTTACAAAGCAGCTAAAAATGAAGGAAAAAGTTTGTAACAAAAATATCAACACAGCTATTCACAAGAGAAAATGCCTAAAATTATCTTCTAAAGTTTGTAATGCTTCCAGAGGATTTTCTGAGGTTGTGACAATGTATAGTCAGTGGTGTCCCTGGGCAAAACAAAGTTCTAGACATTGTAATGGTCTATAAATTTGCACACTTGAATCTGTTCTCAATCTCAAAAAAAAAATTATCTTCATGTTCATTGTAAATACTTTTGCCACAGTTAGTCCTTAAATACAGCCAAACACTAACCCTCAGATCTTCTCATACTATCAGACTGCAATTACTATGTGTCTTAAACTCACTTTAGTATGAGTATCGATAACCAAAAGTAATGGGAAACAAGATTAAAAAAATCTAATGAATCTTCAGAATATGATCTTAAAAGAATCCTGTGAACTAGTCTGGACCTTAACTTTTGTAATCAAGTATTCTTAGTCATTATCTGCTTAAGCCATTTTTAGTTACTTTTAAAATAAATGCACTCCACACATTTATTTCTGCTAACAAGACAGTCCTAACAATGACAGGTTTTTTCTTTTATATTAAGAACCAATGAATTCAAGTTCGCAAAACAATAAACCAGATACCACCACAGTGCACATTTATTAGACAACCAAAATTTAGCTTTACATTTGTAATACATTAACAAACACAAAATATATATTTTATAAGACCTTGCAACAGAAATAAAATCTGAGCAACGTGCAAATCTAAAAATGCTGGGAGATCAAAATAGGGAAAATTCTGTACAAATGTAATATAAAAATATGTTTCCATATGAAAGAACCCTCTGTTTGAGACTCAGTCAAGAACTGCATCTCCTATGTCTTTGTTGCTGCTCAAGTACCGAGCAGCAGAAAAACCCCCAAGAACTACTCCCCTCCCAACCCCTAAAAACATCCCACCCTAGAGCAAGCCCTGCTTGGATCATCCTCTGCTTTTCAGAATCCAATAGGAGATGGGAAGACTTATTCTATTTATTTCTAATTCATGCTGCAAATGTTGGGAAAGGTCAAGAGAAACACAGCAGGCAAGCACAGGAGAACTTCTCCAAAGATCGCAAGATAATAGAAGAGCAGTGCCCAGGTGAATGATACCCTAGGGTAGGCCAGTGGTGGCGAACCAGGGACACACCAAAAAACTCTTTCAAGAAGAAGGACAGTAGCAGTTAATAAGAGAATTTTCAACATATATTTAGATGGCTGCATCAGGCTGTCTGAAAGGAGGAGACTAATTATCTTGGAGGCAAAAGGCCTCGATCTCCCTGTCCCCAGCTGATCTCTGATTCAACTACAGGACTAAACCATTTATTTTCCCAGACAGCAGCTGCCTGCCTGGCCAATGCTCTTTTAAAAGCAAGTTTAACTTCAGCTGGTTAGTGGAGACAAGAGCAGAATGTTTAGCTTGGTGGGGGTTTTCTGACTACTACTCCCTGGTGGTCAGTGCCACTGCTCCTGAGGCTATTCTGGAGCTCCCTGTTTCCTGCAGAGAAGTGACTGATTACACCAGAGTGACAGCACCACGTGAGTGAAGTGTTAGGAAGTGGCTTCATCCTTACACACACAGCCTGACCTGCTTGTCTGATAGCTTACCTATGTCTTCAAGCATAAAGTTTACTTTACTGCTAGTGAAATGACACTCAATTCTAGGGCAGTTACTGAGTTCCTGCATTGTTTGAAGTAATCACCCCAAGACACTTGCAGTAAGTGTGGAAATTACAGTCACTCACATCTTACTTCTTAGCCAGGAAATGGCTGGAGCTGAGTCGGGGCAGGTTTAGGTCAGAAACAGGTTTTTACCCTAGAGGGAACTCAGGCAAATTAACAGCAGACCTATTCTTCTATTTTCCTAATAACAGTATCTAAGTAATTTCCTGTGAAGCTCTCACTAGACAAGTGATCATGAGATTTAAAAGCCACTCAAAGGTAATGAAAAGCACAAAGTCACCATTCTTTCCCTTTGCCCCATTTCTTGTGCAGTACAGCTCAGGGGTGAGATTATTCATATGCATTGAAGAGACTCCTTGAACATGGATCTAATCTTGCTAGAACTGAATTTAAAATTAGATAAATTAAGATCAATGTTTTCCAGTCTATTATGAATTCTATTTAAGGGAACTCAGCCTGCACAGTGGTATTTTGTGTAATACAGGTAAAGAAATTAAGGTTAATATCTAACATAAAATGCCTTCTAATTAAGTGAGGCTTTTTTTATAATGGCCTTCAGAATATTACTGAGACTACAGTGTAATGCTGCACCATTTTAGAGAAAGTCTAGACTGCAATCAGTTCAGCTAATAAAAATTCATGTGGTCCTTGTGCCCAGATTGCAACTGATGTGTCTAGGCTTGTTCAGGTACATGCACATTAGCTGCAACAGTGACTGCATGAGTGCAAATTAATCTTAAGCATGAGACCAAAAAACCCAAAAAGCAGGCTCTTATTCCAGTAATGGGAGATTTTCATACAAAATCCATTGCAGTGCTGAGGACACCTAACTCTGAGTTCATTTAGAGTTTGGACCACTCTGGAATGGTCAAAGTATCAGTTAATTCAATTTGAGAGAAAGTAGAAGTCACAGAAAATTAGAAATCAAAACTGCATGAAAAAGTTAATAGGGAAAAAAAATTATTGGTATTCAGAAGCAGACACCTCCTAAACCCAGCTGGAAAAGATTCAATTATTATGTGAAGGAGAAGACAGAAAAAGTGAGAGAAGTGGTACCTGTGAATTAGTCAATTCAATCTCATTCATATATATATATATATATCTCACTGAAAAAATCACTTCAAGTATTCCCTATGACAGCCAGAAAGAGGTACAACAAGCAACTGGGAAGTGGATAAAAACTTTGCAGATTCACCCATTTGGTAAGAACTCAATGCCAGTAGGGAAAGAATGAGGAAACAGATTGCAGTGGTGACTGAAATCAATACCAAGTAAACAGCAGTCCTCCTTTGAGGAATTGCCAACTCAGTGTTAAGAACAAACCAGCAATGATAATCTACTCATTTTACTATTAATTTAAATGAACTTACTTGGAAATTAATGAAAAATCTTAAATTACTTTCATGTTAAATTATGTATCAAATTCCAAACTTGAATAAACATCTTTCCCTTTTCTGAGAACTTGGTGTCAGGATCTAGGAAGTAATGTTAACTCAGAATCACTTTTATGTAGCAATGTTGATTAAGTGGGATACTATCCCAGACAGGAAAAAAAAATACACAATACCTTTCAAGATCAGACTTGCAAAGGAATTATAATTTAGATATGGTGACCTTCTTCCTATATGCTATGAAAAGTATGAAAAACCTCTTTAGAGTAAAACTGCTTCTATCTTGCTTCTTGAAGTGGTCTTTCAGTTGCAGGGATATCACCATTCCTCAGATGTGTAGCAATTTGACTGTCAGAAGTGAACAAACAAGCTATAGCAATCTTTTAAAATATGTTACATTCCTCTCTAGGCGACTAAGCAAAGACTAAAGTAGTCTCAAAAATCCTTTAAGTTAATTTGAATAAGCATTGTGTTTTAACTTTGAATCAAACTTGAAATAAATATTACATATGGAAAACATAATATTTAAGTCTGGCATCCTACAAAGACAATACTGAATATGGCCAAGCCTGCTGGTATTGTGCAGACCTCCAAAAGATGAACAAGATCAGGATTAAAAAAACCAAAACCAACCAACCAAAAAACCCAAATAAAACCCTAAAACCCCTCTTCCACAAATAAAACCCCAAACCAAACACCAAACTGAAAAAACACACCCTGACTCAAATGGAAGTTTTACCTCTGTCCTATAATATATAATTTTTCCTGGTCAATGGCACGTCTCCCATTTCAGAGACGTAATAATGCAGTACCATGAAGCTGGGCATCCAGAAGTCTCTTCACTTTGCCATAATACTGTAGACCTTTTACAATTTATTAGTTCCTATTAGAAAGACAGTAAGTCCTCTGAAATCCGTTCATGTTCTTGTATAACAGAAACTGGTAGGAGAGAACCAGTCCAGATGTAAAAGTTTGGGTTTTTCTCTCTTCTCCAGTTCAGATATGCTGAGTATCCAATGTTGGCTCTAAAAACTGCTGACATTCTCTATCACCACTTGGTCCCTTCATGTGGACCTGAGACCTCTCAAGCCTTCAGAAGTATCTGCACTCCCAGAGAAAAAACAAATCACAATTTGGTTGCACTTCCTTCACGGTTTATTACAGTCTGCATGGTGGCTTTAGTCAGAACATTCTTCCTCTACCTCTTTCACCTTGTCAACTTCAACTTCAGACTGCAAAGAGGCCTGAGGGATGCAGCTGAATGTTCGAATGCTGTGGGGATCAACTGGTGGCACCAGTGTGAGCGACTCCACGCTCTGCGTGTCCGTGTTGTCATCTGTGAGTAAGGATATTGTGGGCTGCTGTGCAGGAATCAGGCTGGGAGACAGGTTGGCTGTTTCTATGTCACTGGTTTTTACAGCATTTTTGCTGGACTTTGAAACAGCTGAAAGAGTTTCATCAGTCAGCATCGTCTGACTGGAACTGGCTGTCAGAGGCTGCTCTGGAGCTGAAGCATCATCTGAGAAAAGAAAATACCAAAAACAATCAATATTCAAGTCAGTATGCACATTAATCCTAACAATATACCATTATTCATGAGTGTTCAAGAATAACTGGGTGGAAAATACAGCTCTGTGAAGCACAATGCTTACACATCCATATTTTAGTAATTAGAAATAAACCAAAATATTATAAAGGCATAACCTAAAATGCCAGCAGGATTACATTCAAATTAGGAACCAGACAATTATATACATTTAGTATTAGAATATGTAGCAATATTAGAAATATTCTTAGAGAGAGGAAGTTGAGGGAAAGAAAACCTCTCCAGTATTTAGTATGAACTAAAATGAACCACTACCCCTTATCAGGAAGATCTTTAGAAATAAAAGAAAAAACTGAAGAACCACTCTACAGCAAGCTTTCCCAAAAGGTGGCCTGTTTCTTACAAAAATTTGGAAGTCATTCTCTCAATTCATCCTCCAGATTGAAGCAATACCTCAACCACAGAAAGCAGAATTATGGCAGAAAAGGAAGGAGGATCATGTCCTTACTGCAACTGAAAGGTGCTGCAAGAGGCCTGCTTTACACAGCCGTGTGAGACATGGGGGCTTTGACCTCCTAAGCATGGAGCATCCAACACTCAAAATTGAGAATAAGCATAAATGCTACAGAAAATTGATACGCTGCTGCACCTTCCCACAATATGAAAATACCCTCCAACATTAATAGCTGTTTGTGCTGTCCTAAAAATCCTAGTAAACTGTCAAGCAAGCTGTTCATTTGGCTCATGATGGAGAGGGAATGGACGGGATGAGGTGATACAGCCTCAGATGATCAAATATGCCCAGAAAAGTCAGGGTTTTTTTCTTTTCGGACTACAATAATAGATGCCATTAAAGTAACAGGTATCCAGCTTCAAGACAGACCAGTTTTAAAGCTTTTGTAAGAAACAGCATGTGTTCAAGTGTACAGGAACCTGTAGAAAAGCCTACAAGGCAATGTAGTGAATACAGAAGCTAAGAATTAAGTTAGGGTTTTAATACACAGTGACCTTAAAAATATTTCCGTTTCAAAATGATTCCAATTAGTCCTGGAAAAGAGCAGAAAGCATGAACATAAGACAAAGGAAAAAAAAAAAAAAAAAAAAAAGAAAAGCAGAGAATGGAATGGGTATCAGTAAGGTTTCAGTGGATAACACAAATTATTGATTTTTTTTTACCTTTCTGGTAAGATAACCCAAACAATGGTGTATTCTCACTCCAGAAACCACTCACATGTACTTTTTGCTGAATTGGTGGCTAAAGCTTCTTGCTTTGATAAAAACAAGATTTATAGATGGTAAAAAAGTCTACTTTTAAATAAAAGAGACATCAGTGGTTATTTTTGAACTATAAGGACAGATTCAAAGTAGCCCTAGAGATTCTTTATCTGTCAAGAAGCTTTAGTGAGAATGTGGCAACTGATAACAGAGGAAGTGATGCAAGAATCACATGGAAAATGAACTGCTAAAACAATGAAATACAGGCTCATTTCTGTGAATTCCAAGCTAAACACCAACATTTCAGCATGAACAGAACAGCGAGTTTCTGCTTTTTGAATCTATACAATCTTAAAATGATATCAAATGCTCTTTTAAGTAAGATTAAGATAATCTCCTAATCTTACTTATACTATAACATGAATAGTAACCCAAATTCAGGATTTAGAAACCTGAGGCATTCTGGTAAGTAAAGTATTATCAGTCAATGGCATTCTGTTCCAAATGTTGTATACAGCACATTTCTATTTAACTTCTGAATCTGTACTTCTTAATACTTGCATTTACTGACATGATGAAAGACATATCTATTCTTTTCTTATGCTGGATGGTCCCCAAATCCTTCCAGGTTCTAAGTTAATGCTAAACTGTCTTCCTTCTTAATGCCACAAACAAAAAGTATTTGAAAAAAGTCTTCATAAAAAAAGTATCTGGAGCTAACAAGTCCGAACTCTCTACACAAAAGACTCAAAAAACATAAAGAAGAAAGATAAAAATATCAAAAAGTGTAAGCAGAATATACTGCCCAGTATTCCAGTGGCAGCATTTGTAGAGAATACAAGATCAGAGATCTCCCCTGCTTCTCTCCAGCTGTTATTTACTACTGCTAGAAGTCAGTCTCTCTCCTCTCAGCATGTCCTTGGTCACTGCTAGCCTCACTTCTGTCACTGTGGCACTGAATTTCAGGCAACAGTGGCTGATTGCTGTAACCTGGCACTACTGCCAAAATGGCCAGAAAGCAAATGCCAACACACAAAGGGGTGAAGGAGGGAGAGTTCTGAACACTGTCTAGAGCTCACAAGTCTGTCTTTAAGCAGGTACCAAGATAGGTACCAAGCTCTTGCTTCTAAAGAGTTTCACATACCCAGCATGTTTACAGATTATTTTCTCTACTTATTATCTGGAACTTCCCTTTATACCACATATAAAAATACTAATTGGCTTTCAAAATCCCAAACTCCCAACACTTTGTTGCAGTTTGACTTTTGGATAGGAAGAAAATCTGTATTTTTTCCCTGGATAAAACCACCAGGCACTGAGATATGCTCTCCTCTTAAATATCAAAAAGGTTATCACCTAATACTAGAAAAAGCATTTCTATTTTTCTTTCCCCAGCCTCGATGTATTTAAGCAAGAGTGTTCTGGCACAAAATATATGCCAGATCTGCAAAAAAACCAGGGGAGTTTCTTAAAATGGTTCTGATCTGAATACTGAGTTCTAACAAACAGCCTTCCATACCTCCAAACTTATAATAAGTACAATATTGTACTTATTAAAAACAGGTGTAAGTTTGCAAGTTTTGGGGTATTATTAGCTCTCTTTGGATGCAGAACCTTCAACAGCCTTACATGTTTTTCAGCACTTCTTTAATGCTACAAAGATTATCGTTACAGCAAAAAAACCCAACTAAAACACTCATTATATGAACTTCTGTTAAGAAGGGTTATTGTGAAAGAAGTCAGAAAAGAACAGAAAAAGGAAAAAAAAAAATATCAACCACAGAGAAGTGTCCTAAGCTGTATAGCAACATACTATGAAAGGATAACAAAAATACAAATTACAAGACATTGGACAAAAAGCTGTAAACTAAAATCTATAAAGATGAAAAAGGGTGTTTATAAAATATTAGCAGAGTAACGTATCTTCATGCCATGATAGTAACAAAAGAAAAGAAATTAACTAGATACAAGTTAAAACAGATTATATGGCAAAGGTCATCTGGAGTGTACTTCCATATTTTTTTGCATCTGCTCCCCCTCCTCACCTCCTCAGGTGAGGACAATCAAAGAGTCCATAAAGTCATCTGCCAGAATCTGATGATCAAAGAAATATTAAGCTTGTGCCATCAGAGTCCAGGGACAGTCTTATGCTGAATGCCTGTCCATTTGACATGCGCTATAAATGGATTTCTTGCTGCTGGCCAAGGACCTGCATTACTGTTCATTCAGGAGCCTGTGCTTACTAAATTTCACTACAGCCAGGGCTGCCCTGTGCAAATGAAGACATGGCTGCTTTGAAGCTGGAGGCTTGGTAGCACAATTTCCACCTTTGGCACGAGTGCCCAGGGACATGGGAGGAGCTGCAGACAAGGCTTTCAGAACCGCTCATTATTGCTTTACAGTTCTCCCAAAACAAAACAGAGACAATATTATGATGCTTTCTTCAGTTTCCTACCTCACTGTCATTGCTGTCAGCATGGAAAGCAAATATGTTCTATTGATTGTTATGGGCTTGTGAAGGCTTATGGAGGAACCTGCCTGAGTGGGTATTGCGGGAGTTTCTGCTGCAGCTGCTGCTGGAAGGCCTAAACCCAGTGTCCACCGTGACTGTCAGCCTCCGACAGACTAAACACCCGCCGGCGTCCTTTCCTGCCAGACCTTACTAGAGGGAAACACAGCCAGAAATCATACAGAGGCTTCAACAATGACACAGGGAAGGGAAACTGGAATGGAGACAAAGGATAAATGTTAGAGCAGCAACAAGAATAAGTGACAAGGACACACCCATAACTGCTGGTATCTTGAATATAATTTGACACCACACCAAGAGCCTTCTACGTTTGGGGAATACTTCTGAAGCTGGAAGTATTTATTCTTTATAAATAAATGAGTTTATATGAATTTAATGTTTTGCTTCGTATCTGAAAATGTTCATAGCTTTGGGCTATGTCTGGCAATACCAACAGCACTTACATCACAGAGGGCTGGCAGGTATTTATTTGCATTACAATCTACTCACCTGCTTTAGAAACTTTGAGAGAAGATATTTACCACAAATTCTGGTGACACAGAATTATTGTCCTTTCCCCTGGCCATGAATTATAATGCGGTGCAGTACTGTGCAGGTGACAACACTTCAGACCATTCAGCCCTACTATTCTCATACCCCACAGTAGCATTTCCATTTGGTTTATGATAAAGCCAAACACAGGGTTTGAGAAGATAACAGCAGTTCAGATGATGATGCTTGGTGCATAGAAAGTTCCTAGAAAAGAAACTTTCTAAGAACAAAAGTACTTCCTCACCTAGTCAGAAAATTACTAGAGCATCAGAGAACAGGAGGTCAAACCACATTTACATTACTGATTATAGAGGGAAGAGACAGAGATGGTTTCAATAGGAAGGCAGGCACTGCTCTTATAAACTCTCTAAGCTTGATTAATCACCCTCTCCTGGGAATGGAAATTTAGAGACTGGAATCCAATATGTTCTCTGCAACAAGGGACAGCTCTTAGTACTTATTTTAGATCTTTTATCATCAATACCTGCCAGATGCACAAAATACAGCTTATGTGGCACATATCAATGCCTTGTGAAGTCCTTATTACCTATTGCTCTGATGTAAACATTTTCTTAAGTACTGAAGACAATTGCTTTTTAAAAGTTAAGACAGTTTAAAAAGTAATAAAACACAGCACAGATGACATTAATACATTCATAATTCTGGAGGACTGCTAACTTACAGTAAGAGAGCTTCTATATCTAATCCTTGGCATATATGAAAATAAGCACTTTAAAGAAGTGCACAGTTCCAGCAGGGGTAGCCAAGACATGACTGTATTGTAAGCTCTGAAACTTGATGACTAAAATCTGCCTAACGAGAATATTTCTACCTTATGCATAGCAACATTTCAAAAGCACATGATAATTTAAGAAAAAAAAAGTAAATATAAAGAAAAAACCAACCTGATAGCAGCACTTGCAGAACCTTGATACTGATTTTTCTGTCTTACTAAGCAATCTGCTTTCTTAAAGGGATGATTTCTGCTTTTTCAATTTTAAAGAACAGTAATCTTGTAAAGGGCTAAACTTAATCCCCAAACACTGCAAATGGGGGAGCTGCCAGCCTTTAAAATATCTGTGTCATAAAAGTAGTGTGACAACTACTAGGTAGGATAGCCAATAAATTTGGGAATCATGGGAATTTATTTCACTCGTGACAAAGCAACTGATGCAACACTGCGGGACTGTTTGATGCAGGTATGAGTGATAATAAGTAAATCATTTTTACAAAACATTGAACTTACACAACTTTTTCCTGTGACACATTTTTGAAAGCTCTTTTGCTGTTTAATCATCAACATATCCCTCTATGTTATAACATTTTCTCTTAATTAACATGCAATTTGTCTTTATTTTGTTCTCATCTATCACTGTTTTATGTAAAAATTGGTGTCCAAATTGGATTCCGAATCTTATTTCCTGAAACAACTCGGGGAAGACTTACAAGTATCATCTCAAATATATCAAACCCTGACCAGTTTAAATCTGTCAACAGACTGTAGCTTAGGATACTATAATCACAAGTTCACAGTATAAAAAGCTGTGTGGTGTAAGATGTTGCTCTTAAGGAAGTTAGTTGAGGCAGTTTCCTTGAAGTCCAGATAGGCATCTCCCCTTTATCTAGTCTGGCCTTGTCTGAAGTTCCTGAGCAACCCAGGATGCTTTTCATGCTCAACAAATTGAGCAGGTGCCAGAACAAACAGGGGAGCAGGGAAGGAGGGGCAGAGAGGGGCACACATGTTTGTGTGTGTGTTCAAAATGGAATGGGAAATGAGACATAGTCAAATGTGACAGATGGCAGCAGCATTCAGGTGCTACTTTGGGACATAAAACAGATTTTGGTAACTGCTTGCTGCTCATCGGCAACTGGCTACTTCCTCCTCAAAGCAGCTACTTCACATCATGCAAGTCACTCTGCTGAGAAGCAGAAGACAAAAGGCATTTTAGTTTCAACTGTCCTCAAGTGGTTAAGCTAAGGGAAAACCACTGCTTTACACAGAAGTGGGTGAATACCAACAATTATTTCCATATCCCAGCTGAGTGGTCAGTATGACCTGATATAACACAGACTGTGCTCATGGCACTGTCACCTACTTCAGCAGAGTTCTGTTCATGCACAAGCCCACAGAACAGCCACCTGCACATGCCAAACAGACCCTCACTTTCATGCCATGTCCCTGGCAAGTTTCCACTACAGATCACAGCTACAGGTAAGTACTGCATAAGGGAGAATATTCAAACTCACAGTAAACTGGTCAGTTAATGCAGAGATACTGATCCCAAGAATGACACTATTGAACTGACACTGGGTATTGGCAAAAAGTGTCAAAAGAGCTCCAGGGTATGGGGAAAACCCTTCCTACATTCACACCTCCCAAAAGATCTAGCTCCAGGGATTTCAGAATTCTCACTAGTCTATAATAAGGACCTTGAGACACCATCAGACACTCAGCTACAGGTTTTAAACCACTACTTGTTCATTATTGCCTGCAACTACACTAAGCAGTTTGGTACAGACCAGGGCAGCAGCTTTGAAGAACTATGCACACTTATTGCTTTAGTCTGATTTTAGGAACAGTTTCTGTGCATTAATGAGATTCTTTTACAAAGAAACGAAACTACAAGATATGCTGCAACTATGCACTAAATATGCTTCCAACACTAATAGCAACATATTAGTCTGAACTGATCCTTCAAACAGCCACCTACATGGCAGGGATTCTTGGTTCTAAAGGTCAGAACAAATATGGTCCAGCAAAATCCCTAAGCCACATGCATGCACCTCAGTACCAACTGTGCCTTATCCTACTGCAACAAAATACCTGCTCAAGCACATACAGTCACTGTCTTCCTCACTGTAACTGCCCTCTGAGGAGAACAAAAGTCATCCCCCTGCAGCAGGTTAGTACAAATTGGTGATTTGGGACTGAAGCAGCTGATACACATTGCCAGGTTCATTTCCTCTGACTTGGCTGAAGATGACTGTGCCCAGTGGTAGGGCACAGAAGTGGATCCTCACAGCTACATTTGCTAAAGCATCACATAAAAAAAAAATCAAAGCACACCCAAAGACAGTTTTCCTGCACGACGTGACATTTTGCACATACTTTATGATTAAGTCACAATGAAGGTCAAGGTGGGCAGTTCATGCAACTTAACCGGTAAAGTGCATACTGAAACCAGGCACTTCAAAATACTTTTCCTTTGGTTCGGGTTTTTTTCATTATTTTTATTTTTAGGGATGAGGAGGGTAGGGAAGAGTTTGGGGTTTATTGTTGTTGTTTTTCTTTTGTTTTTGGAAATCAATGAGCAGCCTCCTGTCATCAAGCTTTTTAAAATGCAGGAAAAACAAACAGAATTATACGTTACACAAATGCCAACATACTGTGTAAGTAGGCTGCAATTTTGTTCACTACAGTCTGTGATTATACTTCAATAATTCACTATCTTTTTATACTTGATGAGTAATGATATATTCTGGATCTATGCATTTTTTCATAGAAGCCAAATTATGTGCGCTTGAAAGATCTCAGTCTGAAACGTAAGCATATTCTTGCTTGATATTTTTGTGAACTAGCTCAAATTGCTTATACCTACAGAAATAATATAGATTCTTTATTTCAATTTCCTTTACCATAGTTTTCTCTTAGCCACTCTTGGTAAGTACCTGTAGTTGCAGTTCTCTTCCTGACCATAGAGGATTCAAGTACAGCAAAGGTACATGAGCCTTTTTACACTGCTGATGAGAAAGATGCCATCAAATTAATGTTTTCTTGTAGTGCCAATCCAGCCTGAGAGTTCTGACAAATGACAGCACTTCTCTGTGCAATATTACTATATTACCTGGGCCATGAACAGACTGGGTAACAGCAATCACTTGCCAACAGAGAAAATAAAATTTTGAATAGATGGTATATAGGAAAATATTCCAAATTTTATTCTGAAATTACACATATTGCAAGACTATTTTGACTGTGTTAGTCTCTCAAGGTAATAGATGCTTTTTAATCTAGAGTCTGGATGCTAGAATGCTTTAAATATTTCTTGTTAATAACTTCATCAGCACCCTTTCATTACCCTTTCCAGCAGTATTTCTTGCAGGGAGACTCACTTTAAACATATAATGCACATTGGTCTGCTGACACTGTTCATTGAAACCTAAAAACACTCAATACCTAACAAAGTTGTATAATTTCCTGTAGGACTGCAACAAATTATAGATATAGATGGGCCTTCCAAACAAAGGCAAAAAGGCATGTCTTAGAAGGGGTAGCCAGGACAACCCTCTCAATGATCAGCATTGGAAGTGACCATTAAAATGAGGGCTTACTTAAAAAGGTCTTGAGAATCAAGTTACCTCTATTGTTTTACAATGAAAATGAGGTAGAGTAGGTTGCTTCTAGCATGAAAGCATTTCAGGATGCACCCTTTGGGATTTCCTTGTCTAGTCTCCAGCCTGAGGCTTTGCCTCACACAATTTGCACTCAGAACAGACACTGTTACAAGATTCTCTACAAATACTACATAGAAAGGAGGAATAATCCAACAAGAAGTTCCAGTTTAAGCATACTCACTAAATATACTGACCAATGCAAATACATGCAACCTACATTTGTGAAAGTTACACTGTCAGTCTATTTATATTGCAGCCTCTTCTGCACCAATGAAATTGCCTCCTGAAATGTGGAGGTGTTCAGCCACAAGAGTGTTACTGCAAAAACTTTACAATATTAACATCCTAAAGAACTATTTTCAAATTTTCATATTTGACCCATTGTTACAAATTAACCTGAGGATCAGATAAACACACAAAAGCAAATGTCACCCAGTTCAAAAAGCGATGCTTCATGAGGAAATGAACTTATCCACTATGGTGGAAGGCTACCAGTTTACATTACAGATTTATTCAAAACAATACTTTAGTTAAAACAAACCATCAACAAAAAAAAAAACAAAACCCTCAACATTCTAAACTATTTGTGCTAGGAGAGAAGACAGGCAGGACATTTTTTCACCAGCACTTAAAGTTTCTACTGAAAGAAGCCAAGTATTTAGAGTTCCAGCAAGCTGAAGAGATCACTGCAATTTATATCACAATTTACTTTTCACTGGCTTAGTTGATTAAGTGATCTCAAACCATAATGCTCTACTCTTTTAATCCAATAACACAGTAACTTGATTTTACAATAAACTGCTCTGTATCCCTTAGTGCCTAGGCTGAAGGTGGTGAGTGAATACCTGCTGGGCTCTGAGCAGCAGAAGGAGTGGATGTGGAGCTTGCAGTCACTGAGTCACAGCGCCCTGTACTGCCACTGCCGCTGGAAGGGGACGGTGACGAGAGTGGGGATGGATTGTGCTGATTTATGCACTGGGCTACAGCAAAGCCTGCAAAACACGACAATGAAGTTTACAAGTTAAATATTATCTTGAAAGAGTTAAGATGTTGAACAAATTGGGAAAGGGTAAATCCTTTATCAAGGTGACGCCAACCTCACGTGGTGACCCAGAGGATGTGCCATCTCCCACCTTCATCCTGGAAACCAGAAAGTCTGAATGTGCCTTACTGAAAACAGGCTACAGGTACTGATCAATGAATAAGGAAAGAGAGTTTAAGGGATTCAAAGCATTTTAAAACTTAGAGATTGCCCAAACAGTCAAAACATATCAAAACTCTTCAATTTTTGATGTAGTCAATATATTCACAGGTCACAGATCTTAAGATGATAAGGAAAATAAGTCAAAAGTGAACAAAAAAACCTCTTGGATAGAATACCTACATTTTTTACTAGACATAACTTCAGAAAATTTTAATCAATCACATCTAATGCTGGCATTGAATTTCAGCCAGCCTCTCACAAACTAAACTTTTTCCAGTCTGAAGACTGGAAAGGTCTATACAGTGTCTGACAGTACTTCTGGCTTCTAGTGTAATACTTCTTCAACCTCTTTGCAGTGTAGCATCCTTTTCTTTCCTAACCACCTTGCATTCATTTCTTTCTCCTTCTATAAGTACATACCTATAGCCACCTCTTCAGGTTTTGATATCAAGTCGCTTTTCAGAAGTTGATGGACTTCTTACAGCAAAAGAAGTGTCTTCACCATGGGCTGTAGGCCAGGTGAGGTACACCACTTTTCTGCCTCTGCAGCTCTCCTCCCTCTCTCCCATGGGAAATTACTAATGCAGAAGTTTTTTTGGCAGTCCTGTGAATTACTGACAGTAGCCACAATATGGACTATAAAACACCTAACAATACTCTAGTTGCTACTGTCACTGAACAGTCAACACTGAAAGGGAAAGTATATGACAACCAGGTAAGACTGAAAATGCACCACATGGGTCTTTATCCTTTTATATAGGGCATCTCCCATGGTACTGGATGGATGATTCACTCAGAGAATCTCCTATATGGGGAAGGTGCTGGTGCCATACAGGATGAAGCCATCCAAAACTCAGTTTAAACAGACATGTTACAAGAAGCTCTGAAAGCTTTGACACACAGATATGCCAAGTCAGGAAAATGCTGTTAGCAGCAACACACTGACAGGCTATGCTACAAGTGAAAACAACACAGCAAAGAAAGCACAGAAGAAAGCTCACAAACATCTGTCCTGTTAATAATCTGACTTGATCTGCAATCCCACCTTCTACCTTCTACCTCCCACGCTTCAAAAAGAGCTAGACTCAAAACCACTTGCAGAAACACAATGCTATCTGAATTTCTGTAGCACTGCAGCATAGTTTTAGATAGGTATCCAAATGTCACTTTTACCAAGTTAAATTACAATTCATTATGTTCAAATGAACACCACTTGAAAGAACTAAATCACCACCAAGGCAGGAGAGATCTCTTTCAGTGAAAAACCAAATAGTTGGTGAGGAGCTAATTATCCCATAAATGTAAATCAATCCATGTATTTTATTTCAGAAACCAAACTGATCAATCTTCTACAATCATTTAGGTAAGTTAAATGGAGGTTACACACAGTGCCGCCTGACAGTCTGCAAAAAGTTAACCACAAACTGGACCACCTCAAATGTGAAAGACTTCCACACGTATCACTGGCCCTGAGTGCTATAGTTTTTAATCATAGAAAATGTACATTAGATTTTTCATAGTTCATAGTTTGAAATACCAGTTAGAATGGGGAAACAAGGAATAACCAGTGGACTTGCGACCACAGAAGTGAGGCAAAGCCAGCTGTTAATGTGAATGAAATTAAGAACAGTTCCTAAAGCCACAGATACAGAAGAGCTTACACCAAGATATTTAGCTTCCTTTACAGTGCCGGTAAAAGCTGCACCCATCCGAAGCATTCTACATCCACAAACAGTTTGAACTTCAAGGGAGATATCTTCCACCCTCACCAGAATAGCAGAAAACAGTAAACAAGGTCCCAATGACTGTCATAGGGAAAGCTGGCCTGATTTAGCAGGATTGCCAGCCCAAAGCCTCTGCAAAACAGCACTCATGGATTCATGTCCTTACACAGGAGCATTTGCTTCAAAATGACCTCAGTGTATTTTCTCTCCCCAAACAACTGCAAAGAAAGAATTCTAAGTGTGCTAACGAAAGCTAATTTAGGTAGGAGGGAAAGGTAAGCCTAAATCATTACAAATACTGTAACTGGGAAACTACTGTCCAAGAAAAAAATTCTTATCAGAAAACTCCTACGGGAAGTACTTGCAAAGAAAAGGTGAGCAGAATTAATCATAGCTACAGGAAGCATAATAACAGTTAGGAGGTTCATCTGATGATGACAGGAGTATTAGTTTGTACTACACAAAGGGTTCCAAACCCATGATTTTTTTTTCTTTCAGACTTTAAAATGAAGATGGTTATAGCTTGCTTGCCATGCTAATGTTACCAAGTTGTTTTCCTACTTTTTTTCCTCAAAACCGTATTATCATCTACTAAGATATTAACAATGGATAAAATAGTAAGAGAAATCTATTGATTCCTTTTGCTTTTCAAAATAAATTTACTTAGTAGGTAAGCAACCACACTTGTTAAAATATTTAGATGTACCTTTTGCTGGAAATCGTTAACATTTCCCTTAAGACACGCTGGACATATAAACCTCAGAATAGAGCTGATACCTGAAACTAACTCTTGAGTTTGCTTGAAGAGGAAGTCATTATTTATTTATTTTCAATAGAAGACCTTTGTTTACAAGGCCTCTATCAAATCTGCTGGTTTCTTTAAAAACAGTGTAATTCTTTATTTACATAGATTGCTTCAGAAGTACAATACATTCATACATAGCTAATACATGAGATGGTGAACAGTCCAGCCAGCTACACTATCCCTAAAATGCTCTAACATTCTAGCAAAGGCCAGTAACTTAAAATATACCTTGGAGTATACTCACAGTCATGACTTCATGATGATAAAATTGATGAAGTGAGGGATTTTGCTTACGTTCTTCTCTGCTGAGAACTGTCCAGTCCAGCAGGAGATGATCACAGCATGTCCCTGCACTTGTCATTGTGTTCAGAGGGACGTTCTGAAGCATCGTCTCTGACACTCTCATCACCCTTTTACTTGTCTTGCACCAAATCCAGTTTTAAGCTATAACAATCCTCACCCTCTTCCCCCCAGGCATCAAGATTTTAATTTTGGACTGTGGAACAAGGAAGGAAAATTAAGCCCATTTGACAATAAGGGAATACAGAAGGTAACTGCAGGCTCTCTAGTGACATATGCAGAGCTTTATGTAGGCACTCTGAGAGAAACTGAACCAGAGAACTCCAATGAGTGTTCTTGAAAATTCTAAACTCATTGCCAATAGGAATTAGGGAGCTTATTCAATAGCTGTATCAAAGTTCACAGACTGATATTTGCAGGAGGAATGAAAACATTTATATGATTGTTAATTTCTTAAAAACCACGCTGGATGTACAGCACTGACAGCCAACACAGTCCTAACAAAAGTAGTAATTAGTCTTCTAAAAATGTTGCCAGAAAAACAGCTCTGCTTTAAATCTACAAAGTACATCATCACCAAGGGAAAGGGAAAGCATAATTTGATTCTTAAAAGTGCAACCAAATTAACTGACTGTGCGAGCTTTGCAGAACTCAAACACCAGTTGGGAGCTGTAGCAGTAAGGAATGAATACATGAAGCCAGTAATTTAAGTGCAACTTGTTCAGTAATTTTTTCAAAGCCACAAAATTCTCCTCCTGAAGTAAAAACCACTGCAAGCGTGATTAAGGGATAAGCACAACAGATTCCTATAAAAATCACTAGGAACAAGGAAACCTTATTCATTCCTCAGCAAAGATAAGAGAACAAACCCACATCTGATACTGGTTTTGTAATCAGATGTAGAACAGGCTATTAATCCATTTTTATTATATTACTACCTGTCATAAATTGCATTTCAGAGATGCTGTACTTGAAATACTTCAAGTTCTGTGCCTCATTTCTTATACTTTGTATCAAATAAAAGCTTCAAAATACTTTTCCCTCTGGATCTGCAAGTGGAAGTCTAAATTTCTTGGATACAAATAAAGTATGTGGTTGCTTGAACAAACTACTATGTTGCATGATCCCTGATATTCCCCTTCAAATTAGTAGATAAAGTCATTAGTTATGAACACAAGTGCACTCTCCTTAGAGAAAGCTGAAATGGTAACACTGGCATCTTTCCAACCACACCTTTTCCATGGAAGTCACATCAAATAAGGAAAACACTCCCCTCACACAACATACACTTGTCTTTGAAACACCTGACTGACAATACCTATGGTTTTATAATTTCTGTTCCCCAGTCAGGACTCAGGTAACTGAGCTCCAATTTAGTCTTAAAGCAGTAAAACATCTGTGTTCTAAGTAATTTGAATTCTGTGCATTTGAATTGTGAATCACATTTAAAGAGAAATGTTGAGTTCTGTGAAATGACTGGCAACAAGTGGTAATGAGATCTTGTGTATAATACAGCACAATTAAGTACTTTCAAGCAGTATGAGATTTCCCTTTAAAATGACTCAACCCAAAAGGAAAAATGACACCATCTGGTAAAGAATTTCTGCAGAGAAGTCAATTTGTGAAACAGACAATAAAGAGACAAAAAACTCATTGATTTAGAATCATTCCTTTAATCCCAGTTCCAAGCAAATGTTTTAGGAGTAGCTGTGGCCCTTTTCTGTCTTGCTCATTCTGAGGGAAACAAGGCAGTGCACAGATTCCAGCTGTTTTCACAATCCAGCATGAAAACATTCATAACCAAATTAAAGGAGGAAATATTCTCAATTGACTGGGACTGGTCATAGAACCTAAATGGGAGGTGCTGGGCTGCAGCTCCAGAGCTGTGTCCAAAACTCATAACTTCAGCTGAAGGCTGAACAGGAAGATCCAGATGTGTTGCATAAATACTGAGTATGCAAAGCATAATTTAAATTTATTTGATTTGTAAGGAAGGCAAGGTATTAAGACATCTGGGGAAACTGCCATAGAAGTATTGCTCACAACATACCCAGAATACACACCCAGGTATTACTTGTTTCAGAGTAAATTTTGTCATAAGCCTCATCCTGGAGGCTTGTGTATTCAGGAACACATCACAATAAGCTTTTCACTGCTTGTACAAGTTACAGTACAGTTTCTGCATGTAGAAATCACAAAGCAAAAACTGCTTGTAAATGAAAGCTAACCTTACCTGGGACTTTGTCAACAGATGCAAAGACAGAGCGCTGCACTGTTGGGTCACTGCTCCCACGCCGGGACTGGTCATAGAATCTAAATGGGAGGTGCTGGGCTGCAGCTCCAGAGCTGTGTCCAAAACCCATAACTTCAGTTGAAGGCTGAACAGGAAGATCCAGGAGAGCTATGTTTAATCACAATTGATAATTTTTGTTACTCAAATACATAAAAGGAAGAGGAGGTCACAAGAAAATTGATAGTTTGCTCAGGATCTAAGACTAAACCAGATTTTAACATAACTTGCTTCCATTTGCCTCTTAATTATGGTTACAAATTCACTGACAAACTAAAGAGCCAATGCTTCTGGCAACCTTTTCTACATTGCTGTCCACACCACATTCACACTAGAGAAACTTCAAAACACAGTGGAGAAGAAAAAAAAAAAACAGGATTGCAGGAAGCCCCTTGCACTAAAAAAACATAGGAATTATTAAGATTATTAATATTATAATATTAATAATTANCTGGGGAAATGACTTCTGCTTCCCTTGAAAAATGGCCATTTATGGATAATAATAAATAATCATTAATATTTAATATTAAAAACTCCCTTTTGTTTTCCCCTGCAGAAATAAAGCAATTCATTAGTTACAACAGAACACAGCAGAAAGCCATTTAAAGAGACAATCTGCTTTAAAATGGAAAATAAATGCCTTTGTATTACATTCAACCTAAAATTTTTAATATCACAATCTACTGATTGTAATATCCTCAAATCTGCTTTAAATTTTTTTACATGAAGCAAGCCATACAAGTGTGACATATCCACTTTATAAACTCCAAGTTAAATATGAAACCAAATCTATTCCTTGGAAACTCATCCCTGGTTCAGAGGCCCACCACTCCCCAGTGTGCCTCAGCCTGACATTACAGAGTGATTTGCAATGACAGCCACGCCTTGTCTCCCAACACCATTTCAGGACAACCACTCACCTGCTATTCTCTGCATTTTGGTGCGCCGAGCCTGGATCCGGCCTTTGGCCAGGCGCTGCTTGGCGATGATGCAACGAATGTGATCCGCAAAAATAAACGTGGCCTGCAGGATGGGGAAGGGCTTCGAATGAGGGCTTGAGGCAGGCTTGTGAATTATTATGTTCAGGGCTCTGCTGTCATCCTCTACTCCGGTCACCTGCATATCCTAAAGAGAAGCAGAATGCAAGTAAAGAAAAGACAAGCTTTTCTACACTACAGGTTAAATATTAACATCGAAAGAAAATACTATGAGAATGTTCCATTAAAGCTCTTACTAAGTTTCCATGTTAAAAAATCCAACAAAATAAAACCAAACCAGACTCTGCAAGTTGTACAACTTGGATTTACTTCTTCAAAAATCAGTATTCATAGAGATTGAGTTAAGTTATTAGAGCACAGCAAATTCGCAGGAAACACAAACAGCAATGGTTAAGGCAAGAAAGAGACAAATGAGAAAAACTTCCTTAGATAAGCACAGATCATTTCGAAAGCACAACCTGTCACCTTCTCTACCTGGGTAGGAAAATTAGAACTCTAAGTAAATGTGCTAATGTGCTACTTGAGTAAAGTACTTGGAACACAATCCTAACCAGATGTGATTTCAGTGTTCAAACGAGCACAGCCACAAGTATGTTAAGGAAGTTACCCCATCTGGAATTGTGTCTCTGGTTACCTACGTAAACTTCTTCAGAAAATCGGAAATGTTTTAAAAGGCAGGAAGCAGAAAAAAGAACAAGAAACACAGAAGCATGGTACAGAGCTTAAATATATAAGCTAATACTGGTATTACTATTTATCCAACATGTAGATTTTCAGCTCAGAAAAGCTGGTCACCCAAACTTCCCTTACCTGCAGAAGGCCTGCAAACTTAACTACTCCCCATCCGAGTCTGGCAACATCTGGTTCAACCAAACTCATCTGGTAAATATCCACAGCCAGGAATCTTTGAACTTGACCCCCATCCTTTGTTACGACTGTACAAGCAATCAGATCACTGTTATCTAAGGGAAGGAAGGAAGGAAGGAAAAAGGTTACATAACATGCAAGTTGAGGATTCTGGGGTGTGGGTATTTTACACAACGGAAAATGTTAACAAAAATGTAACAACCTTGACAACACATGGTTAAAGCTTCTGTTACATTTTTAAAAGATATTTTAACTTCCCTATCACAGTTACATAGAAAGGGCAAGAGATTTTAACAACAGTGGTTCAGATATATAAGTTAAATATAAAATGGGTACTATATGCACTTGCTTTCTCTTACTACTTCCATTACCTTTCACAAAAAAGCTCCCTTCATCTCAGGGGTGAAATTGCAACAGTGCTCATTTCTATCACTAAGTGAAGTCTCAAGAAGTCTTGTTAACAACCACAGCCAGACCCAACACCACTACAGGCCATTACTTCTACCTTATTTTAAATTTTGTCTCCTGACACAAGCTACTTTTGTACAGGTCTGAAACCTTATGCTGGCTCTTGGAGACACTTCCATTTCAAGATTATTTGGACTCTCCAGGTAAATTGTAGCAGTGTTTTGACAATGTTTGTTAAATGAGGTGACATTTTTCCTTTATCCATATATTTAATTCACTCATATTGATGAAACATACCCTCACTTACACAAGAAACCCCTCCAACAATTCCCAAAATACATTCTCCACCATTTCCTCACTGCCCCATTCCAGTTCAAACCCATTATTCATTAAAAGGGATTAAATCATCCTCTTTAAACCAGCTGAAATCTACCAAGCAGCCCTTAAACTGGAAGTGCCAACCCCTAGCAGAGCCCTGCTAACTCTACTAAGAGTTGCTTTTTCCTTTGCTTCATACTGATACTTTCATTCATATATTTGATGCACACAAATCTTTTCCTCTCTCTCATCTAGTACAACTTACAGCAAGTAAAATATTGTGAAGGCTATACAAAACAGTAGAACTTATTTACTCATCCAAACATCTAAACAAGCATTTAACACCATTTTTCATACTAGAAACATTTGCAGGATAAACTACAAGTGGAAGTGTACAGCTCTTCACAGTGGTTGGTCATACAACTATGGACTAAAAGCCATAAATTATGGTCAGGAGGTGGAAGAAATTCTTTTGTGTAGCAGGTTACCCAGAGATGTTGTGGAATTTACATCATCAAAGGTTTTCAAGCTTCAAAAACCAAACCAACTTCCTCTTCCCCACAAAACAAGTGAGACATCCCTTCCAACTAACATTTCTATGAATCTACCAACTACCCTTTACCAGCAGGATCCATTCAAAATTCATTGGGTGGTAGGAAAGAAAGGCATGAAATATAGAACCCTAAGAGAATTAAGAGGATAATTAATGCTAACCAGTGTGAATCTACTGTGAGCTTTTGAAATTTGAGAAAACAAGTTTAATCAATAAATGCAATACAGACAGGACATGATTCAGTTAACATGAGGATTGATTGCTGTTACCTTCTCACAGCCCTGGAAGGCTCAAGAAATCCATACAGGATTGGCAAATATTACTGTAAGAACCTGTGGAGGATTTATTCCTGTTTAGAGAAAGAGTGAGACACTAGGCAGAACTGGATATTTCTTATTTTGGTATGCTTTATTTCTTGTCTCCTTTATTCTTTAACCAAATTAATCCACCAACATAGTTATTTCAGTTGACTTGAATTCCTGGAGCAGTCCTATTCTTCCCAAGACATGAAGTGCTTGGATTGGGACTCTTCCAAACACAGTATGTCAAGCTGATGAATCTTTTGGGAGATTCTCAACTAACAGGCCACAATACCAAATAGAGTTGTGGAGTTCTCAAATACTAGTTTTTGACCAGTATTTATAAAGTTTTTAGTGCAACAGCAAGCAGGTTAAAACAATTGCTGTACAAATTCAACTGCCCAAATACAGAAATGCACTACTTCAAGAACTCAAAGGGCAGAATGCTTTCCAGAACAGAAAGTTTTTATTTTAGACCTGACAACACTTTGAAGTAAAGCATTATTGTAAAAGTTTTTCAAAGAACAGAAAGGAAAGTTAACTCATTTACTGGGCAACTGTTACAGGAATCCTTTGAGCTTATACAACTGAATGTAGTCCATTTACATGACTGTTTCTTGTTCACAGCTGCTGAAGAGTCATAAACTGTCATCCTTGATGATGACAAAAAAAGAAGAAAAAGTGTGGTTAAACACATTCTCAGTGAACTGATATGAGAATACTTACAGCTATGCTATGAAACAGCTAGAGATACCCAAGCACATTCAGATGAAAATATCAAGCCCAGTAAACTTCAGTACTATTCAGTTTTGGTCTGGGGATTACAGTGAACCATAGGCTGAATGGCTTCCTGGCATGACACTGCTGCAGAGAACTGGAGTGCCTCTTCTAAAATTAACAGCAATGGCTAATTTCTTCTCATGCAAAATGAAGCTTGTAACCAGTTTGGACACTACACCTCCATTACATGGATCCAAGATTTCTGTGGACTTTCTCCAAGAAAAATCCAAGTTTTAGAAAATACAGCCAAGGAAGGAGAGTTCATAGACTTCAGCTGCTTGCAGTGCTGAAGATGTAAATTAAATTAAAATAGTTGTCGGTGTTTATAAAAATATTTGCCTGAAAAGACTGTTTCATAAGAAGTCTTTATGAATATAACAGCTACTTGATATGGTCTAAATGCACCTGATCTGCCTTGAGGCTTGATCTTTAATGATTTTATAATTTCCAATCATCCCAATTCCAGAAATCATCTGCAGACATTAAAAGCTCTTACAGAAAACTTTTAGCCCTTTGTATGCACAGCTGGCAGCCCAAGATAAGCATTAGGCTGGAGACTGTGAATGCAGCACCTCCCACTTCACAGGAAGAACTCTTCCCCAACAGCAGGCAGCTCTTCTGGGATGATATCCTGCTTTACTAACTAAGAAAACAACCAGTCATGAACCCAACTTGTTCCCATGAAGTACATTTAGTTGAAGTCAGGGGATGTGTCCCTGGTCACGCACCTGCACCATGTTTTGGGTTACTCTCTTTGTCACAAATATGACAAGAAATTGTCCTAGGCATCTTTTTCTAGCTGACCCCGGTTTGAGCAGGGGGGGCTAGACTAGATGATCTACTGAGGCTCCTTCCAACCTCAATTTTTCCATTACAAACTTTTCTCAAATCTTTTTTAAAAAATATTGACTGTGATGGCCTTTTAAACTCTGCTCACTCTGTCTGCCAAGTATGCAAAGAAACTTAATTATAATGTTACTTTTTTTCTGTTCAGCAAAGAAATAACAGCTTTAAATGCATTCTCATTTATCTCTTGGCCTTGGCATTTAAAACATTAAACTAACAGAATCCTGTTACCACCTGAAACCAAGCACTGAGGCTGGTAATTTGAGCTGCCAGTGACTTCACACAGTGAGCTGCTAAACCATACTGAAAACACCTCCAGCCACACAGGCAGTCTAAGGCAGATAGTTATCATATAATACATAATTGCTTCAAAACTATTTACTGTAGAAAAACACTACAAAGTAACAGCAGTTGTAACTCTGGTGACAGCATATCCAGCAGTATGGAATGAACTTTCTGTGGAATTACCACTCCATTCATACATTCATATATACTAGTGACTACCTTGTAACTATTCCTAAAGGTTCACATTCAACATATGTGCATCAAAATATTAAAAATGCTTCTTTACAAGAAACTTGAATCTACCTCATCAAGCTCACATAAAACACCATCACTGCATTCAGCTAAAAGGAAAAAAGAAGCTATTTTGATACAGTTTTGTGGGTTTTTTCCAAATCAAAACAGTAGCTGAAACCATTACTAGATCATGTTAACCTCTATTCCCCTCTTGAAATGATTTGTATACAAACAAGCATAAACACTATTGGCATCTTAATGTTCCCAAGAATTTTAAAAGCCTTGTATTAATAGAGACTGAGGAAAATTGGTTAAGTCAACAACACCTCCAAAGTGATATTTAAAAAAGGCACACAAATGTAATTTTTCAGGTCACGCTTTACCCTCTGCAAAGTCTCCTCCCAAGGCATGGCACCTATGCAATGATGTGCATCCTATGTGCTCTATGCCAAAACGCTGACATTCTCCTGTCTCTCTTGTCTGGGCAAATACTCAAACTGGAAAATACATTTTTATGCTACAACACACAATAGAACTTCAACACCGTACTACTTCAGGTAGTTTAAGTAAGAACAGCAGTAACAAGCAGCTTAGGAGAAAAAAAGTCAGTAATTTTTTCGTGTCAGACTACTTAGGATATTGAGGGGCTACTTACTCAAATCCAGAACATCATCTGCCTTTATCAGATCTCCCTCCCTCGTGAGCGGTAACTGAGTTTCCAGCTCACCTTGCAAGTGCAGTGACAGCGAACGGAGCATAAAGAAAACTCTGATTGCCTTGAGAAATTGAAGAAAAGATTATCAGAATATTTTTTACACCCTCTATTACGTACTTTAACAGAATCTTACAAACATATACTGGCTTTTACAATCCCCCAAGTTTGCTGTCCTATAGAAAATCTTTTTAATGCATTTAAAATTTAAATTAAAATTTTAATACATTTTAAATTGAAAAAGTAGAATGTAATTTCCAATTAAAATAAGACATGAAAGGAGCTGAAACATGCTATTTATTTTCAGTGAAGTAGAGGCAGCAGAGCTTTTGTCTCACTGGCACACTTCCACAGATTGTGACTGACAGGGAAACAATTACAGGAGCTGTTTAAGCAAAAACAATCTTAAAAAAAAAGTAATGATTAAATTAAAATATTTCAAGACTGATTGTATTAGCAATACTTCTATGCTACAGACACCTATACAACCAACCTTCAGAGACTCTCACATTTTGAACTTAGAACAAAGTAATAACTTTCCTGGCCAAGTCTAGCTAACATGTCTACAAGTTAAGAAAGAAACAGAGGGGATTTCTACATTTTAATTTGCTGTTCTCACTAAAACTAGCCACATGTAATGTAACGTTCTCAGAGCACTTAATTTATATTCACAGAAGGTCTTCATCAGGGCAAAGCATTCTGAAAGCTGCAACAGTCCCAATAAACTTTCAACAGCTGCTCAGTGAAATGAATATGTTAGTTTTGATTTACAAATTCATGACATATGGTATGCAAAGACCCAAAGTGTCAAAGAACAATCATTTTATTAGCCACATTTTGAAAGGCATCATCTATAATCCTCTTTCCCTACAAGAACTTTTTCAGTACAGCAAATGAAAAATCATTTTTTATGACTTCCGGTGTTCTGCTTTTTAAGAGTTTCCTACACAGTAATTCTGTGGCATACTGCAAATTAACTGCTGCTTTACAGTAACAGCATTGAATTCATGAACAGCTGCAGTGCCCAGAAACTCCCGGATTGCAGGAAGTATCAGGAAAAACAAACCTAAAGTGCTTTAAGGGAAAACCCTTCACTCCTCTATTTTTAAAATCAACAGAACAGTGGCTCCTGTGAAGCAGAACTGTGAGTATTTGGCCAGGTCTGTACTGGCAGTGCTTCCAGGAATTTCTGGCAGAACAGTGATGAAGAGAGGGAAGCAATGTATCAGATTCTTCCATGAAATGACCCCAAAGCAACGGCTTTGGTACACAGATGAAATTTAAGAGGGCAATATGATTATGTAGAGCAAGGGCATCAAGGGTATCTAACAAAAATATGATAATAATACTATTTAATTCATGAGAACAGAGTCACTTTAAAATGCAAGATGATCCCTTCCACTTAGGCAGACTGCATTCTAATGTATTGTGGATTTACTGAAATTATACAGGATTACTATAAAGCAGTTTTCCTACCAAGTGCTTCAAGAAGAATTCACAGTATTTGGTTTAACATTTGCCAAATTCATTCAAGAACAGGAAAATCTTGGCATTTTTTGGTAACCCAAAAGTTAAACCCAACAAGGTG
>WBNO01011344.1:263816-291633 GCA_013400575.1 Peucedramus taeniatus
TTTTTTTTTTTTTTTTTTTTTTTTTTTTTTTTTTAAGTTGGAGGGCAACCATCACTCAGCTTTCACTTATCTTCTTCCCCCTCAAATCTCTTCCTCCTAGACTGCATTAATTTTTATCACATTCATTTCCTATAAAAGTAATGACACTCATCTCCAAACATGTAATCACATTTAGTGCAGGGCAAAGTACAAGAGTAGAAAATAAAATCAGAACTTTAGCCTTTACAAAAAAAAAAACCAAAAAAAAAAAACAAGAACATCAGATGAAATGGGAACCATGCTGTGCTTCCTACAACACTGACAGCCCTCAGTTTGTTACCAGTATCTAACACATTTTATCAGATCTCAACAAAAGAATAGAAAAGTTCTGTGGCCTAGGATTTTTTCAGCTGACTTTTGGTTCTTTGGCTAACTTGGAACAAATATGGATTTCTACCTATGTTAAAGTACTATACACTATGATGCTGGTTCCCTCATTTATATACATATTCTATGGGCAAAGAAACAGCAATTTGCAGGGAAATCTACCACTATCTTATTACACTCCCATGAAAAAGTGTTCTCAGTACTTCGAAAACTTCTCACAAAGTGAGATTTTTCAGAGCTTCTCCTAAAGCTGTTAAAGAGGAGAAGAGCTGCCACTTACAGGGACTTTCTATAGCAAGGAAGTAAGATCCCAACAGTTAAGAACTCATAATATAATCAAAGTTCACTTCCTAGTAAAATAAAACTCGAGAACTTTTTTGAATTGTGTCAGAGCATGCTCAGAATCGAATCTTTTTCCATTTGAAACCATCATTAGAACCTCAGCAAGCTGAGTGGCAGCAGCAATGTCCCAAGGTACTCCTGAGTCCAGCATTTTGTCATGGCGGGTCAGCTGGGGCAAGGCAGCCCGGCTGGAAGGAAGCAGCTCAGGAAATGTGGAGATACTAAACCCTGAGTCAGTGTGACTGGGGAAGGAGCACCAACAAGGGATCATTCTGGGAATTCTTGCTCATGATAGAGACCCTTTCATCCCAAAGGGTCTACAGGAATATTTATATTGATTTTTTTATTTCCACCAACAGAATTTATGTTATTCCTTATTTAGCACATGAAAATCAATGTGGGAAACAGTCATTTCCCACTAATGTGCATTTCTAAGTATCTTTCTGTTGAGCGCCTCAGAAAGAATTTCAGGAAGCATTTCTCCTTTCTAAGAATAATACTTTTCAAAATAATTCACTGTAATTTATCCAACAACTTGCTGTGATAACAAAAGCTGTGTGGCTTACAAGCAATGAAAACAAGCCTTTTCAGAAGATTCCTGGAAATATGTTTTTTTTTTTTCTTCAAGAGTACTTGAGTATACTTACATAATACACTTATATAAATGCAAAGAAACTCAGAACAGCACTTTCAAAATAAAGTGCTGTTTATGATGTTTATGTTTATGATGTTTATGCTGTTTATGTTTATGATTTTGTGCAGTAACGTATCTCTTCGACTTACTGACACTGCAAGGCTTCCAGGACACAGCCAGATAAGGGCCAAGAACTGACTAACCAAGAATGGAAATAAGGATATTGTCCTTCAGGTCAATATCACCTCTACAGATTGTGTCAGTCACAAAAATAGATACTTTGCTGGTTCTCTCTTCGTTCTCAAATCTCTATCACAAATTACCTTGACAAGATGAACCCTCAAGTAAAATTAATTTTTTTGCCACGTCTAGAAATATGAGCAATACAAAGCCAGTCAGTCTTCCATGGAGATTCTTAATACAGGAATATAATTGAGAGATAAACCGAGATAACAGATCACAAAAGAAGCTGACAATATATTGAGTGCCATCAAAATGCCTTTGTATGTAGCCTTCTGCATGATCTGAAATTTTAAACCCCAGTGGAAGAATATGTTGCGCTGACTAGACACAAGAAATCAGAGAAAAAGTTTCTCTCCTGGTGCAGTGGGTTTCTCCACTGGGTAATATATATACTCTACACAGATCTGTCTTCATCAAGCTTTTATGATTTTACAGATGAAGGTCCCAATCAAGCAGTTTTCAAAGAAAAGTATTTGTATTCCTAGAATTGCTCAATGATTTTGGCATTATTTTGTCATGAGCTAATGTAAGAAAAATAGTCTTACTCACTCTTCGTGTTCTCTCTACATCTCCACAAGGCAACCTTTTCACAAAATCAATCCCAGTCAGAGGTGTCCCCGTTGGGGGTAGCAAGATCGAGGCATCCATCATCAAGTATTCTACATTCATAGGTTTCATCTACAAAAATGTTTTAGCACTGGTTAGTATACAGAACAAAAAGCATTTGCCTCTAGTTTCAAATACTCATTGTTGTGTATTCTAAAATTCTGAGAATTTTTAATACCATGTCTTATTTAAGGTCCTTACATGCAATCTTGTATTTACTACATGCAACCTCTCATGGTTCCCACTGCCAAAGTTTTCATACAACTAAAACACAGGAAAAACTCCAGATTATCCAGAAAAGATATTTCCCAAATACTAAAAACCAAATTCTGCCAGGTTGGTTTTAAGTTTTGACTTAAATTTGTGGTTACTTCAATCACAAGGAAGTTTCTCATACCTTTTTCTCTCCAAAAAGAACTTTCTCAAAACTGAGAACATACTGAGCTTCAGATAGGTATAGGAAGATTTTCATATTGTTTAGGGAAAAAAAAAATAAATCCAGAGTCCCATTTAGTAGGCTGAAGCAATTTTTGCATACTCAAATTAAAAAGGTAATGGAAGTTTATTAAATAAAGAGCTGTGAAGTTTCACATAAATAATTTATGTAAGTAGAGACACAACTTCTCAGAGACAAACACCATCCACATTTTGTTACCCTACTCCCAGCAATAAAGATCCCAGTGTCCTCAGTACCTATCAGTACTTTTTCTTGTTCCTGTGCTGTATCTGGGTTTGAGGATTTGCCAGGGCAGAAGGGGTCTCACTTACTGTCATACTCCTGTATTCATCTTCAAACATATCCAGAAAGATTTCTTCTCCCTTCCAAAAGAAAGAACATGGACATCCCATGAAGCCTTGCTCTTTGGGGCTCTGTCAGGTTTGCTTCTGTACAGTGTGTCTGTGAAAGGAGGCCAGGGCTGCAGGGCACTGCTGAGCCCTTCAGCAGCACTGTTGACACCTCTGGGAAATCACATTTAGGAAAGGGAGAGATTTCTCTGCAGCCCCTCTCTGGAGGACCATGTACCAACACTACAGCAGGCAGATGTGCTCTGAAGGAGCAGCAGTCTGCAGGATCCACACTGCAGCAGGTGTTCTGAAGGGCTGCAGCCCATGGAGGAGGGGACCCACACTGGGGCAGGGGAAGGTGCGAGGAGGGAGAAACAACAGAGAAGCTGTTGTGGACTGACACTGAATCCCTATTTCCCATTTCCCCTACACCACTCACAGGGGGAGAAGGCTGAAGAGCCAGGAATGAAGCTGAGCGTGGGAAAAGGGAGAGGCGGGGGACAGCAGTGCTTTAATTTGTCTTTGTTTCTCACTATCTAAATTTATTTTTCTTGGCAATAAATTCATTTCTGTGAAGTTGAGTCTGTTTTGCCCAAGACTGTAATTGGCAAGTGACCTCCCTGTTCTTTATCTTGACAACATATTCTATTCTCCCTCCATCCTGTTGAGGAAGGGCAATGAGAGAAAAGCTGAGCAGACCTCTAGCAGTCAGCCAAGGTCAACCCACCACAAGTTACTTATTTTTTGTAAGCCAAACTGAGCAAACATCCTTCAAGAGAATTCTAAGAAAAACAGGAAGATATTTCAGACACTTGAAATCTGTCATGGATTTACTGCTCCTTATACAGAAGTTAATGCCTAGGGCTAAAAAATTTAATTTCTTTCATTGTTTACAACACACAAAAGTAAAAAGCTGCAAAGGTTTCCAATAAGAAAAAAAATAGGTACAACTTTAGATCATTTTAGATATGATAAAAAGTAATGTCAAAACCAAACATATTCCATATTAGTGTCAATGATAAAGTTGATCTCCAGTACAAATCCTGAGAGTCTTCCAACAGCCCTTTGTGACATATGTCAGGGTGGTATGGGAAGGGCAGGAAGGAGAGGAATTCTCCAAGAAAACACTTCCTTCTCTCTTACAAATCTGGAGTTCCCATCTTAGAAAAGGTGCTTCTTTGGTCACTATGTAAAGACTGGGCTGCAGACATTCTCCATACGTAAAAGACCTTTTTCTTACAGGATTTTGCATATTTACCTTATAGAAACGACGAAGGAGATGAACACTTTCCTCCCTTGCACCCTAGGAAAGAGAAGATGCATTTCAGGGAATACATACACCACTTACTTATTAGTCACATTAAAAAACCCACCCAAACACTCATACAGAAGAGACTGTCTAATAATATCCTGATTCATGGCTTTAATCCCAGAATTTGATAGAATACAGTTCTTGCACCTATGAAAATGCAGCTTATGTGAGTTTATTATTTTAAACGCACTTTTCTTTACATTATTGAGATGGATAACATACAAGTTTCAGACAGTTAAGGAAACAAAAAACTGCTGGAGAAGTTACAAGTTAAAATAGGAGAGATGAGAACAGAACATAGACTATGATATTCACAGCACAGAGCTACCAATGCAAAGATGTTCTAGAACCTCAAATTTCACATTAAGGCTCATTGCAATCAGAAATGAAATAAATTTATTCAACTATACTACAAGACTCAGACACCAGTAATGCAGTGACTGGCAATTTGAAACAAAATACTCACTTCAAGACAATCAAGGTGAACACTTTTTATGATCCTGCCATTTTTGGAAAACACAAGCTGCTTCAGCAATAGGCAGCCAAGTTCTAAAGTCGCCAAACGTATTTTTCCATCTGTGAAGAGAAATTATCAACACACAAAATAGTAGCAGTTTAGTTACAATTCTTATCATCCCATGTTCTTAAATGTTTCTACTATTCCTGCAATTGTCAAACATTGCTCCTCAGTCACACCCCCATCAGACAGGGATGAGTGCTGGTGCTGCCTTACTATAAAGAAAAAACTGGAAGAGTAATTTAAAGCAGAAGAAAACGGAAAGCAGAACCATTCAGAAAGAAGGCAAAGATTAATACTATTGAACAGTAAGCCCAAACATTGGTTTTGCTGCCTTTATCAATCTGCAGCACAGGTTGAATTACTCTAAAATTACAAAAGGATCCCAGACATTTGTGATGGATGAAGCTACAAGGTGAAAGGAAGCTTTGTATATAGCACACTAATAAGGCACAGTTTTTCCCTGAAGAGAGAAAAGAAGATGTTCCACACAACATGCAGCAAGTTGAATATAAAATCCTCCATTTCCATCCTTCCCCAGCACTTCCCTCCCAGACATGCCTTTATTGAAATAAATACATATCTTCATTTGCACTCCTTCTTGCTGCTGCAGGTACAAACTCTTCATATATGAACATGTTTTTCATCTCTGACACATCAGCCCAAGTTAATATGCTGTAGATCAGTTTTGAAAGTCAAACAGATTTTTATTCTACAGACACTCAAAAATTTGATAGTGTGTCAGTTTCTGGGGAAAACCAGTTTTACTCATATAAAGTTTTAAGGGGGCAAGAGCAAGGAGGAGAGGTATGGTTTGAACAAAAATCGTATTTTCATGGAATAGGTCATGGAACATTGTAACCCTCATTTCACAAAAAAAAAAAAAAAAAAAAAGGAAGAAAAACCATGTGTTTTCTGCAAAACAGTTCAAAATTGAAAATACAATCTGAGATTAAAAAAAGTATGGAAAAATTTGCTACCACCTAGAACTGACAGACAAAGGACTGCTATGAGCAAAGGACACCATAGTTTTCAAGACTTTTTCTCAACTGAAATTATTTCTACAAGCAAAGGTGAGACAGATCATAGTTTCAGGATGAAATCCATTAAGGTGAAACCCCTCAAAATCTCAATTTTTGTTCATTCAAAAGTGCAGAAAGCAGGAATTAGACAACAGATCCTTGCATAGTTCTGAGCATAAAAACAACTACTCAGCACAAATCCAAAGTTTCTGGTTCCTCATCAACCAAGGAAAAGCCAATAGTTGTCTTTCACAAACCACATCTACATACTGCTCATCAAAGAGCATGCTGAACAAAGACAAAGATGCTAAGTAGCTTTTTTTCATCCTCAAAAATTTCGCCTTGGAAGGAAAAACAAACCATAGAAAAGCAATACCTGGTTGTGCAGCATAATTCATTATCCTGATGAGCCCTTCTGCAAGGACATGATTATACGAATTTCTCTCTTCAGCATGTTGAGCTGGAAGTTGAATTCTCTCCAGCTTGACTGAGTCAAGTCCTTTCATGGGGGTGAAGGGAAAAAATGCAAATTAGAAAACAAGAGTGTGCTCCGAGGCAAGCACTTAATAGACCACAGCAGTTCTCAGAAGAGAACAATTAGCAATAGGAAACTAAGCAAGATAGCTTTGACTTTGTATTACAAGGAAAAGAAGGAACAACAAAGACCAAACACATTGATGAATCCCTGAAAATTCTCAGCCTTAAATGGGGCCTGCTGAGTGAAGACACTCAAATCCCGAAGTGGTTGGTGAAATGCAAATGATTTGCTGCTTCTGAAATTCTCAGATTATTTGTTCACATCTAAATCAAACCAAAGTCAAGCCATAATCTGGAGAGCATAATGGCTAAAGTGGAGAAGATCAGTCTGATTTTAAATTCTGCTTTGGTAGTTAAGTAATCTGTTCATATGTGTTTAAACAAAATAGGAACTTTATTCTGTAGTAGTGCCATTTAGTATCCTCCCCAACACAAATAAAATTTTCACTGACTTGTTATATAAGGAAGCTAATCCCATCTTTCTTTAACATTTTCCTCTAAAATATCAAAGTTATTTCTTAGGAAAGATTGGTTTGGTGGGAGACCTCTTCGAACAATACACAATTATGGATTGCGGGGATCTCCTTGTCCTGTTCTAAAGAACAACAATAAACAACCCCATAAATCAGAAGATGACTCTATTGAGGTTTACAGTTTCTTCCAACCATGGCCTTGCAGCTAACTCTACTTAACAGCACTTACCTTTGTTGTGTGACATTGCATATAAAAGACAGAGCACAAAGAGGGCATAGTAATCATCTTCAGGACAGTCCAGTGCATTATAGACCATATCAAGAAAAGGCCTGTGGAAAGGAGTAATTTAGAAACAGTTTAAAAAGATCTATAGAAAAATGGGTAATTATCTTATTATACATGTAGCTAATGGAAGAGGCAAATTTACAGTGAGAAGCATTTTCAGGCATTATAACAAAAGAGTTCTGTTACAGAGTTTCTGTTGCAGCATACTCAGATTACAGTCATGCTTTGTATTTACATATTGACAATAATTCTGAGTTTTAACAGGATTTCTTACATAATACTATCCCAAGAATTGTTTGTTTAAACATTTACTGGGTTGTTTGTAGCCAGTTTAGTAAGTATACAGCATCATTGCAGAGTTTGCTTTAAGTGCATACCTAAGTAAATTTAAGGAGCTGCTATCACTGTTGTATAAAAGAGATGCCTTTAAAACTCCTGTGCTAAACAGAATTGAAAAGTTCTTACTATTACAAGTAAGCATTTTTACCAGAAGTTTGGAGGAAGCTAGGTTTTTCTAAAACAACAATTTTACTGTCCAACAGTTATGGGAAAAAAATTAACTAGGAGGGAATTTTGAAGAGAAACAAAATCTGTGGATTGCAGATGAGGTTTGCTTTCATGAGTTTAAACACTTGTGACCTATGACACATATACAGGAAGTTACAAACAGTGCTAAGTTCACCTTTTCTTTACGTGTACCTTGGAAAGACAACAAAATTCAGTGTAATCCAGAAGGCATTTGGACAGATCAGATATGGCTGAGATTAATCTGATATTAGCACAGGCCTGATGGTAAGGCAGCTTCACTTCTGGTCTTAAGATAGCTTGCATCCAGTCAGTTGCTTAAGTTCAGAGCACACGCGAAAAATGAAATGTATTTTCACAATTGGCCCAGATAAATAAATGATGTGTCAGGGTAGTGTCACAGTCATGAGAAGATGAAAGTGTAGAAGCCCAAGTGAAAAGGGTTTATTCCTATCTGTTAAAATATATTTTAAGAGTGAAAGGAAAAATATCCTTACATTATCTAAATTAAATTCAAAGAAAATACAATAAAATAACATCAAAGTCACAGAAGCAAACACATTTTGCTGTGCTCAGGCCTAGGAGAAGCAGGCACTACAAACTCCCTGCTGTGGTTGCTGGGGGTCAGAAGGGCTCTCAGAGACCAGAACACAAGACACTTCAATCCCCACTCCAGACCTGTGGCGCCCTCCTGGTCACACCGAGCTCGTCCCAGGAAAGCCGCGGCGCCCAAGGCGTAACAATGCACGGGAACTTCCCGGCAGCTCCAAGCACGTGTCAGCAGAGTGCTCCCTTCCTGAAAGCAGGCACTGACCAACATCCCAGCCAGGCTGCTCCCTTGCTCAGCTCATGCCACGGCAGCTCGTCTGTGCATTTCTGAGCCTGGATTACAGCGCTCCTCTTCCACAACTGCCACCGGCAGTGATCCCTCTTTGCCCAAGTTCAACACTGCTCAAAGTGCTTAAATCAAATTACCCACATATTGTAGATCTCAAAAGAATGTAACTACTCACGCAAAAACAACATAAAAAATTAGCAATGTTGAAAACAAGCCAAGTGGGCATTCAGGTTTCCTAAGCATTACACAAGCCCTACAAGCCTTGTGTCACCCTCAGACAGGGGACTTTTCACTCCATAAAATGAGCTCAGCTTCAAGGTCTAAAGAACAAAGAGGACCAAGATATTAAAATACTTAAATGCAAGATAACATTTGGTTTGTTTTCAGACCAACAGCAGACAGTAAACAACCTAAACCCTAAAGTACTATTTAATATAATTTCATTAAAGCCAAAGTTTTACCAGGTCAAAGCTGCTGAGATATCAGTAATTGTTCCATTAACACAAATATTACACAGTATTTAATGACTTCTGTGATATCTAATGCACTTTTCATTGTTTTTCCCCACATACTAATTAGATTAATGAAATTATGAAACTTGAAAAAAATCATTACACAGCAGCAAGAGATACCATTTTCACTCCAGATGCTTCTTCACAGCATCTTATCAGCATTATCTGTCTCAGCCACAATAATCTGAGGCTGAAACAAGTTCCAAGAATCCCCCTCACCAATGTTCCTCATTTAGACTAAATACACAACAGACCCAGAAAAACTTCAGCCTAAGAAAACAGCAACAGAACCCACAAGATAGCATGAGGATTTGACATGCTTTGGAAAAAAGCTTTGCTGTGCAGCATTTCATAAAATGAAGCTAATTTAAAACATATCTTTAAGCTTAAACTTTCCAGCAGTGAGGCCTATCAAAATAAAATAACACCTAAAATACTTAGGCTTTTTCTTCTGTTTTTCACAGTAGGAAAAGGGCTAAGGGAAATTAAAAGCAGGACTTAGCTTTTACAGCTGCAGATTTTTAACTGCCATCTGTGCTGTTTTCCATTTATTTTTCAACAACTATTGGACTGTTTTAAAAAAAATCCCTACTTTTCCTAGTAAGGACTATATGGTAAGTATTTTCAAACATATTTCTTAACTCTGTAAGCATTTGCTTCCTTTACTGGTCTTTTACTAAGACTAGTAAAGGAAGAGTACAGCTAGTAAAGGACTAGCTTGATAGAAGCAGCAGATCAAATGCCATACAAGTGTTCCTCAAATTATTTATTCTTGTGGAGTATGTCCACAAGAAGATTGCATCACACTAGGAACCACCGTCACCACAAGCATTAATGATTATTCCAGGTGTGGAAGCTTCAGTTCCAGCATGGCATAGAGGTCACTGCATCTTCCACTCCCACATGGTGCTTTATCCACAAAGCTCAGTGATTCCAACCAGTGTAGGACAGAAACTACACATACTGGAGCAAGTCTCTTGAGAAATTTAGCTGCTCTTTCAAATATTATACTTGGCATAATATAATACAACATCTTAAGCTATAGCAGCTAATCCACTGACATTAAAAAAAAAAAATCACATATAAAGTGAAGGCCAGAATTGCCCTATACAAGGTATATCCTTATTTTTAAACTATTTTTAGCTCTGCACGTTCTTTGATGTTGCTTGTTTTTAGAAAAGATGCAGAATGCTGTGAGACCACATCTGGAGATCAAGAGAGGCCTGAACTGCAGACATTTGCCAAATGCACTGGCAGCTCACTTCTAAGCATTCTGCACTTTTCAAGACCCGAGCATCCCAGTCACTTTAGTATTCCATGCACTCACTGCCAATTTCTTTCTAAAAGCCATTTGGCACATATTTTAGTCAAATTATCAATAATCTAAAACAATGTGTTTTAAAGCCAGTTCAAGTCAAGGTTCAATTTTACTTTTACAATGAAATTAAATGTTATCTTTATTAATGAATGTAATCTAAACTACAAAGCTATAATGGAGACAGAATGAAATTCTGGGAATACCAGGCAGCATTTCCCAAGTTTAAAAATAAATTTAAAATCCTATCAAACATATGCATTTCCCCAACGGACACATTTGCAATTACTTTTGTGTCAGGCACATTTGGTTTCTTAACATTCTATTAACAGGAATGCAAAATCCCTAGTGAGAAGGTGTCTTAGTACCCACTCATTACACCCAACCTTAAATGTTGAAGTCAGGGCAATTTCTGCTCCCAGAAACACTTATAAACTGTACTTCCAGTAGAAGTTTCCAATAACCCTAAAAGATACTAAAGGACCCTGGAAACAGTACAAAGGTTACAAGGGTTTGCCTATAACTTCTGTTACTAAAATTCTGCAAAACTCAGCCCTGAACTGAGGAATTCTCCTTGTTTTTTCCTTATAGGCAAATGCAACTATAAACATAATTAATAAAGCTTCCATCTTAATTGAGAGGTTTAGGAAATTACAGAATGGAAACATTTATATTCTATTTTTGTCATGGTAATATTCTGTAATTGATCTTTACCAACTTAATGCATCACAACTGCTTAAAGGGAAGCACAAATTACAAGGGAACAGGATAATTTCCAAAACCAGGTAGTAGAGAGGCTACTCTTTTGTACTGATTGACTCATTTGTGATCCAGAAAAAAACCTGTAATTTTAACTTGAAGCAGATTTGAAACATCCCTTTAAGAAAAGCAAAATATTTAAGGGGAGGGTAGGTAAGGAACCAATTCAGCAAAATCTTTTACAGCTCCTTTATACCTGTTCCAGTTTATCTCACTCCCAGAAGCAGCTGCACTTTTTTCTTCATCTGTTGTATTCTGCTCTGTCACAGCAGAGATAGACAGCTCCGACAGCTTACATCTCTCCATGATTACCATCTCTATTTCTAAAAAAACCAAAACATAGCACCAACATTTGGTATTTTCAACAAGGCTATCACAAGCTCTTCTGTATTTTCTGTTTGGTATTAAAAGCATCTCATGCATCTATATGTAAGAGGTATAACCATTACCTCAGAAAAGTTAGTGAGCAGATGTGGGCAAATTTTCTCACCAGTAAAGAACTTGGCTTACATTTCTTTAAGGAATGTAACACTATAAAAAATGTATACATATACATAAAATATGTAAAGAAAATATATCATTTTGGCAAATAAACCGCAGTCAGCTCCCTTCCCACGCAAACCACAGGAAGAAAAGCCATAGAACCTCTTTCTGAAAAAAAGATTTGTGAAAAAGCTGGTGGGACTGGGGCATGGGTGGACATCAAGTTTCACTGAGGGTGTAAACAGGCCTCTACAACTGCAGCAAATAGGACATCTGGTCCCCAGTGCTTCTCACCTACTGAGTTTCAGTAGAACAAACAAATCTTGCCTTCCCTTAGGAATTTGGGCAAAGATTACAACTAAATGCACCGGTTTAAACAGTAGATTATTTCAGATTTTCTTCAAATCATGGTGGAAAATATACCATCAGTTATTTGGCACCATTTAAGGAAAGCCTTTTCAAAAAGACTGTTTACCTAAATCTAAACTCAGTCATGTTTGGACAGGACTGTCAAAGCATAACAACATTGAATCTTTCTTTCAATTGCTTGCAGGCAATCCTGCCACATTTTTCTCAATTTATGTTTAATGTAAGTAAAGCATTATATACATCCTTCTAAAAGTTAGTAATCATAAAATAAACAGTTGTAATATGTTAATATGTAAGACCACTCATCCTATAAAAGCAGTTCTTAGGTTTGTGCTACATGAAAAATGCAGGAAAAGTCCAATTAAAAAAAAAAAAACAACTAAGAGTTAAATATTTTCAATTTTGAATTATTTAATATCATCTTCCATCATGTAATGTCACTTCTAGAACACCTGTTAAATTTTATCATTGAAACATACATAAAATACTGCTGATTATCTTGCAAAGGTGAAGTGGCTACAGTTCTCCCTTACCACAAAAGGACAAGCTACAAAAGCTATCAAGCTTGCTTATCAAGTGCCCACAGCCACCAACACTGAGGTGCAAGGCATGCATTGTGATAAGGGCCAAGGCCTACAGGCAGATATGAACACACTTTCATAGCTTTTAGTGAGATTAGAAGTGCATGTTCTCACAGCTTGACTTAACATGAGAAAAAATCCAGCCAAAGCCTCAAAAAAATGTCCTAGTCCCATGTTTACTAGTGCAGCAAGAGAACAAGTCATGTATAATCACAACCAGGTCCATCAGTAAACAAAAGTACCTAAATTGTAAGCAGCATTTTCTTGCTGAAAACCTCACCTTCATTTTCAGTGCTTGTTCTTACGCCCTTTGAACTTGCTTCTGTACCTTTACTTTTATCAAGGTCATCTTGGTTATCTTCAGATCCTCTCTCCTCTTCATCTTCTTCACCAACATTTTTATAGTTGGGTCTTTTCTGCATCCTCTTCTTCCCTTTCTGCTTGTTAATTTCAAGAGACCTCTCAAGTGTTTCTGTGGGTTTTATGAAACATCTGATACTTGACTTTGCCTGTAAATTTGAAGAGTTTATACTGAGTTACAGCACAGCATTTTTAACTGTAATTGATAAAGAGACTTCAGTTCATATAAAATGTGTATCAGCAGACTATCCACAAATTTCAAATCCATTTTAAAATACAAAAAATTAATACCAAATCAACAGTAGCACAACTATATCCAAAGTAACATACCCTAAAGAGCTATCATTAAAAAGTAGGCCTTCTTGAAACAAGACAATGCAGAAATACCTATTTCATCACCTCAAGTTTCAAACTAAAGGGGTGAGATAGATAGTACACATAAAATTCAGACACTATTTGTAAAAAAGATAAAGGCAGCAAAATCCTACATATGTGTTGACAACAGTGTATTAATATGAAATACACTCCTTTTAAAGGAGCAAGGACTTCTTTAAAGCAGCAAGGACAAAATCCAATGCTCTGTGCTGTGAGTTTGCTTTTTTTTGAGTCTTATGCTTCTCTCAACATCAAACAAATTACTGTATCAACTAGGAACAAATCACACTGTCATTAACCTTTTTTTGGGCCTCCAGACATTGACTTACCAAGTCCAGAAAACACAACTTCATTTATTAGACTTAATTTACTTGTGTTTTACACAAAGTTATCACAGGGTAAGATGGCAAACCAACACCTCATTTTCCTAAGTATTAATTTACAGAGCAAGAAAATAAATTTAGATGACAAATTTCTCCCAGAAGAAATGAAGTATTTCCAAGAATGTGTCATCCTAACAACACAGAACAATGGATTCTTATAGAAAGTGACCAAGATGCTACAAGAAGCTCTGCAAATAGAAGGATTAACAAACTTGGTTTTTTACAATTCTGCAGCTTGTTTCTGAGCTGTGTTGTTTGAGCTCCCCTTTCCCTAGGCCTGCCAGCTGATCACCAGAGTATCATATAAGCACTGATCAGCCAAACCTCTGTTACTAAGAAGTGAAACACACACTTTGGAGCTTTCTGCCAGGTTTACACTAAACAAGACTGTTACAAAAATCCCATCACCTCCCAGAGCTCAATACCTCAAACACATTCAGCCGACACTGCCTAAGGGGTTAAAAACATAAAGGCAAGCAAGAGAAAAGAAGTAAGACTACAGTAAATACTAAACTGATTACATTCTTTGCCTTAGATGACTCAGTACAATAAGCACTCAAGATGACTGCATCAAAGAAACTTTGGGGAAAAAGTTTGAAAAAATCCTTCCCTTCAAGTAGTTAGGAACATCTATACATGAAAACAAGCAAGTAGGAAAAGGTCAGGGAAGAAGCTGTCTACAAGTTAAATGGCCAAAATGATTCTCTGGATCTTCTGACATTTTGCAAATGTTTTATAGAAATATTGCATAAGTGACTTTACATTTGGCACTGAAACAAACCACATAGTGGGAAGACTATTTTACAATACCAAAAAACCCCCATAATACAAAATTTACTACACTTATATCCCCTGATAACCTCTCGGATGCATTTTTTGTGCGATCAAACTGCAACACAGGAAGATTATAAAATGACCAGGCTACCTTTATTGATGACTTCTGGCCACAAGTCATAAGAAAAGGGAAGAACACCTTAAGTCCTATTATTTAGGGGAAAACCAGAAAAGTAGCATGCAAGTTGCATAATGCATTTTCCCCTTTCTGCATTCACTTCTTACTTCTGCATTGTTTCCTAGAATCTTGTAGCTACTTCTTTATGGAGAAAGCATGTACTTAACATCCTTGCATTTCTCATATGCTGTCAGCCACAAGAGCACAGTACCACAACAGACCAGTAGACAGTGATGTGCTCGTAAACACTGAGCCATGGTCTGCTCCAAGAAGGAATGCTGTAGAAAAAACCCTACACAAATATTCTGTTCTGCTAAAGGCAACAAGGCTATGTAATGAAAACATTCTAAAATCATACTTAAAATTAATTTAGATAGCATTTGGTATATTACATTAAGTTGATTATACAGCTTGAGGTATAGCTAGTTTATATCTTTCAAATGTCTTTCAACCACATTTTCAATAATGGTTTATCTTGTGCAACGTGTGATGGTAAAACAAGGCAATACCAGTAACACCTTTTACGGGAAGGAGAAAGTAGGTTAAAGAAGAAACATGCACTAGGTAGAACTGGCCCACGTCTGAATGATGCAGGAAAACAGATCTCACAGGAAGTAAGGTAAATCTTAGTGTGATATCTGACAAGTTTAAATACATTCTGCTGCCTACACATATTCAGCTCTCCTTGGGACATAAAGGTTTGTATTTTTTGATGATGCCTAAAACCAGAAATACAGGGAAAAAATATGGAATGATGTGGAGAAATTATTCAATGGAGCTTAGGCAATCACTACTGCCCAGTGATGTTCAGCAGATCTCTATGGGTAGGTTATTGCCAATGCATAAGATATCACCAGTTACAACTGCTGGTCATTTTTTCCACAAATTGATTTCCAGTAAACAGTATCACTTGTTTCTCTCATGGCAGCTACCACAGCTCTTTGCCCTAAATAACTCAGGGTATTTTGCATTTATACACAGCAACTGTGATGTTTCTCAGCTTTTGTTTTTGTGAAGTGTTCTTCGCTCAGTGTCTCAGCAAGAGGACACGAGACTCTGCGTGTAGTAAACTCAGTCCTTACTCTATACCTCATTCCACTTCAATTTATTTTATTAGAAAGATGGATATAGATATGAGGTTCTACTTACTCCTGGGTTTAGAAACTAAATGACAGTTACATTTCGACTTAAACATATCAAGACATCTCAGTTACAACAGATGAGCAGTGTTAGGTACAGAGTGAGGGTTTGGAAATAGCTGCAGTTCACCACAATACAGAGATATCCCCAAAACAACAAGCTTCGGACAGTAGCAGAACAGTTATCGTGACAAATTAGAACACAAAGGAAGTAGTAAATGATAAATTTGGGTCTGATTAGAAAAAAAAAACCAAAACTATTCTACATTCCGACTAAAAGTAAATTTAAAAATTTGCTCATCGTTTCTCCTTAACAATTCTAAACTAACTTCTGAAATAGCTTTCAGTATTCAACAGAAGTTTGCAATTTCTTTGCAACAGAAAATACCACAGCAATAACTCTGCAATGATCCTGACATACCTTCATTTGTACAGCTGACCTGAGTCTCCCTGCACTGAGCTGTGTATCAGCAGGGGAGCCCAAGCAAAGACTACAGCAGTTGCTCCACACAACCCTGCAGAGCAGCTCCCTCCATGGCTCTCTTCCCTGGAAGCCTGCATGGAGCTCTTCTGCTGGAGATCACATTCCCCTCCTTCTGCACATAACCAACCTCCACCAGTGGGCTTCTGACAGTCTAGGCTTTCCCCTCCATAGTTTCATTGAACAATATGGTTGAAGTTACTAAAAATTAAGGTTTCTCCCATGGAAGTTTTTCCCTTTACCCATTGCTCTGCACTCCCTGGAACACAGCTCCAGCTCTGGCAGCTTCTCTAAGGGTCTACTGCAGAAAAGGAATACCCCTTCTATTTAGCACCTGTTCAGGTACAACAGAACGCCCAGTTTAATGTTAAGAGGACACATCTTTAAGGCCAGTAAGGAGCAGCAACCTAAATAGTATTACAAACTTAAGAGATGAACAGGAGTCTATAGGAAACCCCTAATATTCCCAACAAGTGCAAACACACAAACACATGCTATAGGTATTTTGTAACTCTGTACAGTAACCGTGACAGGAAAAGAAAATCTCACTTCTGTAACAACTGGTACTCCACCCTCTTGCCACAAATTTCCTAGCAACAAAGCTTCTTCTGCACAAGTAATACACAACATTCAGTATGCAGCTAGCAGAATATCAGACATTTCCTAACATAAGTAGGAGATTGCTTTATCTTAAAGCCACCAGTCAACTGTACCATTCTACCATATTTTTTTCTAAAAAAGGTTAGATTCTAAATATCAAGGTCAACAAAACACCAGAACCCAAAAGCTACTGGCTAAGATCAGTCCACACAGTTTCCAACACCCAGTGGGAAGAAATCTGTAAAAGTTGATGTATCTTGAAGGAGTTGAAAGATATCTCCCCCCCTTGAAACTTCCAGAGCTATAGCCACTGCTAGGGAAGAAGGTGAATAAGAACCAATCTATTGTCTGTTATAAATTAAACATTCAGTCAGCAAGTGCTAGCCAGTCAGCCATTAGGGGACATGTTCAATTTTTAGACAGAACTACAGTCAGATGCCTGTTACAGTAAGGTCGTGCCTCCCCTACTTGTTACCATCCCCAAAATAGGCCTTTAAAAGTTAACAAGGAAGCATTACACAAACTGTGAAAGCCACAACAAAAAAGAAAATATTATAAACACGACACCTAGAAAACTAGTAACAACAGCATCAGCATCTAGCAACATCTACCCATGGTTAAACATGAAGGTAGAAGGCCAATGACAGAGTAACACTCTCCCCTCTCTCTGTGGCTGGTCTCTCTTCTCACATGCTCACTGATGCACAACTTTCAGAGATGATCAGTTTTACTGCTAAGACACTGGGAATATTCAAATGAAAATCTTAAGCCTGGTATTTTTTTTAAGTCTCTCATTTCTACTACAAGTTGCACAAGGAAATTTCACAGGAAAGTTGTGCTGAATCATTTTTATTTCACTACCAAAGGGCAGATAAAAACTGAACACAGAAGACAGGATTACAGAAGTGTCCCATTAAAATGATGGTCCAACAACAAAAAGTCTGCTGCTGCTCTCATCTCCTAAACATAAACACTTTGGCTTACCAGTTTCCAGATACCTGCTTTTATTTTTTAAATATTTTCTTTGCCTTAAAAAAAAAATAGAGACACTTGGCCACTTACTGAGTTTTTCTGTATATCTTGCTCAATCTTAGAAGAAAACACTGAGAGGTCCCCATTGAGTATAACCTCAGCCAAGGAGTTCACCAAGGGAGCATAATGTATAATCAGAAAAACCTATTGAAAAAAGAGCAGAAAAAAAAATTAGACACATTTACAGAATACATAGTTTCACAATTTCACTAGCTGAACATACTTTTGACCTTGTTAAGTGCTATCTTTAGTTTACATATAAGTACAACTGGTAACATTGAGAGCTCATTAAATCTACTTTTAAACACAGGAGACAAGGGTATCTGACCTTTCTCTACCTTTGAAGCTATCTAGTTTTACTAATTCTTCATATTCTTTCCTCCTTCTGAGAAGTGTAAATTCTCTCTCTTCAACACCTTTGAAAGGAAAGTTGTGTGATATTCTAGCAAGGAACTCATTAAAGCCATTCCAGAAATTAATTTTTTTTTAGAAACAACAAACTGATTATAGTGCACAGCACCCCCAGACTTTTCTGTCTGCCAACAACTGGCCAGACTCAGAAAGTTCTGTGCACACAATCACTCTGCAGTGATTCATGACTAAAAGCCATGCACTAAGCTGAGCTGAATCAGAAGCAGCTCTTCTGGCTCTGAAATTGCAGCAAATCAGTGTCAGCTACACAGTGGCTACAGAACACAGGAGTAAGGACCATAATGCCTGGAGCACTGAAGCATTTGATCACAAGTGCTTTGGTGCTTTACCAGAGTTCTCTGTTTACACTGACTACTCTATTTTGAGCCAAGGCTTACAAGTTTGGGCCAGCAAACAACTGGCTCCTGAACAGAACCAGCTCAGGTCCAGCTGCAATAGCCTTCTGTCAGCTTATATCCATTCTCTTCACAGGGATATCAAGGCTGATCTCTTATCAGTGGTTCTAGCTGTAAAATTCCCAAATAATTCCTAAGTCATTAAACCTAATCACTGCTTTGACAATATTTAGCTAAATGTTCTCCACAGGTTTTCTGATTAAAGTCAGAAGCATTCCAGACCTCCAGAAGGGAAGTGATTATGAGCATGTAGTGGTGATCTACATAAAACTTTAAAGTCACAACACACTTCAAAAGTGCTTTGAACAACCTCCAAATCACTCGAACTTCTGCCAATTCAGCAAGCGTTACTTGACTGTCCACAGGCCTGTTCTGGTGCAAGAACAGCACACATTCCCTTTGTCACAGTGGCTGAGACGTCCCAGCAGTGCATTTTCAGGTGCTGGCACAAGTCTCTCAAGCACTTGTGTCTAATAAGACAAGAGTAGTGCCTAGAGCATATGCCTGGTGTCAGGAACAGAAACAGTCAGCAAGGCTTGGCAGATCCCACCCCACCACGGATAAACCCCAGGTTAAAAGAGGTGGGAAAAGATGTTTTTCTGCCAGTCACAGAAACAGTTGCTTCATTTTCTATATCACATCCCATTCAATACACAAAATTTGTTCTCAGTTCTTTATGACTACTTCCATTTTCTTCTTTAAAGAGAATGAAGAACACAGATACAAATCCTGAAGTGATACCTTGTTGATACTTCCACTGAAACCAAAGACTTTAAAAGAGGTCATCTTATACAACTGTATGATGAAGATCCCCTTGGTTACAAGAAGCTGCTGCTCCCGAAGTTTTATCTGCGGTAAATAACCCTCACACCACCACAATATTTTAGGTTTAAATTAAAGAGCATCAAATTATATTTTCCTAGGAAAAAAAACCCCAACCCCATACTTCCAGCAAAAAAGATTAAATTATGGGCCAAATCACAATAAAATGAGTATTGAAAAATTCTAAGATCAAAGAAAAAGAAGTATAAATTCTGTGAACAAGTCAAAACTATTTTCAGACAATGTAATTTAAGAAAATCAGTCTCACAGAAATGCACTGAAGACTACAGGGACAACAGATTAATTTTCTCTACAAAACAAAAAAAATTACTGTAGAACTCTCAATTTGAAAATAAGTTCCAGAAGGAAAAGGAGGTGGAACTGATACGAGTAAGAAATAAGTACTTAATTACAGACTTAAGCTATAGGCATAATGAAATTCACATTGTGAGAAAGTGAGATTTTGGTAGTGGTGGTTTTTGGGGTTTGGGTTTTCAAAGAGGAAAATTCAAACCTGAAATTTTCCATAGCTCAAGCAGATTCAAAATGCAATACAGCATCGAGGTAAATTTCATCTGCCATTGCACCAAGTTCTGTCCCAGCATGTTGCATGTCTATTATACTTTATTTGTCAGGGCATGTACGCAACTTGAAATGCTCTAAAGGTAACCCTGTGCAATGGGATCCACAGAAAAATGACATCAATTCAAATAAGAAGCTACTTTGTCTGCCAAAAATATTTTACTTTCTTTTTTTCAATGAAAACTGAAAGGTTAAAAATTTGTTTTGATGGATTTTCTTTTATGGTTTTGCCAAAATGATGAAAATACACTATTTTATAATCACAAGAGTACTGCAAAATTTGTTCTGAAACAGGATAAGTACTTAAAATACTTACTTGAGAAAGCAGATATAGAGAAACCTGGAGACTTATTTTTGGACGCTCTCCGCCCTACAGAAAAGTTTATAAAAAATGCTTACTTATTTACACAAAAAATTATATGGCTTAATGTTTTATTTAAAACAAAACTAGCATTGTTCCACATTCTGCTACAAAATATTCAGAAAGCATCATGCCCTTTTAACATTCACTGTTTGTAAACTATTTGAAATGGAGACTCTCTGAATAAGCATACCCCTTACTCTTGCTTGGTTAAAAAATTACAATTAATTACTGCCTCTCATGGTCACTTCAGTAACTTAAACAGGTGAGCATCTGAGAAGTACATTGGTTTTCACTATGCTACTATTTGTTCAAAAAATTATTCTCAGTTAACATTCATTAAAGACTGCTCTGAAAATTAGCTATTCAGATAGCATGAAATATTACCCACAATAGACAACTGAATGCAGGAAGGTATGCAAGTTTTAAAACATAGTTTCTATTTCACTAAAAACCAGTTTTAATGAAACTACCACTTAATTTAAAGGCTACGCTTTAAAAATAAATTCATCTACATCACATTAAAACACAGCTTCTCTACAAACAGAAATGAGTATCAAACCCAAAAGTCTGTATTTTCTACATGGAGAGATTTTTAGATCAGGGCAAATTTGCTTTTTCTGCTTTTGCCAGAAGACAAGTTATCTTATCAGAAAAGGAAATCACACATCTCCCAGTGTTGCAGAAATTTAAACCCTGTTCCAAATTTGCAGTTCTTCTTGGTCTCCACTACTGTGAGCTTTTTACCACCATGTCACCCAAACCAGCATTTCTTCAGTGTGCTCTTGAATGCTGTGCTGTGCTCTTGAATTCCATTTCAGGGGATTTTCTCTACAGCCACCTTATTTAAGCTGTTTTATGTAAACCACACATCATATACCTACTGCCCAAATCACTTTGCACGCTGAGAGCAAGCAGCACCTTTGAGAATTAACTGTTTGCAGGTATTAGCTTACCTTGTCTTGATTTACTAATGAATACACATAGAGGGGAAGAAAGAGCCTATTAAGTAGGTGGTCTGTCAGCACATCATTTAAAAATTCACAGTTAATGATAAGGATATCATTAAGGTAATGCAAATGATCAAGATGTTCTGCTACCAGGTCACTCAGTTTGCCCCTATTTCTGTGCCTGAAAAGAGAGCAGAAATAAAAAATTATACCTGATCATCTGTGAAAGTCTTAAAAGCCTAGGGAAAAAATGAACATGCATTCCTGCCACAGATCACCTGGCTCAGGCAGACTGCTCAAAGCAGATGTTTCAGTGAAGTCAACTAATGCAATTGTTAAACAGTTGCCTGTATTTTCTTTAGGATGCACACCATCAAGTTTTTGCCCCAAGTTTTCACAAGACCCGTTTTTAGAAAGCTTTGCTTCCATTGCCAGTCTTCTCACAAGCCAACTACAAAAATGAGATTTTTTTCCAAAAATGAAAGAAGAATTAGGTATTGTATTTAATACCTACCTCTTCACTTTAGGAAAGCAAGAAACCCACGGCCACTCTAAGATGGAGGTGGCGAGACAAACCAAGAACAACCCAAATCAACAAAGTATTTCTGTAGTTGATAGTGGAATATTACACTGCTATGTCAGATCTGACAGCTCACAAAAAGTTCATCTTTCTAGTTTAAATCCTTTTCCTAGAATCTTTTCAGAAAGCTCTTGTAAGGAGATGACACATAGAAAAAGGATGTTAGAAAGACAAAGTTTATAAGATTGAGAAGCACAAAATGTTGTGTCTTCTGGATATCTGCTATTTTTAGCAGAACAAAACAAAGACAAAGAAAAGGCTTGTTACAAACACTAATTTACTTGTAGGGATATCACCACAGATCAGGCACACAGCACTGTTTCCTTAAAGAATCACTAAAAATCTTTAAAGAGTGAAAAGTCTGAACTGTCCACATGGGAACATACCTAGAAACTAACTTAACTGGACTACTATAAACAAAATAAGGACACCATTGCATCTGGGAAAAGCATTTCCATTCAATAGGCAGCATTTGTGAGAGCTTACTCTTCATCTGTCTGCACGCAGTTATCCAGTTCTATCACGTGGCTGCCAATAAACCAGACGAGGTTGGAGAAATAAGGAACTGCAGTTTTATCTCGAATGTAATGCAGCATAGGCTGGTTGTCCACTGAAGAGAAATCATTAACAAGAAAAATCAGTGGCCAATATTTTTTATTGCCTTTTAAGAAATACAATGAAATATCTTCTGAATTTGATTACATGCTAGTTTTCCATATGAGTATACACCTGACACAATCTTAGGCATGAAATGGAAATCTATAAAAATGTCACATCAATTCTTATCTGATTTGAATGAGCCTAATGTTGATATATTTACAGATGTCTGAAAAGAAGCAAATCTAGTGGAATTCAGAAAGGTTCTTTTAGCACATTATTTACTCAAAAGAAGAAAGAAGCGCAAGAATAAAGCAGTAATGCTGAGAGTCAAGCTAGTTAGACTTACATGACACTGCATTAAGGAACACAGGAATCATCAGTGAAGGAAGGGCAAAAGAAACAGACAACAGTTAACAGGATTAGGAACTGGGATAGTGATATCCTCTAAAAGGGCTTAAAATGCTAAAGCACAAAGCATCTAAACTAAAACATACAGGGTAGCTGTTAGAGCAGAATATAAGCAAACAGGTAGTCAGAAAATCAGCAAATCCAAACACCTGAGCGCTGCCTTTTCATCTCTAACCATTATATCGCTACAACATACAATGAAAAATTCTAGAAAAGTAATTTTTTTTCATAAAAATACTTAGTTGCATAAATATATCACAAATGGGATATGAAGCCTATAATCTGCTCTTTTTTGTGAGTTCATATTTGCATTTACAGTTTTTTGAAGTAGAAGGCAAGTACAAAGTGCCCATTTCTCAACATAGAAGAAGAAAAAGTGTTGCAGCCAACACTGTAAAGACCCTATTTGCTATGCAGGTGATCCAGTCATTTGCAAAGCAAACTGCTCATTGTTTTAAAAAAGACCTCATACGCTTCTTCTATGAAGACTATCAAACCACTTCTCTTAATTGAAAGAAAGTTGTGTAAATTCAACATGTAATTTAACTTAAAATGGAGTGAAGAACAAGAAGCCCTGCATGAACATATTGCAAAATACATATTACTTTATAGCATGCTGATTTCAGAGGTAGAAGTTCAGAATAAACAATTTTTTTTTACAGAGAACACTGTGAACAGTTTATTAAAAATCTTATATATATCAAGAAAAATTTAGGGGGAAGTGACTTTTGGACATTGGGTTTGGAGTAGACATTCTCAAAGTAGGGCTAACTTCAAAGTTCAACCAGCTTGCTGGGGTCCCTCCTGAGTTTTGAAGACCTCAGACAATACAGAAGCCTCAGTTTCTCAGGAAAACCTGTTGCAGTGCTCAACTACTCTCACAGCGAAGCTTTAGGTTTTTTCCTTATGTCCTACTGGAATGCCCAGCACAGGAGCTTGAGACTGCAGCCTCCCAGCCTTCACTGAGCACCTTTGGGAATGGTCCAGCTCCTCTTGAGATTGGAGTGACTGCAGCATCTAACAGTTCTACAGTCATTTTAATGCACTTCCAATCCAAAAGGGAGTGATGTTGGTTACTGCTTCATACACTAGACAGCTCAATTTCATGAGTAAAAGATAATTCATATTCTTAAAACACTCTGGTTTTGGGGTTTTTGTTTGTTTCCTTTTTAAATACAGTCACATTCTGACCTCACTTGGAAGGGAAGCTAAAGGTCCTTGTGTATGCCTGACACTTTTGGGTTTTTTTAAAACCAGTTTCATTGGTGAGAAAATAATACTATTTACAAGTATGTACTGCATGTTTGGGATAGTTGTCACAAAAGTCAAAATGTGTACCTGCAACTTGCCAATATGCTATGCTTTTCAGTCTCATAAAACAGAAAACCCTCACAAATAAGTAACTGAAAATTAAACTACAATGAAACAAGATTTGCACACATGCCTTTTTTAATATATAAAAAGCGTACCTTTGTAGACATTTAAAGTTATAGTCCTAACAGCAATCCTGACCATGCTTTCGGGGTGGTTAAAAAATTTAATAGCTTCAGTGTACAAAGCAAAGTCATTAGTGTGCTGTAACAAGAGGAAAGAAAATATTTATTCATTAAACACGTACAGAATATAGCTTGGGATTCTGTATAAATTATGTTTTCCCTATATTAACTTGGTATTTTTACCTTCTACTTAAGTAATCAAAGTGATTTTACACTGCACATTCAGCTGCATTTGTAGCTCTGCATTAAAATGAACTGCTTTAAGCATGAGAGCTTCCCAGGATAACTCTGCACATACTCAGTGCTTTCATGCCCTCTTCTGGCAGAAAGCAGAGTGCAGAGAAGAAAAACCCAGTTCAACTTTGCCCTTTGACTCAGCTTTTTGGACTTTGACTAAACCTCTTAGAACCAAATGATGCAAAAGAAAAGATCCTTCTTATGAAAGCACAAGAAAACAAGGCATAAACAAGTTGAATTCTCAGCGAAGCAGACTTAAAAACTACTGAAATGATCCAATATGACACTAACTTCCAGATTTTTAGTTTATTATAGTTGTAAGAGGACAAAGCCATGCTTGTGCAGAGATCCTTACAAATAAATTCACAACCACTGGTATGGTCATTATAAAAATAAAAGCAAGACATTATGAGACAAGAGCCTAAATAGAATATGTGCCACACTCTCATCAATTTCTAATTGGAGTCTTCTTATCTATACTGCAACTTTCTTTACTTACCTCATTATAAAAGAAATGTACAGTATGATTATTGAGTTTCAGGGAAAGAGTTTTCAAAAATGATATGTAATATGCCATGATCTCCTCATCAGAAAAGTCAAATTTGTGGACAATAATAGAATTCACATAGTTATTAGAGAGCAGGTAGTCTGAAAAAAAAGAGAAGTATTTACACAGGTTAATCAAAAAATTGCTGTGGTAACAGGCTGTATTTGAAGTGCCAGCAAGAAAGCAACAACTTGATGCTTGAAGATCACAACTTTGAGGCAAACAGCTCAAGTGATGCCTTTGAGCATTAATATAAAGGATTGGCTCCCTACAAAGGTCTATGCTCCCAAGAACAAGACAACTGAGAATATACTTCATCTTCTTAAATTCAGGTAAGTTCTGCAGCTAACAACTTAACTCTTTTCCTCCCAAAGTCCCAACTCTCCAAGGCTTGATTATGACTTTCATAACAGTGGTGGAATACTTCAAATTATTAATTCTCCATCCTCTATATATTTTGCCAAAAACCTTGAAGGAACCTCCTGTGGCTGACTGCCAGCACCAATGATGTCAGAACAGTTACAGTACAAATTACACACCAGTTTCTCCACGTGACCTGTGGCAGCAAGTGAACATTTCAGATCACAACTAATTTGACTTAAAGAACCCCTTGAAATGTACTAAATGTGTGTTGTACCAACAAACTACTTTTGCACCACTGAAAATTTATATAAAAAGGTACTGTGGAATCAGTTTACACCATATTTTTGGCAGTGTTCAATTTAAAAGACTGTTAGTAATTCATATAGTTCTGTGCAAGGGTACTAGGACTAAATTTCATTGAATGAAAGGGAATCCAATCAATCTCAATCACTTCATCCTAAGCAGTTTGGAAGCGTGTCCTTACACAGGGATGTTTCATGGCTGATGTTCTCAAAAAGGATGTTCAGAGTCTGCAGCAGCTGCACACACACATAACGACCAGACTTCTGACGTAGGATGTTCAGGAAGAACACAAACATATTCTTCTCCAAGAAAAAGCTGAAATAAAATAAAGATGCCATTAAGTCACATGCTGTAAGTAACAGGAACATAATTTGGCTAGGAGCAGGGATGATTCAAAGTAACTATGACAAACAGTATCTTTTGCTTTTATGAATAATTACTTTGCAAAGTTGCATCTGTATAACAAAACAATATCTTTCAAAAACCTTAAATACTATACAAGAGGGCTTAAAAATTCAAATCATGCAGAAAAAAGGTATCAAGTAATCAGGGTATTTCTTACTGTATTTTTAGTATATTCAATTTATCAGGCAGTTCTAAATACCACTGCTAGAATAAGATATTTATTTGTGGTATCTTGGGGAAATTGAACCAATGTGGTATTAATAGATGTACTGAGTAAATCTGGACCCTAAAATAAGTTAGAGTTTGTATTTATATCAAAAGAATGGAGAGACAAACAAAAGCAGTACTTGAAAGGGGCTCTGGAATCCAAACACTTTTTAGAAGCAGCAAATTCCTGTATGACATGAATATGAACCTGCTTACACACCTACTACAGGACATAGCTTTTTACATATACTCATGAAATACAGTCTTGGAGGAGTTGATAGTAACAGTGTACAGAACTCTGTACAGCCCCAAGGCATTCTTCAAACACAGAAGCAGAGTCTCAGAGAGAACTGGCTCAGGAGCACTCACTCAAACACTGAGCTGTCATTCTGATCCCCCCAGATCAGGATCTCTGTTATGGAACGAATGGTCTCCACCAGCAGGTTGCGGTTGTGATCTGTTACTGTCGTATTTTTAGTCAAAATATGATACATGTACCTAAAAGAGAAAAGAAGTACAAGTAATGTGCTATCCTGCCACTTTCACATGCACCATGTTTGTCTTTCATCACAATGCAGACACACATATATGCACACACTAAGTCTAACAGTTGTAAAATCTTAAAACCCTAAAATTTTCTTCTAATACAGATGCAGAGAAAAAAGTAATTGTTAAACAGAGTAAGTGACAAAGGAAACAAATACCCCCAGCTAGGTGAGTTATGAGTGCTTTTGCATATGTTAACATAGAACTAGAAACTGTGCAACTGGCCCCAAGGTGCTTCTTCCGTGAATTTCTCTGGAATATGTTGAAGTCAGAGGAGTGATGAGCAAGAGAAATAGAAACAGAAGAAGAAGGTAAACATGCAGTAGCTGATATGGGAAAGTGGCACATGAGGTCTAACCAGGAAAGTTCAATCCCTTCTCTTGCCTGCAGAGCCCCCTCACAGACTCACATCAATTTTGATGTTTTATATCAGGACCCTCAAAGACTATTCATTCACCTTGGCAAAGCTTCGTCAGATCTCTGGTCCCTTGAGCACACAAACACTGACTGGAAAGGGGGTAAAGTTCAGCTTTATCATTTCAAAGGGCAAGAATTTAAAACTGTCTAGTGAAGCTTAAAAAAGGGTGTATCTATATCACAAGTGATAGGAAGATATAAAGAATGCAAGCCTTTCAGGTTTTAAGTCTCAGAATGTTACTCTCCAAGCAAGCACTTTTTTTTTTCCCCCAAGTAAGTTGTTACATCAAAGCAACAACTTACTTCTGTCTTGCTACTTTCTTATGTCCAACAAAAAA
>WBNO01011344.1:298969-345242 GCA_013400575.1 Peucedramus taeniatus
CCCTGGCGCTTCCCCCGCCCGGCAGCGCCCGGGGGCCGGCGGGCCCCGCTCCGTGTCACCTGCGCGGTGGGGACAGCGACCCTGTCCCCCGGGACTCATCCTCCGAGCCACGGCAGCTGTGATGCGGGGGGCTGCCTGTACAGCCGGGCAGCAACTTTGCTGATCCGCTCCTGAAAGCAGCCCTGAATCGAAACGAGCATCCCGGTTAATACTTATTATAATTCAGAGACTTTCCTCGAGCCAGAAATACATCCTAATTTGCTGCCCTTTAAAACCACTATCTTGTATAATGACAAACTACCCAGCTGACCATTCTTCCCATTTTAATTGTAGCACGAGAGTTTGCTTGATCAGTTCTTTTTGTAGTTTTGAGTGATTCTAAAACTCTGGAAATGTAAAGATTTAGCATTTTAAAACACTGAATTGCATTTGGGAAGAAAAATCACTATTTCTAGCTAGGACTTTCTGTGCCAAATGTATGTTAATGAAAACATTCACAGTTTAAATTAAAATGTGTTAGCAAATCTGCCAGCAGATTTTTTTTAGCAAAATATTGTCTGTAAATCTGAAAACCAGTTCAGGATATCTTTATTTTTCTGTTTGAAACGATGGAAATAGGAAATTCAGTTATAAGGTTACAAGTATAAACCTGGTACTACACTAATACCAGTTAATATCAAACTATTTTAAGCAGTCTTCTTATTTAAGAAATGCAAACAAACCTTTTCTGTAGTTCTGTTCTTCATATAGGTTAAAATCTCCTGAATATTTCTAGTCAGATTCTGTGTAAAGCAATATTAGCTGATTTTGGTCAGTCGTTTAGAAGGGAAAATTGGACATTTGTGGTGTTGGAGTAACATTGATTGCACAAACACAGCTTAACAAGGCTTGGCCAAAGGCATGTGGGAGCCTAAAGAGGGAGTGAACAGATTTTGTTGCTACTGAAGAAATCTCACTGCATATAGTCACTGCAAATGGAAGTGTCTATGCCAACATTTGGTGGTCCATCCCAAGCAACTGGATTAGAATCGCTTCTACTAGAATAGAAAGTGTGGAGCAGAACAATCCTCCCCACAAAGCACCATTGACTACTCTTGTGGTTTCTCCTTTTTCAGCTGGACAAATAATACACATGCTCTGTACTCCAGGAGAGAAATTCCTAAAAATTAATGGTAATTCAAGCAAAATCTTTGGTGCTAAAAGCCATATCCATTTTCTTCCCCAAAATACCTTTCCCCAAACTCCAAATCTTAGTGCTCCAATGCCATTTAGTAGAGGAATTAAAAATAATTTTTTAAAATCACTTTTTTTCTGTCTAGAATTTGTCTTAATGAGTTGTGTCTAGTTTTCAGGAAGACCTAAGGAGAGCACCAGACACAATTTTCCTCAGTGGGTTTTTTGTACTATATGAATATATAATTTGATATAAGCACATTCAGTTCGGTGTCGATTATTTGGCTTCTTAAATTTTTCCTTATTATTAATAAGATAAGCAGCTCTGGAAACTCCTTGATATTCTAACTGTAAAACCCTCCATATGCAGAAATCAAAATGCAGAGGTTTTCTCAAAGCTCAGAAGTAAGGCTCCATTTATACCCAGCAAGAGCTAATGGAGTTCTGCACAGGTACCAGCTCCAGCCTTGATCTTTCATTTGGAAGCTGTCAAGGTGGTTTCCACTGAGACTCAAATCACAAATCTCAAAAGTTAGATCAATTCTTAGGCAGCAAAAAATTTGCTGTGTTTCATCTATTTATATATTTAATTATACTTATAGGCATAGCAACCAGGCCACAAATTGCATAATTATTTAGCTACCAGGCACGGACACAGCATCATCACCATGACGAGGGATTTGAGTTAATACCCTGTTAGAGGTTTCTTCACTGTTCTGTGCCATTCCTCCTGCTGCCAGTTCCTAGCAGCAAAGCAGGCAGAAGAGGGCCCTAATTTGGAGCTGTGTTTTCTGCTTTGGGAGCAGCAGTAAGGCCCTGAAAGGGAAGATTTAAATTCTTGTGGTGCCTTGCCTGCAGTGACCCGAGTTCAGTGTGAGTGTTAACCCCTGCTCTCCTGGCCTGGGAAGGTTTCCCACCTGCCCTGTTCCCTTGCACCCAGAAGTGCTGAGGATTCGCAAGACACTGCAGGAAGAATGGGTCTTTTTTGCCAGCAGTGATGAAAAATACGTAGGCCTACTCTTTGCATTAAAGAGCAGGGTTCTTCATGTGACTCACCAGTGATTTCTGAGAACAACCAAAGAGCTGTGATTATCCTGAGCTGAAACCTTGCAGCATCCTCCGTGCCAGGGAGAGCGGTGCCTCGCACCCTGCGTGAGTGATGTGTGACAGGAAAACAGAGGGGGCAAATCCCAGCAGGCCCTTCTGCAGTGTGTGGAAAGGCTAATTTAGATGTAAAAATAAAAGAACACATGGATCAGAACAGCTCTGTGCTCTCTGGCAGCAAACCCCTCACTTGAATAAACTAAATAGAAGCAAAATGATGTTCAAGTTTCTGAGCAAAATTGGTGGCAGAGATTGAAGGCAGACAGGTAAGTAAGCAGCTGAAAAATGTTTCTTGGCCTATTCAAATGAAGAAATTAATCTGTATAAATGGAACAGAATTGAGCTTATCTGTGTCATCTACTGTTTTCATGTGAGTGTGCCAGGTTATTTACTATATTTGAAGCCCCCTGAAATAAGGTCATATGACTGTTCTCATACTTTCATAAAATCAGATGTGACTCATCAGAAAGTACTCCTATCAGAAAGAAAATGGGCAAAAATAATCAATCATGAAAATTGAATAAGAAAGACTAAATTTATGTAATCTTGCAGTACATGCTTTACCTGTATTTTTTCATAAGATGAATGATGATGAATATCTTCAGTGAGCAGAATCCAGCACTCAAAAACCTGTGACTCAGCACTTCCAATGAATGCCAGCATCTAAATTCTGAATTAAAAAAAAATAGCTTAACTCTCCAGCTCATCAATATAGTGCCAATTAGAACTGCAGGCTCAGTGTCTATGAGACAGCCACCCCCTGTGCCTCTGTTCTGAAGCAGAAATGTCCTGCAAAGGACAGATCAGAAGAATGATGTCACTAGCACTGTCAGGATACATTTAAATATATTAGAATCTACTTCCTGACTTCTTTCTTTTCAGACTTGAAATATTAAAAATAATGAGCAGAGTAGTTTGTTACTTAATTTACCTTGCCATTTTTCACTATTTTTCCCCTTTTTGTAGGGATTGCCAAGGTGATTTGTTGACTCCATGTTACAGATCAATTGGCTGTTTTATGAGTTACAGTAGCAACAGAATTAAGAGCAATTGCTATGATTTTTAGAACCGTATTTTGAATTTTTAGCTGTTAGTAAAACTAACAGAAGTCCAATGTTCAAACTCACCTAACAGCTCTGCTTTAAAGAAATGTGTACTTAACAGGAATTCCATTCTAGATGAAAGGAAGACAGAATCATGGTTAATTGTTCAGCTGTCCATACAGACTCATTAACCACAGCCATGGACAGTTCTGTGATTTTCTTCCAAATGCATTTATTTATATAATGTCAAGAGAGTAAGCAGATTTTTCAGAAAGTTTTACAAATGGTGCTGTTAATAATGTGAATTAAAATGAGGCACAGAAATTAGACATTCAATTTTTGATAGACATAGTTTTGGCCTGAGTATTGCATGTGTTAAAAGCCTCAGCCACAAATAACTTTAAAGAACAATTTTTTTAACAATCTGTGGTTCTTTCCTATAAAAATCAAGCTTTCTGTAATAAACTTGCTTCGATAGGTGGCAATAGCCAATTACCACTTGTAAGCTGTCAAAGGAATAAAGAAACGAATCCAATTTAATTCTTCATGTTTGTTTCCTCTGGAGGAAGGACAAAGGGACACCTCAGTTCAGCTAATAACTATAAATCCTTAAATAGAAGGAAAGAATAATTTGTTTAGAGACATTTTGTCTCTAGCTCTTTGCATTTGTCCCTCATAATGATCCTAGCTTATAAGGAGTACTACTATCCCAAAGGATTAATTATGCACAAGTTGCTAAATCTTTCCAGTTGCTCAGGGAAACTGACTTTCTTTTTGCAGTTGAATTTTATTACTTTGGCTACAGATTGGGAAAGAAAAAATAGCTGAATAGTTTGCTGAATGTTGCTCTCTGAAGACACAAGCATGTGTCTAATATATGTGATGAAAAGGGCAAAGACAAATAGGAGCCATGTATGGGAAATAATGGTATAATGGAAAATGATGATGTGCACTGAGTGATGGATTGCTGGGGAAACTCCAGGTCAGTTCACAGACTTAAGGCTAAATACTCTTTTGCAGGGCCAGAAAGAAAGACCCTAGGGTTGCTCAGGCACTGGAGCCCAAATAGGCCACAAGAGCTGAAACACTGCTGCAGAAAGGGAGGAAACAGAAAGCAGTGTCAGTATGTGAAACAGTCACACCTTCTGTCCTTTGCTCCAGCCTGCATTGTGAGGAACAGTAACTTCAAAGGCAGAATTAACAAAAATATCATGATTGAGCTGTTAATGCTGGAGTCATACTACAGCCATACTATTTAGTGCTTGCAGGTATGTTCTAGGCTATTGAAAGTTCTAGTTCTGAGATTTAAAAAATATTTTAAAATATTTTCTACCTCTTCATTTTACAGTTTTCTGAAATTTTTGAAGTTTTCTGTTAAAAATAGGTTCTCATGAAATTTGAGGGACAGATTTCTAGTCTGAAAATTAGAAAGGCAGGATTGAATATCCTGGCCAATTGCATAATTTACACCCCATTTAATATCTGCCACAACAAATTACAGTCTTGGACTAGCAGCCCTACAGCAGTGTTTGGAACTACCATTAGACAGCTTTACCCTTTGCTTTGGAGACCCAATACATTTTGCTGTGCTATTTTTAAGTCAGCCTAGAATGTGATCTACAGAATACTAACAACCACACTGAACTGTCTGCTGCAGATCAGTTTTTAGTTCCACTTGGAAAGCAATCAGATAAACATGAAATGAGTAACCTGGTAGAGCTGCTGTTCCCCCTTTTCACGTCCTCATTTTAAGAGAAAGGATTTTGAGCAGATGTGTTCTGTTAGCAGGTACTGTAGCTGACAGACATTTGACAGAAATGCCTCCCTGGACACAAAAGTGCTTCTTGTTTCTGACCTAGAATCTGCAGTAAGTGGCACACAGGAACATGGGAAGTGTTGTGATGAGTCAGACCACGATCTCACAGCCCTGTGTTCCACCTCTGGGAGAGCTTGTGTTCCTGACCAAAATCTGCAGGCTGCTCTCTGTTCTTTCCAAGGCAGAATGTAGGATGTTGGATGGCATGTTGCTGCCCAGCCCTTCAGCAAATACTTTCCAAACCCACTGCCCTTTGCCCACTCTGTGTTACGAAATTCCTCTGGATTTCCTTCCTATCAGTACATGATCTGAATAATTGAAAGAGCTTATTTTCTGCAGTATTGAAGATTTCTCTATTCATCCTCTTTTTTGAGTCAGTAATGGAGATGAATAAAAATTGGTCCCTGCTAATACTCTGCTACTGAGTTCTTTCCTACCAAGCTTTATTCTTTGCTTCCAATCTTTTAATCTGCTTTCAGTCCATAAAAGAACCTTTCACCCAGTCCTGTGTCAACCTGTTTGCTTTTGGCTTCCTGTAATGCCTTTGTTAATGACACTGTTGCTGTGTCTGTCCGAGCTCATGCAGAACTTGTGACATCAGATTTCGTTCTTCATTCAGACCCAGACAGGGGAAGGAGGGAGGAGTTGTCCATTCAGAGACCTGCTGCACACAACACAGAAATGTCCTGAGCTGCAGGCAGCCAGGGGACCTGCTCTGGTCTTTCGTACCTCAACTTCTCCTCAACAGACTCATGGCCAGTCCCCTCTCAGAGCTGCACCATTCTACACTACAATAATTAGCCATCTGTAAAATCACAAGACCAGATGAATGCTGTCACTAGTGCCTAGCACCTTCATTATACACAGCTCTGGTTCTACTTAGAGGAATCTTCTCAGCTTTGTATTTACCCCGATGATTGTAAAAAATCACCTCCTATGGGATACTTTGGCTCAGTCAAGGCAAATTAGATTAACTGGGATAAAGCAATATAACAGTAATTTATTCTTGGCAGTAAGACCAAGAAGTTACCCCAAGTATTACTTAGCTCTGTAACTGCTTACCAGTGATCCAAAATAGTTGGACCAATGTGACTCTAAAGTAGAAAAGAAAGTGACCAAAATCAGAGACTACATCAGATGTAGGCAATACTTAATTAACACAATGATCCAAAAAATAAAGACACTCTAATGAATGGTATCTAGTCAAGATAATATAGCCAGTTCAAACATCAGTTTTAATTAGTAGGTCTAATGATATAAAATCTGGATAAAATAGGTTATCCCACTGTATGTCACAGCTGGTTTTACTCTTAAGAACATCCCCTAGTAATTGATGTGATGCACTGTGGTTCACGGCTTACTCTCACACCCCTCACACTGGTATCTTCATGGCTCTCTTGAAATTCCTAAGGACTGGTGTGCTCTGACATTAACAGAAACTGTGACATAGATTTCTCTGAAAGGTTGTGCAGGTCTTTACTTCTCAAAGAATTATTACCCATAGTCACAAAAGGCTTTGATTAAATTTTTTTTTCCTAATAAGTCATCAACATGGTGCTGTATGTCACACACTCAGTGATTTTTCTGTTCATTTTAGGTATAGAGGGTTACTCTGTATTTATGTGTTTATTCTTTTAAACAGATTCATTAAACACCTGAAATGGATTATGACCAGGCTAATGGATCAAGTCCTGGAAAGAAACTATACTCTGAAATGTAGAGATGAAAATAAGGACAAGATAACAAGAAGAAGAGTTGTCATCAGACCGTGTCAGTTGTGACTTCTCTTCATGGTCTTTGCCTCTTGTGTGTGCACTTACTGCAGTGATTCATGCACCATACTGGGCTTCCATAGGTAATTCTGGGATGGACTATATGAAAAAATAAGATAAACTATATTCCATTGTAACAGAAAATCAAGATGTTACCCAGATTTGATAAACTTTTGAATGAATACCATGTCACCCAAATGGACACTCTCTACATATAGCTTAAGCCAGTTTTACAATCACACGTTGAAAATTCTACCAGCCAGTAGTTCAAAAGCAGTGCTTTCTCAGGGGAAAATATGCAGGAGTGACTGAAGGAGGTTCTGTTCAGGGAGTATAATGGCAAGAACTGTGCTAGTAAGATATTTTACTTAAAATGAGAGTTTTGAAATAGATCAGAGTGAGTTTTATATGTCAGGTGGATTCATTATTTAACAGAGGATACTTTGCAGATTGTTTAAGCTCATGTTCCTATGTACAAATGTGAAAGCAATACAATAAAGACTGACCTTTTCCATGAAAAATTAAGCAGTTGTTGTTCTTTTTCAGTTTGAAAATAATTGAAATATGCTTTCAAGGAAATTCCAGTTTTCCTGCAGGTACCTACAAGTGGTTCCAGATTGCTGAGATGGCCAGCAGGTAGGAAATCCTTCTCATGAACAGCGACTTAAAAAATCAGGCCTGAACTGAAATATCAGGCACTGTGTGTGGGGTAACCCACATGTTATTAGGGCAGGCATTAGACTGGTTTTGTTTTATTGTCATTATACTTTTTAGAAAAGTCTGATTTCTCTAATTGCATTTTTCAAACTGAGTTGATGTATCAAGAACATTTTGGATAAAGCAGAATTGAAGACAATTCTGCTGACACTCTGTGCATGATGTCTGTCCTCTGCAGTCTGTGTCTGCCATCTGCTCCCAGCGTGGGCTCCCTGCTGCAGACAGATGGTGTCAGGAGTCTCTTTTCAGCCAGAATGAGGGAAAAAGAGGGTGATGGCTTAGCTCCCCCATGAAACAATGACAAACTTGTGTATCTTGATACTCCCAGTGTGTTGCATTCAAATAGCACATTTTAGCTCCCAGGCAGTAGAAATCAGCTGCCAGTTGCCAAAATTCTGTGCTCCAAATGCAATTTTTAGCTGCTCCTGCAAGAGAGAAAGCACTGACACTGAACCAAGTAGCATTTCTCCAAGATAGGTTTCATCAGGTGCAGTTCAGGACCTTTAAACACTGACAAGTGTTTTGTTCCACACAATCCTTGGACAGCAATTCAGGAATGAAGTCACTCAGGGCACAATATTCTAACACATAAGGGAAGACAAGTCCCCATTTAGGTACCTATAGATAGAAAAATCAAGTTTAAAAACTTGTCAAGTTTGTGTTCCTGTGCCCTTTTGGTACTAATACAGTAAAGGCTGAATTTTGCTACTGCAGGGGGCATTCCTGCTGCCTCTCTAATTATCATTTGATAGTGTTCATAGGGGTTGCTTCACTAGTTTTTCAGGGTCCCACATATGCCTTTTTAAGAACATGGTTCAGTTTGTCACTACTGGTACTTACTGCAGTACCTAGGAGTTTGTAATAAATTCTCTGCAGTGGGTTTGTGCCACACAGTGTACAATAAAATGATACAAATGTCCCTGAGTCAGTCACTTTGGAGATTCTGAATCTTAGACCAAGATTTCTGATTTCTCAGAACAGCTCAGCTTCATGCATTTAAAGGATGGGGAGAGTGTTACAGGCTCTGACTACCATGGTAACACAATCCTTGGCATTTTAGCAAGGCTTCTTTGACAACAAAAAGAGATGGACATAAAGAGAGCAGCATTTTTCTCATCCTCAAAGATTTTTTTAGAACAGAGATTTGATCACAACAGCTTCTTAGAGGGCAGCCAGTGAATTCAGTTTCTGTACACAAGGCGCTCATTTGACAAAAGCATTTTGGAGGAGATTGGTGCTATAAGAATATCCAGACTTTCAACCCAGAATAATTTCAGAACTTTTAACTGCAAAGATTGAGAAAGGATGAAAACCTGGTTTTGCTTTTATAGCAAGTGGCCTCAGTCAGCACACTTGTATCTCCTGATCCTGAACTTACAGTCTGTCAGTTGGCATTGCAAGAACTTGTTCCTGTTAAGAAAGAATTATTTCTCCATTTCCAGCCCACTGAACTGTTGAGTGCCAGCAGGACTATCCTGTCTCCCTCACACACAGTGCTTTCCATTAACCTGCAGTACAAAGCCCCAAACCTGGTACTGTGGCAGAAGCCAGCAGTTGCTGTGTGCTTTCATAGTGTTTCCAAGAGAAAAATCAAAATAATTTTCAATGGATACTACAAGATACTGTTAAACAGAATACTTACTTTTATTAATACTTTAAAATAGATGTGTAAAGACAACCAAAACACTGTATCAAAATTTACAATCTGTACATTATAAACATACATTCCCACTAACTCAGAGAACAGCAGTACACCCAACGTGATTTCAGCAGTTCAGACAGAATCCTGTAACATTCAGCTGCCTGTGGAATATTTAGCACATTCTCAGACTCAGTCATGGTAAAGTGCAGCTGCAGAATATATCCCTGAAGGGGCATTTGTCATCCAAAGCTTAGTTAGGAGAAGTCAAGACAAGGGCTCACCACGGATGTGCATGGCTGGAGTGCCGCAGGCTGATGGGAACATCACACCAGATTTGGCTCAAACTACCTCCCATTCAAGCAGCTCCAAGAGGAGAGGATAAATAAAATTTTTTTTAATCCATGGCTCTGGCTAGAGTTTGGCTATAGAGAAGAACCATGCAGATAGTTAAGAAAAATACCACATTCTAATTACAATTATATTCTCCACAGTTTTTCCACTTTGCTCTCTGTTCCTTTACATGTTATGTCTGATTCCCTGCTCTCAGAAAAAACAAACAGACCTTCCTTCCTCCCTTCTTTCTTTAATTTGTCCACATCCCTGCTGTCAAGATTCTGCAGGCACTGAAACATAAGCAGAGGAGTAGAACTTGCTGGAAAGAAAATCAGTGTTGTGATTTTGAACTGTTTAAATCTGGGAATTTTTAAAGGCCAAGAAACAGAGTACTTGAGAGGTTAGTTGAGAGATTCTAGTCTGCACAGATCATTGGGTCAGTATTGTCAGTGCTTCCTAGCAGCAGTGATTTCACAGAAGTTGTTCAACTAACCCTGAGCTAACTGTGAAGTAAAGACTTCCCAATTTGTAGCATTTTGAGCATTCCTAGCTTCTTCCATCCCTTTCTGTTGTTCTGTCTCAGACTGTATCAGCACAGGAAGCTGGAATGGTGCTCCTGACCTGACAATTGCCTCTGCACAATTCTAAGTTCTCCTAATGTTCACAGAGCAGAAAGAAAAGAATAAAAGAAACAATTGGTTTGCTGTTGCAATCAGCAGGATGAATATTTGGCCCACATATGAGACCAGCAGCATAGACATGAGAGTGCTTTGAAGTGTGCTTTTTTCTGATTACCTGATTACTCATAACTCTGAACCAGAAGGCCACATAAACCACACACAGTAGTGATGTCAGTCAAGTATAAAATTGGTGCTTGTAAACATTTATGCTGCCAGCTGCATTTAAGAAATTAAATACCAACCCAGGTATATGAATTTAGAGTTCTCATTTGAGACAAAGTAAAAACCTTCAAAGATTGATTGAGAATTTGTGTGCAATAAACTGGCTGTTTTTATCCATTTGTATTTCTGCAATAATGTTAGAAGAATCCTTCATAGTTTTTCACTTTCAATTCTTTTTCTTCTCATTACTTATTTTTTTTCTCCAATCTTTTTGAAGGATTCTGTAACAAGTCATAGAAGATATGTTTCTATCCCTTAAGGCAGCACTGATTATTAGTGAAGAAAAGAGCAACTTCTAGATTCTTGTGGATTATCTTATAATATCAGAACGTTTTCTAGGGCTGATGAGTCTTTTTATGCTCCTCACCCTAGTGCTTCCAATCAGTCCATACAGACAGGTGAAATCTGTAGCACTGAGCTTTGGAAGTCCAAAATCATCAGACCAAATTTGATGACAGTTACCACTGGCACCATGTAACAAACAATCAGATTTGATCTGTCAGTGCCTCATATGTTGCAGGTTGAGCAGATTTCAGTTTGCTCTTCGATGACTCGATGATGGAATTTTATACTCACAATATCCTGGTGGTTCCTGGTCTTCTTTAATGGTGGTCACAGTATGCAGATGCTCTTTTCATCTTTGATGTTGATTAACTCTTTATCACTTCAGTAGAAATACACTTGGGTCTTTGAAAAGCATTTTAAAACTCTATAATTCACCCAATTTAAACATTGCTTAGAAACTTAAATGTGACTTTTTTGCAACAAACATGAGAACACTGATTCATAAAGCAGCAAGAAGACAGGAAAGCACAGAGGACACCCTCCCCTCTTCTTTATGACACCTGTGAAATGATGAAAACAGAACATTACATGTACACCCATCAGATTATTCATCATTAAGATAACCAAAATCATAGATTTCATGAGCTCTGTAAACAGACAAAAGTGGCTGGTGAATGCTGAATGTTTCAAGGCTGGGAGACAGGATCCAGAGTTCCTGCTGCTATTTATCCTCAGAGCTAATGCAGGTTTCCTCACAGTGATCATATCCCTAGTGTCTCCTTTCTCAAGAAGGTAGGGTTGTTCAACAGGACAAAGATTTAGTTGACTGTAGGCTAGTAAGGAGCACCACAATTTTTCACTGCTGCTGTACAAAGCTGGTCTGTGAAGCTGCTGTCACCTGAACTTTCCACAACTGTAGCCAGGTCAGAGCCATACAAACAGCCCAGTGTACATCTGGTGATTACTGCACTGACAGCAGGAGTCATGCACAAGCTTGGTTCACTGCATGGTCCAGGGAGCCACTGGCAGCTGCAGCCATCCCATGGCCAGGCCCATTCAAAGCATGGCTTGTGCAGCTGGTGATCACACTGCAGTTTGTTTCCTGGCCATCTAAAGAAAGCTGGAGCTTTCTAGCTTGATTCTGGCATTCACTGGGATCATTTAACTTATGCAATATGCATTACTTTTTTTTAAGAGCAAGAGGAAGCACATGGCAGAAAACTGGGAACAGAAATCCTACAGAAACCCCCCCAACTTCCCATGCTGGCTGCAGCTCCTTCAGTCCAGGACCATCAAGGCAGTCAGATCCTGGTAATCATTGACAAACTTATTAAATTCTTCACAATGCAATTACTTCAAAGATCCTTGAAACTCTGCAGGCAGGATCAATGAAGTAAAAGTGGGTGCCAATGACACAATGACACTGAGAACAAGGAATGTAGGAGGGAGTGTTTTGCTCTGAGTACAGTATAGGTACAGCTGCACAGTCAGATAAGCAGCTGTTGAGGATTTGTATTCAACAATGGAAAAGTGAAAGGACTTACTAAAAATCAACACAAAACAAGTTCTGAGGAGTACAGAACTCATCTATTAAACATGAGAAGTACACAGAGCTTCAGTTTTCCGCAACAAAAAAGAAAAGGTAAGCAGGGCACCTGCCAGTCACCGAACTGGGCTGGACTGGGAGTTCTAGAGGTTCATTTTTCTTAATAAAGCACTTGCAGTCTGCTAGTGCAGGTGCCAGGGAGGTAGGGGAGGCAAGGTGAGTGCAAGGAAGGGGGTCCTGATGTGACCCCTGATGTGATTGATCTGTGCCACTCTAGGCACAGGTCAAGGGCACCATCTCCAAACTTGCCCATGGACACATGGATGCTGTTACTGTGCCTGCTGCCAGTGAGCCTGGAATCAACAGCTCCCACAGAAACAAACCTGGTAGTCCCAGGAAGCCAAGGTTTGTTACCTTTATGGAATCCTCCAAATCTACACACTGATCCTGGAGTCCAGCTGGTGAAGGTGTTCAAGAACTCCATAGGGAATGGTGGGATTCCACATCCTGTAAGGGCAAATTCAGAAAAGAAAGAGATTTTAAGAAGTGTAATTTGCTTCACCTTCTTTTGGTGTGTTTTATAAGTTTGTGTGTTTGTGGCTTTTTTTTGGTTGGTGTTGCTGTTGTTTTCTTTTTTTCTTTTTCTTTTTTTTTTTTAAGTTGTCCTTCCCTTTGATTATCATGCTATGAAAGTATATAAGCTATGGAGCAAAGGAAAATGCATTTTGATTTAGAAAAAAACAGTTCAGTACTCCATAATCTTCTTAACTCTGGTTACAGGACACAACTGCATTCCTGTCTCTGTTTTTTAACCTTCCATCAAACTCCCTTCCTCTGAATGTGTACTGGTAGCTTCAGTCTATTTAACCTCTAATGATGGCTGCTCACTGTTTATCCCTCAAACACAAGTGGTGCAGCACAGAGTAGGTCTGGTTCTCTGGGAGGGTAGAAGATTAACAAAGGAAGGCTCAATGGAAACTGCTTCAGTGAAGACAAGCTTGATTGCCTGGGACCACAGGGAACTAATGCAGCTGAAACCAGAGACATTTTTTAACATCTCTGCTTTTGTATTCTGGTGATGTCTTCGTTTGGGCCTCTTTTAAATCTGACAAATCCAGAAGGCAGCTTTAGCAAGATTGCTAACCCAGTTTTACAGGATGAAGGTACAGCAAACATCCTGTCAAGAGACTTACACCAAGTTCTTCATATGGGGACATTTTCGTAGGCTGTCAGTCAGCTGCTGGGCTCCAACACCAGTTATTTTGTTATACTGAACACTGAGGAATAAAAAACAACTTTGTTAAGCCAAATCAAATGGTGTAATCAAACATTTCATTCAAAATGAAAAATACTATAGAGGTTAATCTGCAGATGGGATAATAAAGAAAAAGGAAAAAACCCAAAATAGATTGTAGATTAAATATTCTCTAGCTCCCCCATGAGCCTATTCTCCCACCTTAACACCAACATTTTTGGGTTTATGGTGAACTGTTCCTTAATCCTTTCTAATCACTGACTATCTGAACTCTGCAGAGCACATTTTGCCTGTGAAATTTCCCCAAAATCTTATTCCTCAGTTTCTGTCTCCTCTAAAACCAAATATGGAATGTTTGCATTTTCAGTCTCCAGCTAAGTAAGCTTTCCTGGGCCATCTCAAAAGACTTCTCTTTTGAGAGAAAATACTCACTCTAACACTCTTAAAGATGTCATTGCAGGAAGAACCTTTGCCAGATTTTCTGCTCCAAAATCACAAATGTTGTTATTGTACAAGCTGCAGAAAGCCAAACCAGAATAGTCACAATTGAATAACGGACAATATATACAGATATTAGATCAAGGTTTTCAAATATGGTAAGTACATCTTAACTTTCATTTTATCATTATTTGCAGTTAGAGTTTAAAACACACATTCATATTTCCTGTATCAAGTAAGGCAAATGGCCACATCCTTCTTCACCTAGCACAGGTACAGCAAAAAAGGTCTAGATTCTATTATTCTATGGATAATAAGAACATTTCTGTCTACACAGATCAAATTAAAAATCTGCCAAAAAATGAAGGGTACAGCATTCAAAAGATTTCCATATCACCAAACTACTCCAGAATTGCACACCAGGGTTTCTTGCATTCCCTGCTTCACTCAGGCCTGTGCCAGATATCCCAGTGCAGTGGGATGGACCATTGTCCCTGTATCAGCAAACACAGACAGCTTTGGGTTTGCAGCAGATGATGGCCCTGGGTGCACATCTCTGCAGGGCATGATTCATAAGTGGGTATTATAGACTGGATTTAAATCAGTCCAGTCCTTGCTATATTCCCAGATGTCCTTCTGTGTGTCTCTCATACTTATTTTTTCTGAAAACTATGCAAAAATGAAGTCAAAAGCTTGGCTGCTGCACAGTGTTACCTCCTTGTTCCCTGTTCAGTAGTTTCTGACAGACACAGCAAGGTATATTTTCAAAACAACTCAACAGGGTGCAACTACTCACCTTAGTGTTTTTAAGGAAGACAAGGAAGGGAGAGCTGTAGCGAGGTTCTCTGCACCCAGGTCTGTTATTTTATTCTGTGATAAACTACAGTGAGATCACTTTGTTAGTCGAGCACATTTATTCTTTCATTATTCATTCATTATTATTACAATGTGGGGGAAATTAATTTTCAATTAAAAAAAAAAATTGGACAGTCTAGAAAGACCAAATGCAGAGAAAAAGGCAAGACAGAGCCCTTGAAGAGAAGTCAGGAAGGATTAATCTATTTGACTAATGAATGTACTGATTAAGTATCTCCACAGGCTTATTGGTCTTCCATACCCATGGGATACTTTTGCCCATAATTGTTAACAGACAGTCCCTTAAGTCTCTAGGTTTAATCTGTTTCTTCTCAAAATTTCCCTGAACTGTTAACCTTGCACTTACTTTAATGTTTCCAGTGATGTCAGGGTTGGAAAGACTTCAGATAGACTCTTTGCTCCTTCATCTCCTATGCCATTTTCACTCAGAGCATCAAGGCTGTGTGACGACAAAGACAGAATTAGCTTCCCTTTTAATCTAAATTTTTGTAGTTTATTCACCTCAGAGACCACTCTATCTATCTTGAAAAGCTTCTCTGCAGTAGCCTCAATCAGCATGAAGCATCACACAAATTACAGCTTCTCTAATAAGCAGTTTGCTGCTGCCCAAATTTAAAGCATAAGAATTTTTTTTACTAGTTGAATGTCTTGACCCATTTCCTTTGATATGCAAGATTATTAAAATTGTTATGAAATAGCTGTGTTCCAGCTAAGCTGAAAGGAGATTTCCTGTGCACACAAAAATACAGAACTGACTAAATCCAGCAGAGGCTGCAAATCCTTGCCTAAACTGCTCCTTCTCCAGAGAGAGAGTATTAAAAATGAAGTTTTCCTCATATCTAGTCACAATTTCAAATACTGGATCCTCTTCTAATCTGACAGAAAATGCTGGGATTTATTTGATATATTTAATATTTTATTGTTTTCCTGAAATATCATGAAAAGGCCAGGTAACATGCAGAAAAATGGCCAATGGGCTGTGTAAGGCCAAAGGCCCTTTCAAAACACAGAAACCTTCCCACAGGTGCCATGGCACAACACTGACTACAGTGGTACACTTGTTTTTAAGGTAAAGAAGCTTAAAACTAAGAGAGAGTTGGTTTGCCATGGATGTTCTGGAGCTCCAGTGCAGTCAGAAGTCACTGCAGGCAGGTCAGTGGTGGAGCAGGAAGGGGAGGCCTCCAGGGGCTCTGTGTGGACCTTTATCCACCCAGGAACACCCCAGGAGGGGACTGAGGGGTTTGAACCAACCATCACCAGGTGTCTCCAGGGAGGATGGGGAGTGTCAGCTTTCAGGCTGCTGTTACAGTTTGGGAATGTTTCTGCTGGTTAGTTTGGTCATCAAACAAGAAGTCTTGTTGGCAAATAAAATGTTTCTTGGGTACAAGAGCTTCTCCATCATCATAGGTTGCTGAGGAGAAATGTTAGCAAAGCTAATCTTTAGCAGAACTCACTCTAAATGCTTAAGTGATGGAAATGCTGCAAGAATTTTCACGAGTTTTAGCAGTCCTTGAAGGCCACATGCTGGACCCAGCCTGGAAGGAAATACAGACATGCAGCAGGTTATTCACATGCTCACACGCAGCAAAACTCATGAATTTTTGAGTTCTTTCCCTGTATCCCTCAATGCAAGCTAGTTTACACTCCTCAGAAGCAGCCATTCCCTACCACCTGCACCAAGGAATTCTGCTGTGGATCCTTCAGATGAGGACCAACAAGGCTAAGGTCAGCAGGACAGAGCTTGCACAGCAGCAGGGGGATATTTGCCACTTTTTGTTCCTCTCTACAAGACTTATCTCACTTGTTTTAGATTCTGGTATTTCTGTTCTCTATATTTTTCAGGTTTTTCACTGTAAGTATAATCTTGAGATTAAATATATATCTATCTCAGTATAACTGAAATGAAAACGAAGTTATTTTTCTCCCCAAATAATAACAATTCAGTCTAACTTAAGATCAACATTTTACTGCAGCTTAAAGCATAAATGGCACTTTGATATTCATGCTCCAAGCATCTGTCTCTCATATCCTATTTGGAGTTTCTCTGGTATCAGAACAAGTTCAGTTATTTAAAAGGATTAGCCTTTTAAACAAAATTTAAATAAAGAGAAATAGGAAGAGGAAATCAGAAGAGAAAGCAGCATAAAATCAGAAGTGAGGCCAAGCATAGCTGTCCCAGGCTGGGTTAGATCTACAGAGCAGGAAACAGGTGAGAACACTTGATGAGAATTCTCCATTGCACCGCTGCAGTTTCTGCCCAAACGAATTCACGTGCTATGGCAGGATGTTTTGAGCAACAGAATAGCCTTAAAGGCTGCTTACAGTTTGGGGAAAAAAAAAAAAGAATTGTTACTAAAACCTCACTTTTAAAGTAGTGTTACCAAGTCAACCTTCCATTTTCCAGGAAAAGGGTGCTAAATAATTTATTTGGGAGGCATTCTCTGATGTAATCCTCTCATGGCCTTAGCTCTGATAGGGTAGAAAATTATGTCTGAAGACTCAGAAAAGTTCAGCAAATCTGGGGGGAAAAATATTTCCCAGGTAGTTGGATCACAGTCAAAATATTTTATGCCCTGCAGCACAAGATCAGTACCTTATGGTCAGGAGGTAACTTTCACTCAAACAAAAAAAAAAAAAAATTGGTAGAGCCATGTTGATCTGTATTGCTGCAGGAGCCAGAAATGATGTTCCTTGAGTTTTGGCCATAAGTTAATAAATCTAGTTTGGAGAAAAGCAAGATAGCAATAAATGGGGTTTACTTAATGCTTTAAGCTGACTATACATCAGTGCAATGGCTGTAACCAACACCCATGACTGCTCCTCCTTAAACAGCACCCCCTCAATCAGCAGAAGTTTAGCACTTACGCAAATTCGAGTTTTCTGAGGTTTCTGATGGCAGGAATTTCATAGCTCGTGCAACCAGATGCCTCTTGCACACTAAATAAATCACAGTACAATCAGAGTATGATAAATATTTTAGCAGCCAAAACTGTGCTTTAAAAACAATTTGTTAGCAAACTTTTACAGAAAAGAAACTACTGTTGCATTAACTGAGGAGCCAGGGAACTTCAGAGTAACTTCTGCTCCAACCTTTCTTCAATTGAGTAATTTCAATCCAATAATTGCTTTTCATTGTGCAATTGCTTGCTCTTTTTCCAATAAAACTTAAAAATACATTTTTCTAAATAAACTATCTTCTGTCAAACATGAAACTATTTTGTCTATATTTTAATCAAAATACTCCACCAATGTTAAAATAGAAGTCATCATTAAAAAAAAAAAAAAAAATCAACAACATTTTATTTCTGCATGTTTTTAATTGTAAACAACCCCCCAGCTACATCAGCAGCAGGGATGAAGCACAGGGTTTCTAGACCATTGAACACAAGATTTTACCTCCTGGGCTAAAGGACTGACTCAGGCCATTTGGTGCAAAACAGGCTTTTTGTTCATGCCCAGGTGCTACAGGGTTATGTAAATGAAAGCAATTGGAAGATAGCACACTCAAGAGATTAAAGAGAAATGACAGCTCTTTCAGTGGCAGTTTTGATGACTGCTCTGCACAGTGCTGTCATTGCTCGTCCCTGCCATGACAGCCACCTCACATGGGGGTAGGAGAACTCCCTGAGATGACCCAGGAGCTTGCACAGTCTTAATTACTTCTCCTCTGGACAAGAAGACAACACCATTGTCCAGCAGTGGTGGTGAAACCCTGTTTTCATAAACTGCTGGTATAAGAGGAGTTTTGATCATCAATGATCCTACCAATTCATCATCTTCTCCTGCATCTCTACAAGGTCGGAGAGGTCACTGATGTCCTTCATTGTCTTTGCCTTAAAGGGATCAAGAACAAATTTCTCCGTGGATGCTTTCAGCAGTTCATAGTCTTTGGTCTGTTCTAAAGATTTCCAGAGCCTGACTGTGTCACTGAGGGAAGCCCTGTGAAGTGACAAAACATGCAAAACCAACAGATGTGACTGCTATTGTTGCATGGAAGTGTCATCGACACACAGTGCTATGGACGATGCTATGAGGTACAGAGAGTGACCAACCTGAACGATGTCACATTCCTCAGGCTGACCAAGGCTTGCAGCCCTTGCATGTCAATGCTGCTGTTCCGCAAATCCAAGGAAAACTCTTTTCTTGACCTTTCCAAAATAGAGTGCAGTACATGGACATCAGGTGGTGTAAGAACTATGCCCAGAAAAGACAACTCTGGCTCGAGTCTTAAGGCCACATGTTGCAGAAGATAATTGTTCTGTGTTTCATAAACACAACATAAAAGCTCCAGCAACCTCTCTGGACAAAGAGTATTAATCTGCAGTCTTCTAATGTATTTCAAGAGTGTCTTCTGCTTCTTGGTTGATTGCTTTTCATCCTCATTTGAAAGAGAGCAGAAGTAGGGATCATCCTGGAGAAACATCAAACCAGCCAAAAATCGAGGCATTAAATCTAACCAGTTATAAGGTTTTTTCTTCTTGGATAGAAAAGACAGGTACTTTGTTAGATTTTTATCCTTGAGCTCTTCTGCTAACAAAAGGTGAAGTGCACACAAGAAATTCTGAATGACAAAATCAGAGAATGTGCTCCCAAATTCCTCTTCTTCACTATCTGAATGTCCGGGGAATGCAAATGGCAGGAAAAACCCATACTTCAGAGCAAACTCTTTAACTTCCTTAGAAGGAATAAGATCACTTTTCATGGCACTTTGGTGCTTTTCTCCAAGACACCAGGCTACACGAGCTAGGGTAGCAAGACTCTCTTGATTTTGTGTGGTTGCAACATCTGTTTGCATAAACATTATCTTCTGCTGAAAAAATTTCAGGAAGACTTCAGTAAGAGTTGAAGGAAGACTTTTCTCTCCCATTTCAAGCACTGTCTCACAGAGAAAACAAACAAATCTACACATAACAGGACTGTAACAATGACTGAACAAGTACCCACACTCTTTGATTAATTTCAGTGCACTATCACAGTAGAGTGATTCTTCAAAGTATTTGGTTATATACAGTTCTCTCTGCTGAGGGGAAAATCCTACAATTTCAATAGTCTTATCCACTTTGGACACATACTGGTACAGTTTGTCTTTTGGTCTTGCTGTAAATAATAAAGTACAGCCATTAAGTATCTTTTTTTGGATGAGTCCTGAAAGCAGCTCCTTTATACTACATAAATCCTTTTCCGGCTGGCTGGCTGAGCAACGAGGAAAATTCTCATGATCGTGCAATTCTTTAAAACCATCAAAAATCAGAAGGACTTTATCAGGATTTTGCAACACATACTCAAAGATCTCTTTGCTTCCCTCTTGAGGTTTTACAAAAAATTCAAGCAGCAGTTCCTTCAGGCTGTATTGCTTCTCAGGCAAGATTATTTGTTTGCAGTCAAACCAAAATACAAATTCAAACTGAGAAAACTCTCCATTGGACCAGTCCTGGCAGATCTTCTGCATGAGAATGCTTTTGCCCATTCCTGCTTTTCCCAGCACCACAATCACTTTAGTCTCTAAGTCTTTACGCTGCGGGATTTGAAATATTTGGCTTCTATCAATGGCTGTCTTTTCCTTCTCTTGCAGGCTGCAGGTTACCAGCTCCTTTTCCATTGCTTTTGCACTGTTCTTTCCAGTCTTGGTTTCAGTTTGACTTTGAAAAAGTGTCCCATCAATGAACAGGTGATCCAGATTTACTTCCCGCTCCATGGTCACAGACTTGCACGTGTCTCGGAAATAATCCTTAAGGGATGAACAGAAAGCTTCCACTTGCTCTAGAGAAATAAAGAGCACACACAAACTGAAGGAACCAGTCCCCAAACTACAACATCATTTCATGGTGGCTTAAGTGCCAATTGATTGCAATATGGTGAAAGCACAGGCATTCCCGTAAAGCCCACAGGGCTGGATTTACCCCATGCAACTGCAGCTGAGAAGTGCAGGCACAACAGAAACTTTCAGATCTATGAACTGAATAATTCTGGTCTCTGTACAGATGATAAAACCACTGAAGTACACTGAACTGCTAAGTAGGCACTACAGCTAGATATCTACAGAAAGCCAAGTCTAATATCCTGAAACCAGGAATTGTGCTCAGACCCTCAGAATAGCTTCTCAAATTGTTGAATGATTCCTACAAGGAGTTTCTCTGTATGGAAAGAAACACAGAATCTTTTTCCAAAAATACTGGAAGATTTAAGTTCAAGAATTCTAAACTCACCTGGTCTTTTGAAAGGTTCTTCAGAAGGAATTATGGAATCTTGAACCTCTTGAAATTTCTCTAAATCTGGAGAAACAAAGCAATATACTTGATGAAGACACCTAGATAATCACTGATTCAGCTTTACGAATTTTAACAATTAGATTAATACAAATTTCCAAGTTCATTGTAGCATATTCAGAGTAAGAGATATTTTGTTAATTTTACAAGGAAAATGAATAAAATTCTCCCACAAGTAGAATTCTGCTGATGTGCACTGTTGGAAGCAGAATGGCATCAAACAAGACCACAGCTGTTCTGACAGATGTGGGAAGCCGATTTACCCTTACCAGGTGACATCCACTGTTCTTTTCAAATGTCAGTGTTTTGCATAAATTCATGTTCACACATAGTGCTTCTTTATGCCTTCAAAAGAAATAGCTTCCTTTTGTTATTTTACACCTTGTAAAGTAACTCTTGGTAAAAGAATTTACTAATTACTCTCCCTGACAAAGTCCCATTGCTGTCCAATTACTTTCTTTTCACCTGTTTGCTTTCAAACTACTGCAGACCTTTGCAGTTGGGTCAGGTGAAGAGTGTCTCCTTTACACAAAGAAATTGGGAATTTTTCAGAGAGATCACCTTTTCTACAGATTGGTAATTGCAGGGTATCAGTTTTAACAAAACTTTTGGTAGGAAGAGCTTTGCAGATGCAAGACAGAATTTAAATTGACAGAGGTTGTAACAAACTCAACCTCAGAGTCTCATAATCACACATAGCAGAGATGTGCAAAAAATTGCCCAAACCAAAATAGATTAATCTCCCTAAATATGTACAAATGTGTTTCATACCATAATATCATCTTGATCATCTTGATGTAGAATGTGGTCTCAAAGAAATACAAATCTTACCGTTTCAGAGGTCTGAAAATTAATTCCTACCCTGCATGCCAGCAACCTTCAGAATGGTCTGAGTTCAGAATTGCTTCTAAAAGGGAAGCACCACAGGCTTCCAGTAAGAAAGATATTAAATAACGAAGGGTTGGGCAAGCATGTGGTTTTGATTTACTGTTTATTTTATTAACTAAGAAAACAGAATGGAAGAACAGAAAAAAAAAATCTGTAATGAGACATTTAGATGGGAAACTGGTCAAAGCCGGTAGGAGTGAAGAACTTTTGAAAAAGGAAAATAAACTGGCTTGGCATCTTACATGCTAATTTATCTGCTGCTGCATCTGGAATTCTGGGGCTTGTGGCATACGTATGTTGTGCTGCAGTAAAGCAGTTGGAATTATTAGCACTGTTTATTTACATAAACAGTAAATGCAATTTACAAAGACTTCCCCACACCTAGGGATATTTACCTCTTAATCTCCATATTATACTTTTGCTTTTGGGGCAGTGGAAGCCACCAGAGGGCAACAAACTCCTGCACTGGGCACAGGGACCAGAAAAACACTGATATCAAACTGTGTTCCAACAGCCATCTGAGGGCTGGAAAAAAAGTGTCTCAGGAAAGTTTGTTACCTGAAGTGGGACTGTTAAATCCTGACCAAGGCTCTGATTTCATTATAAGCCTTTCTGTGCATTAGGCTTCAGTATTGCTTAGTTAAATAAGTCATCATCATGTTGGTTTTGGGGCTTCCATGGGAGCTGGCTGCAGTCTAGCTGCCAGCATTTAGCATTTAAGATGCTCAGGCCATGCCAGCATCAGATCATCTCCCATTTCAAGAGGGTGCTCCAGCATCCAGGCCTTTGCATTGCTTTAACTAAACCTGACTTCTTCCAGGAATTGGATGTCATAGCAAACACAGGGGATTGGCTGCTGAACCTGAAGCTCTACAACTATTATCTGTACATTTTGGATCAGAGTAAGCAGCCAGTGATCAATACAAAGAAGGAAATACCATCCATTTTTGTTTTTTTAAGGTCAATATGAGTAAAGCCTGGAGAAGAGAACTGGCTTTGAGTAGAAGCAATATGGTTTCTCTCCCAGTTCAAAGTGCTGTACATATATAAAACCCACTTTTCTACTTACCACATAAATTAACTGGAAAACTTGGAGACATGAATGTTTCCGTGGAAGATGTCAGCACTGGCAAGAAACAAAGTATAGTTTTCAGCATATCACAGCTATCAGTAACTGAATTTAATCAATGCTGCTGTTGGCAGCATTGATTTTTTAGCACTTTATGCCTCTTTATGGGGATAAAAGACTACTGCTCTTACCTGGATATACTATAACATCAGATGTGCCATTTTCAAGAACAAAGTTAAATATCTGCTGAGGAGGACCTGCCAAGCCTGGATTCTCTTGGTACCCTTTCACACTGACTGGTAGGCACTCTGAGGTCAATTGTTCTGACAATCCTGAAATGAGTGCAGAATATTTACTATTCTCTTTTAAAAGGGTTGTGCTTTCTAAAGATTTATGAGAGAAAAAAAGCTTTCCAAGAGGTACTTATCCTTTCTGGCAGCTTCTAGGCAAATCTTCCTGGTGGAGAATTCACAGGATCACACAAGGTCCATAGAACCCATTAAAAAAAGAACTCTTACAAGGTATGATGAGCATGAAATACAAGGGATTACCCAGCTTTTAGCAGTGACTGTTTTCAGCAGTCTAAAGAGAAATTCTATTATCATAAGGAAAAGTGCTTAAGGCAAAGTCAGTAAATGTATATTCAAAGATCCAGAGAAAAGAAAAAGCGTAAATAGTATGTATCCACATTAAATTTACTTTCCTTGCACTACATCTTTTCCAAGTAACTTCACACCATGCAGGTTGTACAAGCATCCTCCCTCTCAACCCACACTGGGAAAGTTTTTTGATGATTCAGTGCTTGCAATTTAATCAGCCATATCTCTGAGTTTCTGTAGGTGGGACAGAATTTCTCCTGCTACTTTATGCTGCTTCAGCTTGCATGAGGCACTTCAAGACTTCCAACTTACACACTGGATTTGGTTCCTTTCCAGAACAGACTTAACAGTAAAAGGTGTTGAACTGGGCCTTTGTTATTAGCACTTCTCAGTGTACCATGAGCACCCTCTGCTACCCAGCATGGCCCAGGCCAGGTGCCTACACAGCCCATCAGTGGGATTACTGCTCAGTTTTCATGAGCTAAATCACAGCCTAGATTTTGCTCTACTGTTGCAAATGTAATTATTCCTCAGTCCTTTACAAACCTCTGGGTGAAAAAGAAATTGGAACAAAATTAAAATTTAATAATGAAAATTTTGTGATTTCCTATTCTTAAGACAAGTAATTACTTAGATTAGCATGTAGTAAATAACTGTTCTGTTATAACCTGCACCAATTAAATGAAAGATTCATTCTACTCAATTAGGAGCAATGCCCTTTTAATTCCCCTTGAATATTTTTCATTCTTTTAGTGAGTGCCACACCTTTAAGGGCTTGACAGAGACAGCTGCCATACCTGCCACTGCCCTGCCATTGTTCATAGCCAATGACAAGATTTATAAGAGAGTTTTCCCCATGTGTAAAGCAGCCTGTGCACAGGTGCACACCTACAGCTGTACTCTACATACCAGGAATAATGAGGCTTCTTTCTAGCCCATGGGCAGCAGGAACAGAACAGGACATGTGCTGGTTAGTTATGGAGGTGCAGCTCACTGGGTGGCTGTTGAGAGGCATAGCAAAGAAACTGCCACTCCCTGCAGAAGCTGCAGGGACTTCCACTTTAAAATAAAATAGCAAAACAAAAGAAGAAAGTTATCTCATTGGTAGAAGTTAAAGGAACCAAAGAAAAGGTCTCAGTAGATATGATAAACCACTTGATTCTGATCAGCTGTGTTTTGATTTTCCAAAAGCAAGAACAATTCACAATAGCTTTCTGAAAACAATTTAGCTCTCAAAATCTAAAATGTATTTATTAAATTCTGTAGTAGATCACTTTTTCTTCTCAGTAGTTTGGTCTTCAAATTCTCTTTTTCTTCATCTTTCCTGGCCTCTCTTATTTCCAGATGTATCTAGATGTACATGTACAAATGTCTCTGTAGGGTGAGGCATTTGGAACTGATGTGACATTTCTTTATGGAAAATTGTTATTATTAGTTTGGCATAAATATAGACTTTTAAAAGTGGCAAATCTATAAAGGAAGTTAAGCAAATAGAAAGTAATCCACCTTTAACGGCTGCTAACTGCCAGGAACTTCACCTGTCTCTAAATAACTACAATCAGCAGGAACCAGTTCAGTAGAACTGATAACCTTCCCAGAGCCAGCAAACATGTTTTTTTCACATCTAATTCTGCTCAGTTCTCCCTCCCCATTCCCTCAGAACTCCACAAGAACACTGGAAAACCAGCTTGGGTCACAGTCATGGTGCACATGTATGTTCTCTCTAACTTTCAGGCAGTCTGTGCCAGTTCCTTATTTGAACTGTACTGAGGTGCAGTCCCAGATCTCAGAACTCTGGATGGATGTCTAGGTTACACACTGGTTTGGTCACCCCCAAAATATGTTCATGGCCCTTAGGGTTTTGTAGCCAGAGTCCCTTTAGGAGGCTTGTGAGATGTGCTGATATAAAATGAGTCAGATGTCCATTCAAAACACAATATAAAATAGTCAAAACTGGTTGTTCTCACCTGGATTTTAGAAGACTATTTTGCTGGCTTAGCTCTGCCTGAGATACCCCTTTAGGCTTCAGTTGGGTAAGAATATTAGCATCAGTTTACACCTAGGGGACAAGTTCCAGCCTGCCTGCTGGCATCAGGTGTTGTCTTGTAGATGGTCTAACAATGTGCAAAACCTAGAAATTTCCCTTTCTCCCTTTATTTCTTTGGTTTAAATGACTTTATAGCATGGACTGGGCCAAGAAATCATCTCTTCACAGTTATTATTTTCACTAGTATGTTTCACTGGACTTTTGGAAGATGTCACACATGGAAGAAAGAGGATCAAACCCAGGGCATGTGGAGCTATGACCTGATGGGTAATATGACTCAGGTCATAGCTCCGCATTTCCTGGATTTGATCCTTTTTGTTCCAAGTGAGACATCTTCCAAAAATCCAGTGGGGAAAAAAAGGTGTATGTGATAAAATTTACAGAATTTGGCACTGACCCAGGTCTCCATTATTTTTCTTTCTTCTCTCGTGGATTTAGGAAAGGTCAACTGTGCCTCTGTAACTTACTGATGTTAAGCAAGTAATTTTCCTATCAGCTGGCAGGAATATGTACTTTTGAAGCATAAGGATCCAGCTGTTCTTAGGCTTCCACCTAGCTGATCCTAAATTGCACAATTTAATAGCTGCAGATAAGAGGAGATGGATTTTTTTATATGATAAGTTAGTCAGAGGAATATTAAAGTGTGATTTTTGCAGAAACATGAAAATGCATGATGATCAAAATCACCAAACCTATGAGAGCAAACTTTCCTAGAAGGTAGAGTTACAGTACCTAACAGAGGAAGAGATTTTGGAACATGAGACAATATATGTTCAATAACCATTTCTTATTCAGCCAATGACTTACCAATTTTCTTATATTTGGGTTCTGAAGCATCACAGTAACTCTCTGCTGCAGAGCCTAAGAAAGCTGAAGGAAAGCAAGGTGGCAAAGTTTTGGTAATTTTAAATGTACCCCATGAAACTTATTTTAACTTTTTAAATAACTTTATTTTAACTTTTTTAAGAAGGGGGCATTGCCAATTTCGATTCAGCTATTTCAGAACTGTACAGGTCTAATGTATAAAAATTAATGTGAAAAACTTCATGTTATTTCACTCTGTAAAGTTTTAATTAGGCTGCGGATATTTGTGCCGAATATTTTTGCTGTTGTTCTTGCTATTAAAGAGGCAATTGTTCAGCCAATGCTTACTAAGCTATAGGTACACTGAAAGCAAAGTCAACACTGCCATGAGGATGACAAAAATGCAAAGAAATATAACATGTTTAATGTTATGCGACAGGAAAACAAATTCTACGAACTGTAAATTCTATGCTTGGAAGAGCTGCTTTCAGTTCCAGCCCACGAGCATGAACAAAGGCAGAGGAAGCACGTCTGGTGTGGCTGAAGAACTGCATGACAAATGCACTGGGGCTGTGCTAAAGCCAAGGGGCTGTAATGTAAGTTTAGAACTCAGGCACAAAGCCTTTCATATTCTCACTGTTTACACTTACTTCGTTTAAGACATGACTGCATCTTTATGTCAGGAAATTTCTCAGTGTTTTCAGCAGCAATGTCATCCAAAATAAGATTTCCTGCTAAAAACATGAAATATGGTCCAATGTCAAACTTTGTTCTCCTAAAAAAATTACAGAGAGGAGTAAAAGTAAGAGAAACACACCAACAGAGAGCAAAGATGAAATATGTTCCAAATGAAAGATAAAAACCAAATAATGTGATAAAAGATGTACCCAGATCAATATGACTTAGAAAGCCCACAGAGCTCTGAATGCTGACTTTGTCACCCTGTGTTAATTTCTGAACTGCAAGCTATTAATCTACTGGCAGTGGCCAATAAAACATAAGTACTTCTCAATGCTCTAATGATGAGCAAAGGATAAAACATTGCAGTTGTGTCACAGTGTGATTTCAGTTCTACTCAGTTTATGTACTAAAGGGATTAGATCCTTTAAGAGACAGAATAAAGGGTTCTAAAAAGATTTTATATTCTGTGTTGCAAGAATTGTGAAGTTATCCACACCATACTTTTACTGGAAAATACTTAAGAACTGATATTGCATTCTGCTTTTTTCCTAAAACCAATAAAAATATTGCCATTAGGTGCAAACCCCTCAAATTCTAAACACACCAGGGAGCAGCATAAATCACTTGAAAAGCCTTGTGAGCTTCCCACAGCCAGGATTATTCTAGGGAAAGACTGACCTTTGGTAAATTAGTCCAAATTATTTTGCTCGACCATAAAATAGGATATACAGATATTCTGTGAACCTTATGGTTCTATAGATTCCTCAACAGCCACCTATTGATATAGCTGTTCTGGAATAGTAAATAACTGTATTTGTGCTGCTACCAAAACAATGATTTGTTACCACAAGCCAAGCAATGTCTCCAGTCAGAAATGATGAAGGAATGATTTACTATATATATAATAGCATTGCTGCATTAATCAGGGTGAGAAGTAAAACTTGACACGCTTCCTCAGGCAGCTCTGTGCATCCTGGACAGAAATCAGTGTGTGTAAACTGTATTTATACACATGCAAAGTGCTCTGGGGACTTATGTGTATCATCCCTGCTGTGCTCAGAGTAAGTGTGATGCTACTTGAGACTATTAATGCACTTGACAGTGAAGCTGTGCATATTCTATGGCCATGGTGACATGATCAGCAGCTTGGTCAGAGACAAAACTGCCATCTTTGAGAAAGGCCTGCAAAAGTGCATGAAATCCTCAAGTTTTCCAAGAAAATTCTGGGACACTCTACGAAGGGGGAAAGAAGAAGATACCAGAGGTATAGAAACTTTAGTAGTGTTCAAACTGGGGATGAAGCACATGTTAGACAGAACACGGTCATGGAGAAAGTCAGTCTTTGCCATATCAATCTTACCAAAAATGTCTTCAACCTGCTTCTCCTGCTGATCCTTGAGCACATATTCTACTAATTCAGCTAGTAACATAGGAAAAAAACAAAAGAGGAACAAAGTAATGACACAGTAAATGTCACAGCAAAACTCTAGTAAGCTTATCCTCATTAACAGAACTCTGCAGTGTAAGTAAAATGGAGGAGTTAAATTAAGTTTTTCTTGTAACTTGTTGTTCAGGAAATAAAGATCACAAGAAAAGAGAAGTAGAGAAAGGAAGTATTAAGCAGAAGGAGACATTAATAGAGAGATTTTCCCCCAACGACCACAAGCTACTGTTAATCGGTTTCCCCACAATGCACAGGTTCAGGTACTCTAAATTAGATCTATCACACATGAGGGAAAGGCTACTTGAGTAAATGCCACGGCTTCAGATTGAGAATAGAGTTTATAAGAAATAGCTATAGCAAATAATTGTAAAATGAAGATTTAAAAACCAAAAATTGCTCTCTTACCTATTTTAGCATAAGCATCTGAGGTGTTGCAACAGGGGTAGAACCCATCTCCATTTTCATATGGGAAATCCACATTATTTAACTGTTCATAGTTGCTGGCATCAACTTCAAGATCTAGGGTTAATAAGGAATATGCACTGGCCCAATGAATGCCATAACCAAGCATAAAAAAACAGATAGCAGGACATGCAGAACAGGCAGATTTGTTACTTCAGCAGAAGGCTTTGGCTTTTCATTGCGTGTTGGCTAAGAAGGAATAGAACTGAACTCTCAGTAATTCACAGTCACCTGGAAATCAGCACTTTTCTTTTGTCAGACTCTGAGACCTCATCTCTCCTAGTAAATAAAATACTTCCTGAATCCATTCTATGATGATCAAGCCTAGACTCATACAGCCCATGAAACCTTCTCATCCTTAAAGATATGGTGATATCACCCAGATGCCCTGTTCAGAACAATGCTGTGTCCATGCTAATCCCTGAACTGCAAATTGCCTGTGAAGCTGCCAGTTGGCCAAGGCTAAAACCTTGCCAGGGACCATGCTAACACCTTCACAGCAGACATGCCCAGCTTCCAGTAACTGGTGCCATGTCCTGATGATGTTTGATTTACCTGCATCATCTCAGACATTGCTAAGGCTCAAAAGTATTCCAATCAGTGAAACATCTGTGATAGCATGAGTTAGTGCTTGACCCCTAATTCATCCTACTTTCAGTCACTGAGCAAGTGAGGCCATGGGGTAAGAAACACTCTTGCACCTGTTTTTAACAATCAGAAGCTGAGAGGGAAAAGCCCAGCCTAGGAAATGATCAATCACAAAGATAATTCTGGTGCTCAGTTCTCCACTGATCTGCCCATGTGCCTACTGGCACTGGTCACTCATGAAAGCCGCAATGCTCAAAATTGGTAATGTTTTCCGCCTATTTGGCACAGAGCTGTTAGACTTCACATCTAGCATACATCAGCTCTTCTCCTCTCATTGCCATTCTCAATCCATGGTCCAGCTCATTTGTTTAACATAAGCTCAGCTAATGCTCCATACAACAGATACACTTTCATATTTTTATAGTAGAACATTCAGGGAAGGGAGAGCAGATCAGTCCACAACTTCCACACAAAGTCAAGAGCACAAAGTTTGAGATCCAGGCCAACCTCCTGATCTGGTTACTTGTAGGAACTGAATTGCAAGAAATTATCAGTTTTATACTCCTGCCCTTCTGCTTTCTCATTTGTAATGAAATTATAAAATTACCGTGTCCGAAAAAGCTGGAAAATGGCATCTGGTAATGAAACTCCATTGTTTTGCTGCCTTAGGATCTCAATGTAAAGCTTTTTGCTTGTGGACTGTCTTCATCACAAATTCATTTAAAAGTCTCTGTTGAGCAAAACTTTTGGCTTCAAGCCACAGAGGTGTTGACAATTACACTTGGCCAGCTTATGACAGGAACATTTGCAAATAAACTACTTACAGGAATGATATCCAAATGAAAGACACTGTCATGCCCTGATGAGTGACAGTACAGTGTGTTTTGTTAGACTGACTGAGCAGGATGCTATAAATATGTACAATTTAAAAACATGACAGTTCCTGGAAGCAGTCACTGTATGTACAGACACAAACCTAGCACATCCTAACACCAAGTGCTTGTGGACTTTAACTCAGTCACCATGAAAAACTGCCATGAGGTGGCTTTACAGCTGAGAGGAGATGGCAATAGCTTACAGTGTGAGGAATAAACCAGTCAAGTATTTTTTTACTAACCTGTAGAGAAGTCACCTTCTTCATCTCCAGATGACTTAGGATCAAAGAAAGTACACAGATGCAGTGGATCAATATCACTGTGCAGTAAATCAAGGTAGCCATTTTCAGGCACAAATACTGAATCCATGGTTTGTCTCTTTGTCTGAAATCAAATTGCACAGCAGTTAGCTATGACACAGCCACAGCTTTTGTCAGTCAAATCCACAAGTCCTGCACTGTGGCTTTCTGTTGGCAAGACACAGATCTTGAGGCTGGAGAGCTGGCATTTCTTACCAAGACCTGCACTGAGTTATAACCTTGAGTTACTCAGAGGTCCAGAGACAGATTGCAGTGAGACTCACCTATCTTTTACTCCAGTGAGAGGAGTGGGATACTGCAGTCTGACCACCTGGACCAAATGTGCCAAGTATTGAATAAGTGGCAACACCAGTATCTTATCAGGATATAAATGATGCAGAAATCCAGCAGGTATCAGGGAAATTAGAAGACTGCAGTGAATATGATGGGAGAATCCAGAAGCTACATTTCTTCATTAAGTTTATCTATTCCTCCACATAATTGTAAATTCCCTTTTATTTCCTTCCAGTTAGTGCAGCAGATACTGGAATCAGTTCAAACATTCCTCCTGGATATTCCACGAGTATAGAGTAACACTACGTGTTACTTATTCATCATCTTTATCAAATTATTTCAAACCCAAATATTGGCTCTTCAGCATTTATAGATCATTGGTGTAAATGCCACCTGTGCTGGTGATCCAAATGATTTACTCCAGCATAATACTGAGATACCAGGATGAAAAGAACAACCAGCAGCAACTCTATCCTGTTAAAACAGATGTCCACACTCCACAACCATGGAAAGGTTCAGCTTGGCATCAAACACCATATTTTGCAATGAAGAATATCTAATAAATGGCTCTCAAATACTCTGCCCTTAGCAGAAGGCCACTGATGTCCCTCTTTGCATCCAACTCTGTACCTGAGGTGTGCAAAGAGGGAGCAGCTGCTGTACCATGAAACCTACTGCAACATGGAAAAAGACAAATACAGCTAACACTGCAGCTGTGATGAAAGAAGGCAGAGCAGACCTCGTCCCACACTACCATGTGCTGTCTTGTTATAAACTCATCTTCATTCCTCTTAACCCTCCATGGGGTTGTCCCTCTGAACAGCTTGGAAATGGATATTTCTGCATTTGCTGCAGAAAATGCCAAAATCTAACGCCAGAAGTTTGAAAAGTAGGTGAACATGGTGTGGTTCCATGAGTAGGAATAGCCTGCACTAAGACAGTTCTCCTTTTTCATGTTTTATGGCCTCATTACATTACCGAGATTACAAAAATTTTATATTATTGCCTGTCAGCTATAAATGGAAAGCAGAAGTTGAGAAACCTGCCTGAGAACCAAGAATCAGATTATAAACACACCAGATTAAATTTTCAGTTTGTTGCAACACTTTGTTTTGTCCCTTCCATTTGCTGAAGTAACAAAGAAAACCTAAATAGGGCCTTTCAGAAGGCCAAGTTGCCAGACTTTGTGAATAAAGCTGTTGAAAAATTAACTCTGAGTCAATATAATTTTGAGGTAAGAGTCAGAGAAGAAATTGGGCAGAAGGCTTAAGGGGAATGCAAGACAGACAAATCTATCACTTCAAGTTCAGTGATTGGTAAACTGCTTGATTACAGCACAAAGAAAAGGTAATGTCCTAGGGAGAGAGACTGAGTAGGCCTACTTAATCTTCATGGAACTACCAAGCTTTAATTAATTTATAGTCATAAGAGCTTTTCTACCTTTAAACTTCTCTTTCAACAGCATTTCTCTGTAGATAAATACATAAGGAATGCAAAAATGTTTTATGCTACAATGGTCAAGAAGTCAGGAAGCAACCAAGGCAAAGTCTTGTCAGTACCAAGTCTGGCTACAGAGCTTAAAACTAGAATGTAAAAGATAGTACCTCTCAGGTGCACAGGAGTGAGAGAAACATACTCTTCTACCTTAACAAGATGAAGATTGCCACTCTTTCAAAAATTAAAAACTTGGTTGCTTGCCTTTTTTTTGCTTCACCAGTTTGAAAGGTCCTCACCTTACTCTGGTATTTTTTCTTCATTGTTTTGGTTTTGACACAAATCCTTATATAGATGTCTCTCTATTGACTACACTGGATTTAGGATCCTGGGATTTCATTCTAATCTGAACCAAAACATTTTTAATAAGAGCTGCATTCTGCTTCATTAAAAACACGGTCCCACCATGGAAAATATACTGTGAAAAAAGAAGGAAGTTTTTGAAAGATGGAAATTTCTACATGGAGAGGAGGCAGAGGCAAGGAAAATTACACATCAGGGACAGCAAGTGTTTTGCTGCATTTTGTAACTGAAGGACACAAAATGAAACGAGACCTTTACCAAGCTTGTTTACAGCAGCAACTCCTTCCCCAGAGCTTCCCCTTTTTTGTCACAGCACCCCAGCAGTCCTGTCTGGTGAAGGTGAATAAGCTCAGTACTGCTCAGCACTTCCTCTGTTGTTTCACACGTTATTTTAACTTTGTTTACTGATATTACATTCACTTTGGGGTCTCATGGGACCCAAAGCTGACAAAATGGGTATTTGGCAGTACCATGCCAGAGGAATAACAAATTTTGTAATGATTTCTGTGTTAGGGCTGTAAAGGCCACTGTCAGATCTCAGTAGGAGTAAAGAAGAGCTGGCAGGGACCTGCAGGACAGGAGTTCCCAGGGCCACCTGCGAGGCTTCCACACACAAGGGGCACGTGCTGGGCAAGGGCGAGACAGGACGTACTTCCAAATGCATTTCCATGCCATTCAGAGAGTTCAATCCTTTGTGGTTTGGACAGTGGTTAAGACAAATATTGTTCTTTAAATCCTTAAATAACACCTTCTTTCCCCAGCAGCTGATATGCTCCAGCTGCACGGCTACACTTGGCACCCTGTGTGCCCTTTGTGACACCTCTTTAGTGACTCTGGGCACACCTGACACTGCCATGTTCCTACTCAGGATGCATTTGGTTCAGCTCTGCATCCTGCATACATGGCATGACAATATGGCTCACTTCCAAGACTCACAGAGCTTTTTTTTTCAGTGCTCTTTTAGAGCTCAAGTAATATATGAATTAAAAATGCTGGAAAAGTAGTGAAAGAAACAGTGACCATCACTGTACAAGGACAAAGAAGGAGTAGGTATTCACTTAAACCACATGTTAATCGTAAGAGTTAGATGGGGCATTTTAGATTTCTAAAGGCAATGGAGGTAATTTTGATTAATAATTTTCCCCAAATAATCTGATTTAATTATGACTTATATTTTAAAGGGTCAACATGTTAAAGATTCCAGGCAATGGCATCTGCTACTAATTAAAATCAAATGTTATCTAAGAGAACAAAGGATTATAAAAGCCAAAATGCGACATTTACTCCAATAATAATGTAAAGGAGAGAAGATTTGAGGAGAGCTGTTAGGGGCTTTCCTTCCCAAACCTCTGCTGACATATGAACTAACAGGCAATAAATCTCCCACATGAGTACAGAGGTTAAGAAAATGAAAATTTGTAAAGTCAGTTTAGGAACAGAGGAAATCCCCCTTCAATTTAACTTTTGGAGCAGTTTAGGAAGCTGAGGATAATTCATGGAAAAGAGTAGTAGTGCCATGCAAATCACACACTTTTTAACCAGAGGATGACATAACATTCAAGTCTTTCATAACATTCCAAATCCTAGAATAAGAAAAATTGAAGAGTAGTAAGACAGGAAGCTGAAAAATAAAATACAGAGATTGCTGAACAAATGCTATTTTCCTGCAACACCCCAGACCCATTAAGTGCTACACATGAGTCTGAGTGAAACAAGCTGACAAAAAGCATGATATATCAATAAGGAGTAAATAAGTCCAGTGATACATCAGTACTTTGATTTAAAAGCACTTTGACTGAAAAGCTCAGTATTGTTGGCCACAATTTTACAACCTTGTTTTCTTTCACCAACTTAAGAAAGTTTTCTCTCATCTTCTGTTCCCCCCCAAAGGTTATGTCAAGGTGCACAAGGCACCCCCCTAAAGGCAGAGCTGTTTCGTGGCTTTTGCTGCAGACACTGTTTTGGGACCAGCTTATCTGGGAGGTGAGCAAGCCAGCAGTGGGGAAAGAAGAAATTCTCTCCAAGTTCCAATCAGTTATCTCTTTTTCCTCTTCCCAAATAAATGAGTAACAATTTCTTCGCTCCACAGGTACCACATAGATTTTTCCTTTCAGAAATGCCCTGATTATTTGTAAAATGCAAGTAATGAAGGTCAGTTCATATTTAGCTTTGAAGTTTTCGTTTCTGTTTCAGATCTGTGAAAAACTTATACACTTAAAAGCCAGTTTAACTTTTTCCATTGTATTACCCAGCTCAAGAAGAGATACTACTTTTGCTCAGTCTTTATCTTTCTGATGGAATGGTGTTACTGTCCACAAAATTTATAGTCTAAAATGAAAGAAAAACAGGGATGGAGCTGAAAAAGAACCTGATGTATATCCTGCCTGTTTTTTTTTTTTTTTGTCTCTGTTAGAGATGTGTTTAAAAGAGTTTTAAAATGTATAAATGTCAGTAAAAAGAGTTTTTGCCTTTCAATGAGCTTAGCTTAGAACCAACAATATTACTTGTCTAGTGCAGGAGACTGACAAGTTCAGGCAGAGCTGTAACAAGTGCCCTGCAGGTGTCAGAGCTGTGAGCAGAACTTGCCTTTTACATCCAGTATCACCTCCTAAGTCACAGCTGTGCCCAGCTCTCCCATCCCAGCTGTGAGATAAAGTAAAGATCACAGCAGACACTCGTCTACATTTTAACTCAATGGCTTTCTTCAAGATAGAATTTCAGCCCTCCTCAATGGGAAAGTAAAGCTCCAGGTTGTTTTGCCAGAGTTGTGAAAAAATGGAAATAAGCCAATTTCTTTCCCAGTTTCACTTTCCATAGGCACAACGTTTATACAAAAAAAGAATATTCTTAACAAAGTCTGAAACAAACTACAGCAACCCTTTGAGCAAGTAGCAGGGCCACCCACAAAACAAAATCACAAAAAATTCTCAAAAATTTCACCCACATTTAGACATCATCCTACTAATGTCTGAAGCAACACAAGTCCACTGCAATTACAAATATGTACAAAAAGCAAGATAAGATGACTTTATAATGAGAAAAAGCATGCATTCAAGGGTTGAAGAAAAACTGACCTTAATAAACCGGACAGCTCCTGCTCTTTCACTGTGGATTCAGTACCAAAAAATGATGAGAACTGCCAGCCCTGCCCAGGGCTAAGAGAAAGTGACAGCATAAAGGAGGAAATAAGACAGACCAGAACACTCAGAGGGGGAATTCCAAACAGGAAAATTAAGAGGAACCTCCCTTCCAGCAGCCCCAGTATAACAAGCAATGCTATCTTCACTGGTCATTTGTCCTTGCTAAGAAGAGCTTGATTTTGTCACTAATTAGGAGAAGATCAACTTATTTGGTTGGAAACCAGAATTGGATGAGAGCTGGCAGTAACAATTTTCATTGCTCCCCAAATTCTTCCTCTCCTTTTTCATTCCAGCTCAAATCTGTCCCAAAACCATGCTGTTAAACAGTCCATCAGTAAGAATAAAGCCAGCAGCATGTGGACACTTACCTTGCAGCTCCACTTGGTGCATCAGAAGTGAAAGTATGTCTTTCACATGTTCAGACTCTGCCAACACAAAATTAGTTTTGCATCTTATGCAAAGTCTCCTGCTATTGGCCCAAAATGAAAAGCAGGATGTTCTATGAAACAGGAGCTTGTCTGGCTTGCACACGGTGTTCACAGTTTGCTTGTAGCAGCATCTGACAGAATGTTTGTTCATCAAATCATCACTTACCTTGCCATACCTACCTGGTGTTAAGACAAACAGCCTTTCGAAAACCAAGCTCATTCATGAGCTTCCTCTCATGATGCCTATAGCTGCTTTTGTGGTGATCTGCAAACTTATTTGCTTATTTTTCTGTTTTTAATTGTGCATAGACCTACACAAATTAGAAATTAATTGTTAAAGAGACTGTACTCCAGAGTGAACAGATACTTTTTGTGGTATTATTCCACTGGCTATAGCTTTTAAGAAAAGTTCCACCAGAGTCTGAAGGGGAAAGGCAATAGGATTTGATGAACATAATGACATCCAGATTCCCTGCTTCAGACTGCAAGGTTTTTATCAGCTGCCAGTAAGGAATGGCTCCTGCACCAGACAGCAGCTCCTATGAGCAAAGCAGCTGCTGACTTGTATAAGAATTTTCTCTTTGAAGAGGAGATCCACTTCTACCAGGTTCCATGGGAATATGCTCACTGAGAAGAGACAAAGCTGTTTCCTTCCTGGCAGCAGCTGATCTCTTCACAATCCTTACAGACATGGGGCCCCTGTCGCAGGACATCATCCTCTTCAGGCTCTCTCACACCCAGGCTGTGTCGGAACTCCTCTGTGCACTTTTGAAGAAAAGCAACATCTCAGAATAACAGCACTCAGAGCAGAAAATAATGAAAGGCTGCACAAATACAGATTCTGTATTTTAGTGCTCTATTTTTGATAGGAAACAATAAAATAATCACTGCATAAGAAATCTGTACAAAATTTCACATGGTTATTTGTTAGCTCTATTCTAATGTGCAGCACAGCCCCTCAAGTAATAAACTCCTTCAGCAGCCCTGCAGGCAGATCTCTAGCAGCTTTTGAGGCTGAAATCCATGAGGCAATCCCTACGCACAACAAGAACAAAAATTTGGGGAACAAGAGTTCAGCTTATTACTGTGATTCCAGTTCATGACTGCAGCAAAGACTGGTTGTCCACTTTTTGTACAATACCCATGGCTGCTTGGAAAGAGCAGAAAGGAATTGCTGGAGCAAATCATAGCTCATCTAGTGGAGTAGTCTATAAAAGTGGTCTTTGAGGGAAAAGCAGACTGGAAAAGAAGAGACTGTGAGACAGCTGAGAACTGCCTAAGCTTTTCAGGTGACCATCAGCTTCTTTGCTTTGATGTGGACTGGGACGCTACCCTGCTGCCAAAGGAGGACACAGAATATGCTCAGTTGTATTGGAAGCATCAGCATAAGTGATACCAGGCCACTTTCTATGGTTTTCTACATTTGAAATATGAATTCCTGGCCTTAATTTGAATGTGTGTGATGATAGAGGTCTATTTTGCCCTCACATGAACTATCTTAATTTGTATCCTGAGGATTTCCTCCCGTATTTTCAAGCACGCCTTTGATGTCCCAAAATGTGGGTTTTCTTTTTCATCTGGTGTGAGAGAGGCCAATCCCCACACAGAATCACGGTATTTGGTTTATTTAAAGTTTTGCACAGAAAGGGAGGCTGGGTGGCAAATCCACAGAACCTGCACCACAGCTATTAGAACTTTTCATTATTAATATGTCTTGGCAAACAAAGGTGTGAATGTTCTTTGGCTACAAGTTACATAGGTTTCTAATTAATTTGTATTCTATCTTCTATTAGTTAAAAGATTCCCTCACTTCTCATGCTAATTAGTCTGTATGCTCAGTCTTTTTCTCCTTTCGAGTCTTGCTTCATCAGTTCTCTGAGAATGCTTGTCCAAAGTCCGGTGAGATTCTGAATGACCACAAATATTTGAGGCCATAATCTGTCTTTACATCTACTAGACTGGAAATTCTGAACCTTTTGAATTTCTAACTTCACTTACAAAAATGACCATCTGAGGAAGCTGCAGGTGTGACCAGCAGCATTGCAGAGTGTTATCTTGGTGTGCCTCACCTGCAGTGTTCATGCTGCATTACTGAGGCACCTCACAGCATTTGGGAAGAAAAATGGTAGATGATACTAGAAGTGTAGTCATGGAAGGATGGCTGGAGGACTTTGAAGCATAGCTGATTTCTGAGGTGAGCAAGCAAGGAAAAGGTTTGATCAAGCAGCTTCTAAAAAAAGCCCTAGAGGAAAAACCCCATCCTTGCAATCTAAATTACAAAGCTTTTATGTTCAAAACAACTTCCAAAATATCTCAGCTTTACTTTCCTACAGGAAGTCAGTTTCATAATAGACATAGAAAGGTTTGCATTAAGAGCTACAAGCCTTACTGGAGTTGCTGAGGAAACCCTGTGTGAGTGTGATGGAAGGCACAACATTGGTAACCAAAGGCTCCTGAGACTCACCCAAAGTATATTCCTGCATTCTGCTTTGCACAGCTCAGGAATGGGCTGGTGCTTATTCACCGAGGGCCACGTTCTCTAATGCTCATGGACATTACAGCAAAGTCCCTATGGATTTCAATACTGTATTATGAACAGGGAACTGTGCTTCCTTGAAAATTACTTTCATATGGCTCTATATCTGAGCTCTGGTTTTCCAGTCAGCTACTGTCTTTGACCTCTCTGGCCAAAAACTGGTTTCCATACAGAATTTTTGTTCAGGATTCCTTCTGTCCAAAGTGAATTGCTTTGAGGTACTGCTGGTTGAACAATTTCTCATAGACTGAAAAGTCTATTTAACAAATTTCCCTACGTTCTGATTATAATGATTCAAGCTGTACAATATATAGACATCAGCAGTTCACGACTTTGCTTTATTGCATGACTTCCCTTCCTGTTCTATGGATTTTCTTTAACTCACATGCAGCTTTTGAAGATAAGACAGATGTTTCATAGCAGCTGTATCTCTCTTAGGGATTGTCATGGTAGTGTTCTGAAAATCCTAAAGAAAATACACACCTTAGCTATGGAAAGTGCTAAGCAATAGCTACATAAGAAGCACCAAATGGTAAAAATGCATGGCCCGACTTAGTTCTCTTTTTCACACACATTGTTTGTGCTGTGACACATTATAAAGAGGAAAGTGAGTTGAAAAGGAGAACTTGTGCTTTTGATTTCTCTGCATTGAGGGGAAGTATCACTTCTAAGTAAATACGGTGCTGCGCAAAGTCTACAGCTAATTTTGGAACCCAAATAATATTAGCAAAATGTCAGTAATTAATGTCACTATTTTTCCCAGGGACAGTGAGGTAGATAAAAGTGTACCAATGTAGGCCACATTATGTCCTTTAGCACATGGCATTTGGGTATGTCATGAACCATGGTAGATTCCATCTGGTGTCAAGACAGTAAGAAAATTTTTCTGTTTCTACAAATGCAAAAACAAAACCAGAAATAGAAATCACATTTAATTATTGCAAATTAGGACTGTAGCAGCAGAACTTCAACCAAAGCTTAAGCCTCTCTAGTCCCCTTTCCCTTACTCTGGCCTCAGTTATAAGATAACTAGCTTTGGGTTCAAAGGCAGAGTAGTTTTGGCAGATTATTGCCAGGTTTACCTATAGCCCAGCAAAAGCCAGGGATCAGCTCTATAGAAACGAGGCTTCCTCCCAAGTTATGATCTTGCAGATCTTGTTGGAAAACTCTTCAGGAATACTTAGAACACATGGGAAGAGTAAAACAGGACAAACTTGAAATCTTTATATCTTAACACTCATTCAAAGTCCATCTTGCTTTTGATCTGTTTTCAATCCAGATATAACAGAGGGAACAATCTGTTGTTTCGGTTGAAAAGCCTATAAACTCCTGATCATGATCAACACTGCCTGGGAACATTTGAAGGTGGAAATTGCTTAAGGGGTGAAACTTGCAGAAAATCTGATTTGATCATGTCTAAGTGGCAATCATGATGAAGTACCACAAGCTGTTTGCTCAGTTGCTTGTCTGCTTCTGGAGGGAACTATCCTATGGAGAGGAGCTCTTTCTCCACAAGCAGTCTACCATTCTCCCATTAGTGTACCCCCTCACAGCCAGTCACACATGTCCTGGAGCTCTGAGCAAGCATTTCCACCAGCAGCTGGCAGCTTCCTGGCCTGTAAATGGATGAGAAGACATTGAGAAAACCTCTTATATCTTCCCTTGGTTTTCAAGTAGTCTGTGAACATCACAAATGCACAGATCCCTTAACATTAGTGTTGGGACAGGCAGTGCACAACAGTATTCATCTTTTTAATAGAAGGACTTCTCATTCATCTGTAGCTAAGAGCAATTAAAGAAAAAAAAAGAAAATAAAATAAATTTGTACCTTTCCTTTCACCACCACTGGAATTCATATAAGTAGTCCAGTACACTGGTACACTAGAGCATGTGACATAAACCCCCTGTAATTTCCCTTACACTGAAATAAAATAGATCAAGAATGGGAAACAGCATACAAATGCAAACTCCAGCTCACAAGGAAAAGGATGCATGCAAAAAACCACAGCCTGTGTCAAGTTTCAGTTTGAAGCAAAAAAACTGGGCAAAAATATTAAACTGACAGTTGAAGAAACCACATATTTTAGGGGCTTCCCTAGAGCACTTCTGATCTTTGTCAACTAAAACAAACACCAGACACAAAAGTTTTCAGAATCCACATCAGATACAGATACAGCAGCTCTGCCATCAGTCAGTTGAATGAAGAAGCACTTACCATGGCCCCCATTCCAGTGGTTGTGCTGTTACTGTAACTGCACACAGTGATTGTGGTATCATAGAAAGGTCACACCTTCTTCTTTTTCAGGAGCTTCAGGTCCATGTTGCCACAGTTCTGCAGTGTGGTCTCTGGGCTGCTCTGCCGTGGAGAAGGAGAGCTCTCACACCCTTCTGCTGAAGCTGCTCTGCCTGTATGAAGGATGAAAATCAGACAGTCAGTGCATTCTCTGAGAAACCAACAGGTTTGGGTTCTTGCCCTTCATCCAAGCTTTATTTCAGTATTTTTAATTGGTGATTATTTATGGATTTTACAGGTGTGTGCCTCATGAATTCAGGCCCAGTCAAAGGAGACACACCTTCCACTTGGGAAGTCAGGCAGAACAGTTTTCACGGGCTGTGGAGATGTCCAGCACAGCCTGGAAATACCTCCTCTTCAAGGCTAGGAGGTTGAGGCTTGTCACCTTTCAGGCCATAGAGGAAATTGTGGTCTCTTAAATCATGGCCTTGGTTGTAAAAGGGACTCATAGGCCACAGAAATGAACCTTGCTTTCAGTTTTGCCAAAAGATCAGGCCCCTGGCTCTAGGAGAGGTTCAGTTATGTCCAGCAGCACCTGCTGCATCTTGTAAAGAATAATCAGTCAATGTGTCAGACCCATCTATAGTAGCAGGTGGGCCCCAAATGGGGAATAATTAGCACTGAGTCCATGTTCTCAGAAGGCTGAACAAATGCTTTATTAAGCTATACTATATTATACTATTACTATACTAATACTATACTATGCTATACTATGTCATACTAAAAGAAAAACCCGTGACTCCTTCCCAAACACAACACAGCTTTGACCTAATTGGTCAATCAATTAATCAAAACAGCCACCACCAGTGTCCAATTAAGAAATCCCTTCTGGTAAACAATCTGCACAACACATTCCACATCTGCCAAACAACAGATGCAGCAAATGAAGGTAAGAATTCTTTTCTTCTTTCTCTGAACTTTCTCACAGCTTCACAGCTTCCCAGGAAATCCTGGGAGAGAGAATTATGTCTCTCTCTGCTCAGAGAAATATGTGAACATCACACCCATCCAAAGCACTTAATGTCCCTACAGCTTATCTGGGGGATCTAGGTACCTACAGACCAATCCGGAGCACCTCCTCCTCTTTGTACCATTCAAACCTACAGAAACAGTATGGATTTTGTGAATTTTAATACCTCAGATATCCCCTCAAGTTCTCCATGCCTCAGTACAAGGAATAATATGAAGCTGAAGCTATTTGGTGAACTAGAAAAAGAATATTAATAAATTAAGAAAGCTACTATTAAACAATAATGCTATAGAAGTAGGGACCACAGCCTGCTTCAAAAAAATTCACAGGTTCACAGAAAAATTCACAGAATTAAGAATGGTAGGTACAAGTTTCAAGCGCAAGCAAGCAAGCTTGTATGGCAAGAGCTGCTTAGCCACAGCCTCCACAACAAAAATGATATTGAAATTGCCAGTCAAAGTGGTTGAAAAACTGTCCAACAAGCTTCTCAGGGAGCTGAGTAAGGCTGTGTAGGTACTACTAGCAGCCACAGGGAACAAAAGAAAAAGGAAACATGTAAAAAATCTTATGAATTAGCAACTTACAGCTTTCATAAGCAAATTTAAATTTTATTTCTGTAGATAAACCAATAGAAGACACAGTGCTGAATTTTTCTTATCAACCTCCTATTGTACTAAGCTTCTCAACTGTTTGATAGCTCTTAGGGTCTTTTATTTAATAGGTTAAGATTTTTTTTTTTCTCAGTAAGACCATAGAGGCTTAAGGCAGGAGAGCTATTGGATACTTGTGTGAGAGTGCGCAGGTATTTTAAGTTCATGTTGCAAAGGAGGGAAGGGACTCTAAGCACCTCTTCTGATGAAATCCCTTCCACTCTGGGAAATGGATCTGGAAAATGGAAGGGGATAAGTTCTGCTTACTGCAGTAGATCTGTGAAGTTGCTTAAATCAAACTTTTGACGGCCCAAGTTGCTTAGGACTGTAGCAGCAGAACTTGAACCAAAGCTTAAGCCTCTCTAGACCCATTTCTCTTATTTTATCCTCAGTCAAGTTATTCACAATATCCTTAGGCAGTTCACAGGGGAAGTCGCTGATTAAATCTCTGCAAGATTCTAGGCAGTGTTCCAAGAAGAAAGAGAAATCAGCTGACTTCTTTGTAATCATGTGAATGAAATACCAGATCAATCTTAGAGGAAGCTCTATTTACTGTTGAAATATAGAATGGGAGAGATTTTTCAGATATTCATATCAAACCTCTGATAGTTCAAACCTCTATATTCTCTAATAGAAATGCCACTATTTATTGTGGGGAGGGAATTCCCTGTAAGGTAATGTAAAGGACACAGCAGCATGTGATGTATTTTTGAACTATTTGATGCTATATACTGCAGTCAGCAATTAAGTGAAATCTTAACATATTTCATAAGTGGTCTAGGTTTTCCTGTGCAAAAAAAGCTAAAAAAGAAACCACAGTTCATAAATTCAGTGTAATGATCTTTTCATCTGGGACTGTTAAAGCAGTATTTGAGGACTTACATCATCTTTAGGGTGTTGCTAATCTTTCCAATGTTCAATTTGTAGTTGAGTTACAACTCATAAAAAGTGTTGCAAATAGGACAGTTTGCTCTGTAAAATCCTAAAGCCTCTAATGAGGTTTCACTTGGATGGAATAATCTTAAAACAAGGAAGAATTCTTTTCTAGCAAACCCCAAATGAAGAAAGTTATTTGACCAATGATTCCTCTAGAGACCAAGGATTCATTCTAGCTCTCAATTTGCTCTAAAAGAAAATGATGAACCATACAATACCTTGAATAATCACACAACATAATTTCATATACCTTCTTAGAGACTTTACCAGAACTATTTGCATGGTACAGTGACAGTCTCCTGTGGGATTATCTAACAGAGTTTGTTAGGAAAACAGATAATCCCTACAGTGAGCCAGTGGAGATAAGCACTGGAAGGAGAGAAAACTAAGGAAACATTTATCTGTTTTAAAATCAAAACACAAAACACAGGTTTTGCTTCTTTTCCAGTTATTTTATCACTCATTAAGTCAGCAGCATAGTAAATCAGATACCTAATCCTGTGACAGGGTAATTGTCCCCTCTCCCATAGTGGTGCTGTTTTACGTGATAAGGGACACAGGACACATCATCTGGTGCCTTAGAATGAAAATGCAATGGCTTGGACAAAACAGCAACATTACAGAATTACTACATTCAAATGATCAGATTTGCTGGCAGAACTGCCCTGAGAGGTGCAAGAGGAGCTGCTGTGGGAGCTGAGGTGAATGATCTGGCAGGTAGGAGGATGAGAGCCCTCCCTGCACTGCTGAAGGCTTCTGTCAGTGAGTTCTGGGAGCTGCTTCTGAGTCAGAAGCCAGCTCTGTTTGAGTTACTGTTAATTCATGGCTTGGAAGCAGAAGTGCATGTTGATACAGGAAATGAAGTCGAGGTCAGCTTCAGGTATGCACAGAATTATTTAATAATTGTACTTCATGAGAGCTCTCTTTGAGAGCTCTCTCTTTATATCTCCTTAGAGAGTGAAAGCCCACTTCAATATTTTAATAGTAGGCTATCATGAACCATCCCATCAAATTACAGGTGCCTACTCAGTTTTTTAGTGGCAGTCTACTGTACTTACTAGTACACTATACAAATTGTTTTAACACTACCAAGGCCAAAATATAACAATCAAAATATTAACATCATTAGTCATTAAGTACACCTTTCCTGCCTTACAATTATAATCCTACTAAGAACAGTTTATCTGTTTTTCTTACCTATTAGGCATTGCTATGTTCAGTAAGTCTTGCGTAGAGATGCTTTCCAGTTGATATTTTTGAAAAGTTCAACTCAGTAGCTTCTGTACTTACTCAACAATCTGGTTTAGTTAGATGGTTTAGAAAATACTAGGAAGTTATTATTTTGCAGGCTTATTTAATGCTAGTAGCTAGTCAGATCTACACGTGACTGTGATTAATCAGATCTTCCTTGACCCTCCACTTCATAAAAAAGTTGTACCGGCTATTTCCCCGCATTATTGTGAAACCCTTATCCCTGAAGTTTGGTTGTCTTGTTTCACTTCTTTAACTCTGCTGCATAATCCACATGCATTTTAAATTAAGGCATGAAATATATTTATCATGGAATCCTAGAATATCCTGAGTTAGAAGAGACCCACAAGGATCATTGAATCCAACTCATGGCCCTGCACAGGACAGCCCAAGGTTGTCCTGAAAGTCTTGTCCAAACACTTCTTGAACTCTGTCAGGCTTGGTGCTGTGACCACTGCCCTGAGGAGCCTGTTCAGTGCCCAGCCACTCTCTGCAGGAAGAACATTTTCCTAATATCCAAACGAAATCTCCCCTGACACAACTCCAGGCCATTTGCTTGGGTCCTGTCACTGACCACCACAGAAAAGAGAACAGTGTCTGCACGAATACTTCCCCTTGTGAGGATGTTGAAGATTCACCCTGTGGTGTTCCCTCAGTCTCCTCTTCTTAAGGCTGAACAAGCCGAGTGACCCCAGCCGCTCCAAGGGGCCGTGTTACCTGCACTGCGCCGGTGGCACATGCACGGTGTTGTGGTGCTACCCCTGCCCTCACAGCTGTTCCCCACACAGGCACAGGGCCGCCGGGAGCGGGGACAGCACTGGCCGGGCCGTGGGCTGTGCGCCAAACGGGACACACAGGTGTGCTCTCATACTTATGCACCTACGTTCACCTTTCCCTCCACTCCTTCTTCCTCTCAGGGTTTATGTTCAGCATGAGACCCCAGCGGCCCTGACCCGGCCGGTGCGTGTGGCGAGCCCGGGGAAGGACAGCTGACCGCGCTGAGGGCCGGGGGCAGCCGGCCGGGGCCCTAAAGCCCGCCCGGCCGCCCTGGCCC